>VXBZ01009099.1:57454-68398 GCA_013399135.1 Heliornis fulica
GGACAAGAGGCAGTGGGCACAAAGTTGAATATAGGAAATTCCACCTAAACATGAGGAGGAAATTCTTTACTGTGAGGGTTGCAGAGCACTGGGACTGGCTACCCAGAGAGGTTGCGGAGTCTCCTTCTCTGGAGATACTCAGAACCTGCCTGGATGCTGTCCTGTGCAGCCTGCTCAGGGTGATCTGGACTAGATGATCTCCTGAGGTCTTTTCCAACCCCTAACATAATGTGATTCAAACCCAAGGTGGTGCTGGCAGGGATTACTTTTTGTCCTCTTCCAGCAGGCGCACCTTTGCCTTGGCTGTGTGCAGCTCTGCAGAGTTTCAGGTTTGGGTCCCAATGAAGTTTTAACAAAGCACCAAACTGCAAAGGCAAAGAAAAGAAAAAGATATGTAAATGTAGCAAGTAAACTGTTGTATGACTGCAAGAATACGGGATACTGGGAACTTCTTGTGAAGACCACTTGCTTTAAAAGAAGCTGTTGCACTGGGAATTACTCCAGGAAAGCCCTCCTACTCTCTGGTGTTTGTGTGGGCACCTGCAGTGCGTGGGTGAGGAGGGCTCAGCTCCCCTCTGCCATTCTTGCCGCGTCAGGCAGGGAGCCTTGTGGGGTCTGGGAGCTTTCTGCAGCAGCTCAAAGGGATGTTGTGAGACATAAGACCCTGGATTCAGGGAGAATCTCTATTGCCTATTTAATACACTTCCAGAGCAGAAAAGGAGTGGAGTATTTACCTTCAGCTTTAGGCTGAACACTACAGTAATCCTGAACAATCCCAGTGCTCTCTATTAGTGTTAGGTATTAATGAACAAGCCTCAACTGAGGAATGCTTTATCTCTGTGTAAATGGACTCATTATTTAAGGGCTTGATTAATTTTCTTCTTTGTGAAAAAACAGGACACAGTAAGTTTTCTTTACAGCTACAGGAATCCCTTCTTTTTAAGGCATTTCCTTAAGTCAGTGGAAACATGGCATTCTCTTCTATGTACTGCTGGAGAATATTCCTGATTTGATTAGAGGTCTGTCCCAATCAGCTTTTTTTGACCAAAAAAGCTGAGTTTTTTCAGGTTCCCTGGGCAGCTTGTGGGATCAGGCAGCCTTCCAGCACTGTCTTGCTGTCACCTCTCCCGGGACAACCCCTGGAAATTGCTTCCCCCTCCATGTTTCCTGTAGGAAAGGTGGGTCTTGGAGGAAGTCTGACTTAAACAGTTAAAGGCTTTGCCCTGACATGCAATAGCGTTTTCCAAACAGGATACTTATGGGTAGACGCAATAACACTTTGAGTTGCAAAAGCGAAAGAAGCCTGAAATGTACAGATCTCTCCTGGTTTTTCAGCCTCTTCTTGTTGGCTTTGGTGGTAGCAGGTGCTCCTGGTACCTCACTGTGGGCTCACCCACTTTAGTCTCACTCTCGTTCTTGAGCTGTGCGAGGCTTATCATTCCCTTCTGTATCTTCTTATCGGGACTATAAAACTGGTTATTGCCTTTTCAGGTTTCTAGAGAAACTCCTCATTTAACTTCTCTTCTGACAAACTATTCTTTAAATAAAAATTGCACAGAAGCACATACTTCGGCATTAAAAAGCTGATTTCTCAGGTTTTCACAGTTAACATCAGAAATGATGGTGAAGGAGCAATATATAAAGCACATGCTACTATTTGGTGTTGACATCACAACCTGGTTCTGGCCAGGATGGACTTCCCTTCCCCAAGCAGCCAGCACAGCTGAGCTGAATTACCCCGGGCTGTTTCACACCCCCTGGCATCAGTGAGCCCCTACAAAAGGGGCTGGTTGGGCAGAGGTGGAGGTTGGTGTGGCTGGTCCTTGGGTTGGTGCAGTGCTCTGTGGGGTAGGTGAAGTACTTGGTGTTATCACTGGGTGTGTCTGCGTGAATTCTGCCGCGGGTTGTGGTTTTGTTCCCCTCTCCGTGGTTGTTAGTAAACTGTCCTTACCCCAAGTCCTGGCTCTGCTCTCACTAGAGGGGTGAGAGAGTGGAGTGAGGTGCTCGACTGCTGCCCGGGGTGAGCCACGACGTGTCGGTGTGGAATACTACGTGTTGCAGTACAAGATAGGCAAAATGCAGAGCTGAACTCCTCGGCAGTGTCCTCCTGTCCTTCTGCTGCTTTAACCATGAGGCTGGAACAAAGTTTAGGTCTGTGGTGCTCACAGGAGTGGAAAACACCAGGGCTGGTCTCGGTGCTGGGTACCAGTTCTCCCCAGAGACTTGGCATCACCCAACATCTACAAAACACTGGGGCAAACTCTCAAAACGTTCCTAGTTGGTGCCTTTCCAGACTGCGGCAACAAGAGGTGGCCATTCCAGTTTGGAAAAATCCCTCCCGGATACTCAATACCGCAGCGCTAATTGAGGTTCCCCGCTAGATGTCGTCGCTGCTTCTGCGAACGTGGGGGGTGGTGTATGGGTGTGTGGGTGTGATTAAAGCATTTAGTGAAGGACTGTCATCTGGGCAGACCATCTCCCCTCCCAGCCAGGACACTTCCTATAGGAGATCAGCCCCAAACTGCTTCTGACCTCATGAGGAGGCTTTCCCATGCCAATACATGTCGCCAGGAGCCCACCTACTACCCCAGCTCTTGGCACTGCTCCCTAACAAACCAGTCCCGTCCCGGGGCTTATTTCCTCGTATTTACTTTTATGGCAATGGGACTAGTTACGTTTAACTGTGCCCCCTGCAGCCATAGGTTTTTGGAGCTGGAACATCAACAAAGGTTGCGGTGCTCATCTCCTGGTAGGGTGTCCTGGTCTGAGCAGGTCCTGGTCTCCAGCACTGGGGTGAGGCAAGGGACTGGTTGCAGCAGGAGCAGGAAGAGTATTTCTTAATTTAATCAGTTACTCAGTTAAGGGTATCGCAAGGAGCAAATTGATAACTGAAAAAGCTGGAGAACGTGTTTTCTTTCCCTTTCCTAAGAAAGGAAGACAGCAAAGGATGAAAACTAGTATTTCTGAAATCTTGAAATCCAGAAAAAAATCCAACTCATTTTCAAATACAGAAAATGCTCCTTTATTTAATAAATCAGTTATTTTAAATTATTTAAAATAGTGTAAGTTGTATCTTTTCCTGCATGTATTCTGGACAGGTAAGATTCTATAAAGTAAAAATTAATTTTGAAGTACCTGTTCACTTATTTTTAATAACAACCTCACCTCCATTGAGCCTAAGTGGAAAAATAACCTTATTTTTTAAAAAAAAGCATCATTCACCATTTCCAGTAGTTTAAGTAAAAATATACTTAGGAATCTGAATAAATGAATATAAGATACAGACCTGCTTGTATAAGTAAAAGCTACAGATACCTTCCTGGTTGATTTCAGTGACTGCTGGAATTAATCAGATGTGATTAATCTTTCTTTAAAAAGGGAAATAACTATGGAGACACAATGTAAAAAGGAAATAAAAATACCAGATAGCTGTTTTGTGTTTTTTTTTTTTTAACTAAGATTTCTTGATTGTTGAACCCTGACATTGTTAAAATTCATCTTTTCAATCTATACCTGAAATATCCACTTAATTGCCTCTTCTGAATACAATGCCTGGTAGGCAATTACCCTTCTTCAGCTACTTCTCTGGATTCAGCTTTTTCATTAAATTATAATGGATTTTCAAAGCTGTCATGAAAATGAAGGATTGGTAGCACTGAAAGTGGCAGTTTAAAGGTGTGAACTAAACATCAGCAATGAGAAACTTCTCTGCATTTCAGGTCTGGCTTCTTAACCCACTCCCATTTCAGTTTTGGACTTGACTGAAGTGAGTAAGGAGCAGGGAGCCAAATTACAAAGTGAATTTTGTCATTAAAACAGCATGGGGCAATACTTTGAACTCGAGAGAAGTTTACATTTTGTTTTAGTCTGTGGTGGCAGTGGAATAAGAAGCATCTCTGCCTCACATGAGGCTTCCTTGGGGGCCCTTCTACTCACAGATGAGTCATTTCATTACTCCAAGCATGTGCTCTCCCACATCCAGCTTCACTTGCACCATGAAGAGTTGTTTTGTCCTAAAAGATGTGTTCTTTTATAGAAATACCGTTACACACGTCTGCCTGCAGCTTGCTTTGCATTGCCTGGAGAGACCTGGACCTGGCTTTCCATTCTGGTTGGTGCAACATCTGGATCCCAGTGCTGCATCTGGCTACAGAAGTGTATGCTCCCACACGGCAAGACACTTCACTGTGCTTGTGAGCACCGGTTTCTACCTGTGTCTGTCACTGCAGGTGGTGCCATGGACCAACTCTGCTGCAAGGTCATGCTGGAGGGGCAGCTTTAGGGTATGGTTCAGCTCATCAATCCACAGGCAAATCCAGTTCCCCTGATCCCTTGCTTTGATGCTCAAGTCAGGGTGCCCAACCATAAGCTATTTTTGTTGTTTTGCAACGAGCTGCTGGTTGCTTCAGCTCCCCGAAAGGTGACATGGTCTTGTGGTCAGTAAGTGCCAGCACTGCAGTCCTTCCAGTCACAAGTGTGATGGGGAGGGGAACAGGGGAGCCCAACTGTGCCCCTCAAGTGCTGTGGCAGGTAAATGAGCTCAGCCATATCATAAAACCATACACTTAAGATTACTCCCTTTTTATTGCACCTAGTGATGACGTGACCATGTCATGGATGTGTTCAGTAAGCAGATTGATCAGAAGCATTCCAGAAAGCACCTAGAAGTTTTCTTTTGGATTTGCTAGTTGAACGGACTCAGCCTGGCAGTCTCTCATGTAGGACACCTGGTGTAGGACAGGAGAGGGCATGTGGCTGGAGGCCAGACTCCCACCACACCCTACTGGGACTGCCTCACCTAGATCAGCTTAAACAAAATGCTGCACCAGTGCGGCAGAGCCGCCAGGGGCTGCAGCTCTCACCCTGCCCACTCCCCTCGTCTGATCCGCAACCACAGCGACCCACATTGGCTCCAATGAGCCAACTAAAAAGCAACTACTAAAAAGCAACTACATGCCTTTTTCTAGGCCATTTGGCAACTGCATCAGCTCATTTAACTTGCAGGATTTATGGCTCCTGCAAAGGCCAGTTGGAGGTGGTGGGGACGGACAGAAACACCTCTTGGAGCAGTGGCAAGGTCAGCCACCCTCCAGCCGAGCCCTTGCTCTGCAAGGATTTCATCACTCTTCACAACTGTTTCACCCATCTTTCACCTGCTCCTTCTTACCTGCATGAGCTTCTGCTCTGCTGGGGACTCCTGTCTTTCTCTGGCCACTCACTGGGACCATATTTGCTCCCTGCCCACCAAACCCTGAGGAGGTCAGGAAGCAGTTCGACCTACTTAGACTTGAACTGGTCCAACACCCACCTGCCTCCAGCAGGAACAAGCTCTTACCCATAGCAGCCCATTACAGCTGACACCTCCAGGGCTGTGCACAGTCACCCCTCACCTTCTTTCTGCCAGAGGCAGCAATATGCCACTTTGCCACAGGAAAGTCCTGGGTGTCACGCACCACAGACCCCAGTAATGATACCTCCCAGATCTGCAGTCATCACAGAATTTCTGCTGTGCCTGCAAGGTGTGCTTCCTTGACCTTGCTTTTCCAAGGCAAGCACTACATCATATGTGACAATATATTGCACCAGCCAATGTACTGGTAGGTATTCTCCAGAAATTAAAGTTGGAGAAAGCATTTACTTTATTTCTGCAGAATAAGGGCTAGGGATTTGCTGTGTGGCAGCTGGAGAATGCCCAGCAGCTTACTCTGGTGCCTACAGCTGGAGGGGCAGCTTGGCTTTTCTCTGCACCCCAAGACCTTGTCTTGGCAGTATGTATCCTGGTAAAAGATCAGGGGTTTGCTGCAGGATAAGCCTGTGTTGGGAGCGATTTGGGAGTGATAATGAAAGGAGTAATGCTGCTGAGTAGAGGGGAGCAGGGGTTACTGCTGCCCTCCACAACTGAGGAAGCCCAAAGCTGGGAGGTGTGACCAGTTGCCCCCCAGCCACACTTCCAGGGCTGGCAGGCAGCGCAGTGGTGAACTCACCCTGACAGGTCAGCTGTAGGATGTAGCATCACATGGCGTGGACATTGTGTGGTGGTTTGACCGTGGCTGGAGGCCAGACTCCCACCAAAGTTGCTCTGTTACTCCCCTCTTAGCTGGACAGGGGAGAAAATATCTACTGAGAGGCTTTGGAGTTTAGATAATGACAGGGGAGATCATTCTGCTATTGGCATCATGGGCAAAACAGACTCAACACAGAAGAAAAAATGTAAGAAAACTCTCTAATTTATTACACTACGCACACAGAGAAACCAGAGTCAGATAAAGAGAAGTACAAACAGCTCTTAAAACACCACCCTCCACCCCTCCCTTCTTTGCAGACTGCACTTTATTCATGATTTTCTCCTCCCCAGGATGGCACTGGAGGTGGAAAGGGGGGGGGAATAGGGAACGGAGGCTTCAGTCTTTGGTCAGTTCCTCATGAGTTGTTCTTCTTGAGGGGGGCATTTCTCACACTCTTTCCCTGCACCAGCATGGAGTCCCACCCATGGCAGACAGTTCTTCGTGACCTTTACATGAGTCCTTTCCCACAGGGCCTTGGCTCTTCACCAACTGCTCCAGCATGGGCCAGTGCTATAAACTCATAGAATGTCTCTCAGTTCCAGCTGCTGGCCCCAGCCTGGTCACAAACACACAGCAAACCTGCTCCGGCGTGGGCCTCTGTCTCTATCTCTGCCTCTTATCTCTCTCAAAGGGCTGCAGGTTCTGTCAGGGTCTTGCTCCAAAGTAGGTCACAGATTCTTCACTATTCCTCCACCTGCTCCATGGTGGGCTCCTGCCCGACCCAGGTACCTCTCCATGGGCTACAAGTGGGGTCTCTTCATCCTCCTTGGGCTGCGGGGGGACACCCATCCCACCATGGTATTCTCCACAGGCCACTTCTCTCAGTGCCTTCTCCTCCCCGCCTTCACTGACCTTGGTGTCTGCAAAGTTTCTTACATCTTCTCACTCCCTTCTCTGGTGGCAAAATGCAGCTGTTTGCACTTTTCTCTAAAACGTGATTCCCAGAGGCCTGTGACTGGCGCTGATTGGCCTGGCCTTCTCAGTAACAGGGTTTGGGAGTTTGGCCTTGGGAGCACAGCTGGGATTTTCTCTGTTAGACCTCAAAGAACCTTCTAGCTACTTCTTAAAGAAGCCACCCTGCAAATCCACCACAGGATGGCAGGTTGCAGGGCTGTGGAGAGATGCAGGGAGAATGGTTGTTGAGGGTCGCTCGAGTGGGGTTCTGCAGGGGCTGGGGCAGGATGGCAGCAGCACTGCACAACCCCTGGTGATTTAGCTCCAGCTTTGCGTCAGGACTGGCTCTTCTTGTTGTTTTCCTTCCCTTTCTTTAAGATGTGAGGGTGAGTGACTGAGGACTGCTGACAGCTCCATGTTTGAGCTAAACACCAAATAACACGTTTGGTTTGTTCCCTCAGCAAACTGCATGAAAAGCGTTGCTCTGTGGTCATCCCCAGGCAGTGGATGAGAGGCCAAAGCTGTGACCGGTACTAACATGTGGCTGGTGGCTGCCCGCACATGACAGGGTTGTGGTGCACATGCTCATGTGGAGCAGAAGGTCCTCCATGGCCAAAAATAGCCATGCCTGTCACAGGGAGGGTGATACTGCTGGGAGGGGCTGGCGCCAGGCTTTACGGGACAGTCTCTCACTAAAGTGTCTGATTTAGCACACATTTCCCTTGGTTTCAGTTAAGCTATTTACAAATAAATGCCAAGCTCAGGAGAAAAGGACTTGGCTAGAAACCTGCCATGCCACTGCACAAGTGTTTGGCAGCTCAGGGACCTCATGGTGGGTTTAAGGGAGAAGACACAGCCCCAACACTGCTTTTAAAATAGAGCAGTGTGTAAATGAAAGAGCAATCTAAGGACTCCAGGCAATGCAGAGACAGCAAACGTTTCTCAAAACATGGGAGATGTCCCCACACAGATTATCACAAATGACAGTTTACTAAATATATCCCCCATGCCAAAACAATCAGCACTAAATACCAAAACAAGAGGTCACTGCAGTCTGTCTTCCATGAGCTGCTTTTCTTTCGGATCTGCGAGAGATTTTCACTGGATTCACAGAATGTTAGAAAGATGAAGCAAAGAGGTAGAGTGTATGCAAGCATCTGCCAGGGAGACAGATTTCTATTTTGGCCAATGCTATCAGTCGTGCCTTTGAGGGTCAGTGTGATATCTCATTGCGGTCCCTACACATCCCCCGTGACCAAAAAGGTCCCAGCTGCACAAAAACATCTTACATGGGTAAGGACTGAATGAGACTTTTGAGCTACAGACCAGGATAGTTCTGAAAATAATATAGATAATGAAAAAGTTAACTGTATTTTGGTCCCAAAGTACATTTTAAATAGTCTGCTTTTCAGGCTTGTGCATAAATACAGATATTCCATATCTTTAATTGAAATATGCATTAATCTTGGCTGTATTTCTGCTGACAGCTCAGTGAGAGGAGTTACAACATTAATAACCAAAACACTTACTTAGTGGTATTTGCACTGCAGTCCTGCTAAGAGACCTGAGCCATGCTCTAAGATTATAGAAACCTGCAACCAAACTGTATCCCCAGCCCAGAGCCTAAACACAATCATAAATTCTATAGAAAAAAAAACCCTCACTTTCCAGCCTTTTGTATGAAAAACTCAGCCAGGGGGAGTCAGGAACCCACATCCGATTAAAATTTTTAGAAACCACAAATCTAATTCCCTCAGTCCTTCCTGCAAATCTCAGTGAACTGAGCCATCAGTGAAGGAATAATCCTTTTAGTGGGATTCCTAAATAGCCCCCTGCACAGGTCTTATCCCAAGTGAGAGCAGTACACGAACAAGGCAGGATCCAAGCAGGCTCATGTTTGCCTGAGCTTTAATCTCCTTGCAGACAAAATCCTGAACTTGAATGCATGGAAAATTGCTGTTGCTAATCTTATTTTGCAGGAGAAAAAATATTGTACTTCAGCTGGCATCTGGCAAGGTACAGGCTGTTAGCTTCTGACTTAGAAGAAACCTTGCATGCATATATACTTCTCTGGCTGGTAAAGTTTATGGAATTAACATTTTTTTTCTTTAAATTTTTGATGATGCAATAGCAGCCTTAATTCCCTGTCCTGTGTTATGTATCGCAGCACAGTAGCAGCAGGGTGGTAGACATTTCATAGGCTGTAAAAGCAGAATGGGCTTAATCCTCTTCTCACACTAGATTTACATTTGTGTGACTGTTAGTAAAGTTGGCAGCAAAGATGTTGACAGAGCAGAGGGCTGGCTGGGGCCCAAGGGCACTGATTTTTAAAGGTGGTGACTGGGATTACTAAATCTTGCTTCCAAAGACGCCTTAGTCCCACTTCCTGCTCTCGAGAGCTTTTTTTGTTCTCCATTGAATCATGGTAGAAAATGGGCCGTAGCCACCCATGACATGTGGGTGCTGCAGGGGAAGCAGAGGCAAATCGAACCACTGTCACCTGAGAGCTGCTCAAGGGTGCTGTCCCCCGAAGACAGAGGTGTGAGAAGAGTTCCCAGTATGGTATGAGCTGGAGGTAAGCGCTGAAGTTTCTGTTGTCCTCAGCCCAGGCACCTCCTACAACTATCAAGACCTGCAACTACAGAGAAAGCACCTTTTCCTGGAGGTGGCAAGGGAAAGGCTGGAGATGAGAAGAAGCCATTGGACAAAAATGCGTGAGCCTTTGGGTGCTTTCTCCTGCCCAGTTTTGCTTTACAAGCAACTGGAGCTTGCAGATGGGTCATTAAAGCTATTTCCCAAAGAAGGTGCTTGCCCAGCCACTGTTCTTTTCTCATACAACTGTAGATTTCTGAATCCAGACCTGGCATTTGACCACCCCACTGTTTGCACAGCTTCTGCTGTGGTGGATGAATACAGTGTTTCTTGGCAGGTTTCTCTCACCCAATTTCTTAAAAGTAGAGCCAAAACTAAGATGCCAAACTGCTGTTGGTATCCAATGTGCCTTGGAGGCACCAGCTGGCTGTGGAGCATGAGGGTAGAACTGACAGGAATGGTGTGCTCTCCATCAGGCTCATTAGTGCTCTTGCAAATTCCCCGTGTCTCAAGCTCTGCGGCAGCAGCAGCCTGAGGACAGAAGAGGTAATATTTTTTTATTAGATTAATGTAAGTGAAAAAAAAAGTTTATAAACTTTTGGGTTTAAGATAAGGGGATTCAAGCCCAAAATCACAGAATCTCAAAATTGTAGGGGTTGGAAGGGACCTCCAGAGATGAAGTCCAACCCCCCTGCCAAAGCAGGTTCCCTAGAGCAGGTTGCACAGGTCAGCGTCCAGATGGGTCTTGAATATCTCCAGAGAAGGAGACTCCACAGCCCTCTGAGCAGCCTGTTCCTGTGATCTGTCACCCTCACCATGAAGAAGTTCTCTTGCAATGGTCCAAATTGTGACCATTGCCCCTTGTCCTGTCCCCACAGGCCACTGAAAAGAGGTTGGCCATCTCCCTTTGTCTCCCACACTTCAGATATTTATAAACATTGATCAGATCCCCTTTCAGTCTTCTCCAGGCTGAACGGCCCCAGCTCACTCAGGCTTTCCTCATAGGGGAGATGCTCCAGGCCCTTAATCATCTTTGTGGCCTCTGCTGGACTCTCTCCAGGAGATCCCTGTCTGTTTTGTACTGGGGAGCCCAGAACTGGACACAGGACTCCAGGTGAGGCCTGACCAGGGCAGAGTAGAGGGGAAGGTTCACCTCCTTTGACCTGCTGGCTACACTCCTCTTAATGCACCCCAGGATCCCACTGGCCTTCTTGGCCACCAGGGCTCACTGCTGGCTCATGGCCAACCTGTCATGCACCAGGACTCCCAGGTCCTTCCCCACAGAGCTCCTCCAGCAAGTGATCCCCCAGCCTGTACTGATACCCACAGTTGTTCCTTCCCAGGTGCCAGACCTTACACTTGCTGTTGTTGACCCTCACCTGGTTCCTCAGTG
>VXBZ01009099.1:75050-184977 GCA_013399135.1 Heliornis fulica
TTTCAAGGTCCCTTCCAACTCCTGACATTCTGTGATTCTGTGAGAGCCTCTGGAGAAGTTGGGAGGTGGAGCAGGTGCACACGCCCTGAGTTATCCAGAATGTACAAAGAAAAACTTTGAGCAAGTTTATTTGATGGTTTCTCACAACCTTTGTGGAGGCAGCGACTGTGTGTGCCCCCCGTCTCTGCTTCCCTCTCCCAGAATGTCTCCCATCCATCCTCTCCCACTTGCCATCATTACCTTTTCCCCTCCCCTCTCAGCTTTCAGGGCAATCTCCTGTCACAGGACAGACGGACAGAGATGTAAGTGCCACGTGCAGGATCATGGCTCGTCCTCGCGACAGTTGGCCAAGCTCACAAAACCGCAGCTTGGTGGGCACGTTTGCTTTATACCTCCTGAAACACAATACCTGCAGAAGGGACGCGATGCGTACGGCCTCTGGTGCCTGCTTAGCTGAGTCACGGGCTTCGGCCACTTCTGGGTGGTTTTGTAGCTCCGAGAAGGAGCACGGTGGCGGCTGTTAACACTGCCCACAATAACAGTATCCGTCACCCCACAGGCACACACACAGCCACCTCTTGTGGAAATCAGGGCAACCTAAATAATTGATTTCCAAGGCAGAAGACGTGTCGTAGCAGAAGGGAAAGGGATGGTGTGGAGTGAGCATGCAGTGATGAGGGAATGGGAGCCCTGGCACCTGCCAGCAAGGGTGATGGGGATGAGATGGAGCAGACAGGGATGAGCAGTGACACACGGGAGTTTGGAGGAATGACAAAAAATCAGTGGTGACCACAATAGCCACGTTGGTCTGTACTGATGTGTACCCTGGCAATGTTTGGATGCCCCTCCCCCCACCCCCAAGATGCTGTACAAACACATACTCAGAAGTGGATAAATGAGGTTTGTGCTTCCCTTCATCATAATGAACAGTAATGAATGATAATTGCTTTTTTACTCCAGTTATCTGTAAAAACATATATCAAAGTTTCATTATTTAAACAGTTTTTTACAAATAACCTTGGGAAACTCTTTCAAGTCCCATTGATAGCATAACCTCATTAAGAATTGAGTGTGATTTATTATTTTTTTTCCTCCAATCAAAATGGATTGAAAGTTCATCAGAATAAAGGAGAACTTGGTTGGCGTCAGTAGCGCTCAGCCAATCCCGTAGCATGCCAACTATTTTTTATTTATTTGTCGGGCAAAGATTTTAAGCAGAGACACAGTGAAGCAATTCAAGAACCAGCATGCATTACTGGCTAATGATCTAATAGGTTGAAAATGCTTTATCTTCCTAGCCATTAATTTTAAATCTTATGGTATAAAGGAAAGTAACAAAGGAAAAAAAAATTGTTACTGTTCATTCCTTTGCAGTTTTTAACTGTGGACTTTATGTTATTTCTACTGATAGGTTTTTGGGCAAAGTTGTTTCTTGTTTGAGGAGAAAAATGCTTTGTTTCAGGGGAAAAATGGGGCACAGTTTAGCCCTTTTACTGAGTTCATTGTAAGTGTTGTAAAACCCCTCTACCAGTAATTAATTCCATAAACAGTGAATTTATCCCTGCTCGGTCTCCTCGCTGTCTGAATATAGAGATGAATTAAAGAAAATATCCCAAGAGAGGCATGAAGAAGCGCAGCTTGGAAGATCAGGTATAAAGAGCCTCATTCATTCTGGTTTATCTGTAGTACAGGATATGCCCTTACTCCGTGAATCATCTCCTGACATCTGTTTGCAGCACTGTTTTCTTAGCAACTGCGGCTCTGTCATAGATCTGGTCTCTGAATGGCTGGGTTTGTACGGAGGGATGTGAAGAGACGATCCAAACTCTTCGTAGCAAAGCTGCGCCTTTCAGCTGCTTTGCCCGGTTTCTCTTCTTCCCCGGGGCACAATGAATGCTGGATATAAAGTGAGATGCTGGTTCTGTCTGTGTGCAGAGGGAGGGGTGTGTATGTGGGGCTGGCTGCAGCTGGAGTGTTTCCCCAACATGATCCGTCAGCGTGGGAGAACACCTACCAGGTTGCGATGGGCTGCGTTGTTTCTCATGTTGAAGGAATGAGCCGTGCGTGGGTGCTGCCACGCTTGCCCGAGCTTTCCCGTGGTTTGTGTTGAACTGTCATGGCACTTTCAGATGGAGGAGAGGATGTTGTCTTTGAGGAACACTGGAAATGGGGACGGTGGTGGCAAGGACCCACTCCTAGCAACGTGCCTGTTTGAACAAGTAGTCAGATTAGGTGGTGGGATTATACCTGTGGAGCTCTGTATGAGTAATGCTTTGGGGCTGGATCCATAAGCTGTGATTAAAGAGAAGGTGACATTTCATATACTTCTCATCTAATCTTCCTTTGCTTGAATTTTGTCCCTGGACAGTGTGGGTTGAAGACTCTTGTAACTGAGACAGAGATGGCCATGTAGTTTCCTGGTAGGTGAAGCTGATCTGACTTTTGCCAGCTGTGCTCTGTAGAGAGTACTGAGACCTGGCTTGCATCTGGCAATTTTGCTTGTGCTGATGTGGCTCAGTTGATCTGGAGCATAAATATATGTCTGTGAGTATATGTAGTACACCCATGCTAAGGGACACCCTGTGTTCACCCTGCTGTCCTCTCTGCAGACATGCTGCTTCCCCAGGAAGTGTAGGAGATTATTTACACCTACCGGGCCATCAAAACATACAATGTATTTTTCCCATAGGACGTGGATTTGTCTGCCTACCCTTCCTGGACTGGCTTGGGTCCTGTGTATCACAAATGGTGTCAGCAGTCACTGTGAGGAATAAATGTATTTTGGCTTGGGATAATGTCAGGAGGAGAAAGACCCTTGATGTCTGGAGCGTTTTGTCTGCAAAGGGATTGCAGAGTGGAGATGGGAAGGTTGAATGGTGTTTCTGAATACTGGCCAGCTTCCTGCAACCATCATGGTTTGCACCAAGTCCTAGTGTTAGTAAGGACATGGAGAACTGGCCTCCATAGATCACCCAAATCACAGTGTTCTCAGCAAGAGATGAAACAAGCTGCTTGTGTGGAGATGGAAAAGGGCCTGGACAGGGACAGAAGGGGCAGTGGGGGAGAAATCTGCTGAGCGAGCTCAGCTGTGAACACAGGAAGGGAGCAGAAAGCTGCACTGGGAAAAAGGGCTGGGGTGGAATAGGCTGTTATCTCCCCATGGGAGGGGAAATGGGGTAGAGCTTTGACTCCAGGCTTAACTTTGGTCTCTCATAGGGAGGCATGTTTGCTTTCTAACCTTCTTGCAGCCTGCTGATAACTCCCGACACAATGCAGCCACACAGTGTGGCTTGAGAAGCTTTTAAGGAATTGTGGCCCCTGGTACTAGCATTGCTGTTTGTGGCTAGGGAGTGGGAAGAAGAGAAATTGATGGCATTGGCCGTTTGAGCTTTAAGACTCAGGCCGCAAGTTCTGTCAAAGGAAACGACAGTTAAGATGGAAAACAAAGTACTTGTAATGACTTCCACAGAAGTGTAGGGAGGAGGCTTAGAGGGAAAACTTTGATTTCTGAATCTTTTGGCCTGTTGGTTGAAGGAGGAGGAGAAAGACAAGAAATAGGTGAATGATGGAGTGAGAAGGTGAGGAGGAGAGAGAAATACGCTGCTTAACATGCATCGTTGCACTGTGGCAGACAGCCTGTGCACAGCTGGGCATACCACCATAAAGACACTTTGCATTAGTGAGACCTCTGTTTTGTGTTGGATTGGGTTTCAGTGTTAATAACCACCTACATGATGCAGAGAGAGAAATGAAAGCTGGCCCACAAGCAGCATGTCCTGCTTCCTGGGGGCTCTTGTCTAGTGAGCAACATGGAGCTTTAGTTGCAGAAATATGTGATGAAAGCTTCAAGTTCAATGGCTAAATGAAGCTCCTCTGGCAAAGCCAAGCCCTCTCGGTGAACGTGGTTGTGTATTGTATAGCTGTTCATGAGGGAGGGAAGCACTTGTACCACATGTCTCTGGTGGAGGCACTTTGTCACTTCAGGGTGACTGGGGGGGATGCTTCTTTGCTTGCTTCCTTTTCCCCAGTTTAAAAGGGTGAGATTCATCTTGCCAAACTACAACAGAACTGTCTGCACAAGAGACAGTTCTCCAGGCTCCTTTCATAGTCACTGGAGAGGAGCAAACACTTTTGGGCCATGATTCATCCATGCTGCATCGGACATCTAAAAATACATCAGACAAACAGCCCTAAAAGTGTCTGTTTCTCCCCTTTGTTTCTGCCATGTTTAAACAACAAATGCCCATGGAAGCATCTCTCTTGTAGCTGTTCATTGTCAGGAGAGATGAATCTCAGCCAAAGTATCTCATGTCCCAGCAGAGATTCTAGAAGGCCTCTAGTCTTCTTGTTTCTGCCAGACGCAGTGTCCGTGTACGCTGCCCAGCGTTAGGTGGTGTGCCTTGAGGGCTTCACGCGACACCAGGGAGTGGACAGCAATGACCAGTTTAAAGGCTTTCTCCTCCCCTGCTCAGTCATTGGACTCAGAAAACCTTCAGGCTGGACCCACAGCACCAGTCAGTCTTCTGCTATAAATAAGAGGCCGAAGGGGATTTGCAGAGTGGCTTTTCCAAGGTTGCACATCAGGTTAGTGTTGGAGGTGGAAGCGATGAGGACGGCTGTGGGTTCCCAGAGGTGTGTTGCTTCCCCTGCCTGTGCTCCTCCCAGCTGCCCTTCGATCTGCTGCTCCCCCAGGGCAAGACCAGCTGCCTGGGGCTTGGTGGTGGACAGCACCCGGTAGGTACTCATTTCTGGGTTTGGGACAGCTTTCTGCATGGCGATATAGGTGTTACTCATCGTCCTCTCCCTGTCCTTTCTCTCCCAAAAATCCATACGTAGTTCAGGCACAAAGCTCTACTACTGTGTCCATGGAGCTGGTGGATAAGACAGCACGTGTGATTATTCAGTGGTGTTCAGACAATGTGCAGAAACTCTGCAAACCAACATATCTAAACCCTGTACAGTATATCTAACTGCAAAGCTCAAGGAGCTTTGGAGCCACAAAGGGAGCTGTGACCTGGTCAGCTCTGAAGTGTTGCTGCCACCGCCGTGTTATTTAGTCATCTGGAAAAAAATAACTACTAGCTCCTCTGGAAAAAAACCAGCTTATCTGCACAGGTAAACGAGGTATGAGAGGGAAACAACTTCTTCTGCGTGAAGAACTAGCGTACAGCAGAAAGATGTCCTTTGCTGAGTAAGCTGTGTGTCTAGGGGAGGATTTGTTGAAGGAATTTGCTTGTATCACAGAGATACAAAGTACAGGCGAGTACCGAGTGTTAAGCAGATCCTGTGCACTTCTCATTTCAGACAAATACCAGAGCATTCTCCTGTCTTTTTTTTGATAGGAGAGAGAAAGAGAATGATAACAGTGAAATAGAGAGAATGTGTTGACTGAGCCAGGATTTGATTCCTGAAGTTCTGCTTAGCAGGTCTCTGGGTGAACTCCCGGAGAGGTGAAACAAATTGCAATTTATTCTCAGAGAGAAAAACTTGGGAGTGGAGGGAAAGAGCAAACTATTAAATAAGAGCTGGGAGAAAAGCCAGTCTCTAAATTAAGGCATTGAAGATCAATTCCAGGTATTTCCTGGTATTGTCATCTTGCTTCATCAACCACTTGGACTGTAACAAGCGGTTTCACAGTCAGCAGACTGACAGGTTTAGGGTTGTTTGTTGATTTTGGTGGGGTTTTTTTAAAAGGAAAAAAAAAATCTGATAGATTGTTTGCAGTGTTGTTTCTTACACTGAACTGGGTGGGATGTTGGTGATGAAATACCTCTGGGATGGGGAAAGCAGAGCTTGTTGTTGTAAGATGGAAGCAACAGCGGCAGAGCTGGCTTTGGTTTGGGGGAGTGAAAAATTGGAATTTTCTTCCCAGTCATGTACCTGCAGCACCTCAGTTGTTTCTTGGGAAGGGGTGGAAGCAGATCTTCATGCAGTGTAAGCATGAGCAAGCACTGCTCCTGCACAGCAGCCGTGCCTTAGGTCGTGAGGTGCACTTGGAACGGCTTTATTTTTCAGTTTGCAACTGAAAGCTTCACCTTTGAAAAGCTCAGAGGTGATTCTGATTGTGGTTCTTCTTGCAAAGGTTCTCCAAAAAGCCAGTCCTGGAGTTTACTGTACCAGCAGTGAGCACAGGGATGGTAAGGAAATGGAAGCATATCCTGTTCCAAGGGCTTGCCTTGGCGGTCACACACACCAGATCCTTGCCAGAGTTTTACCCTGGATGGTCACTCTGAGAGACACCTCTCTGCAAACCACACAGAAAATGTCTGAGTGGGCTGGGGTGACCAGATGTGGCTTGCAACCAGCCTCACCTGCTCACCCGTGGCTTTACAGGGAATGGTACAGCAGCTCCACTTAAGCAACAGGCAGCTTCTGCTGCTTGACTGGACTTGTCTGTAGGTAACTTTGTGTTAGTAATTTGCTGCCTTTCAGGGCTGGAGATGCACAGGGCTCACGGGCATTCATCCTGTTCTGTCTCCGTTGTAAGAAGTCCTGACTCTGGAAGCAGGCGGCCCCGACAGCCCCGTGCTGCAGGTGCTGGCGAGGAGGCAGCCGTCCCGCATGGGCAGGAGGGGCATGCGTGAAATCCTTTAGTCTGGCCAGATTTCATTTGGATTCATTTGGATTTCATTGGCTTTGCAGTTGCAGCTACGGTCTTGTTATTTTGTTTTGTTTAGTGAGAACAATTTATTCTAGCAGGTTACTGTGCAGCACCAAGTTCCTTCTCTTGGGTTGTCTGTGCACAGTTTGGCTCTTTGGTCCTCTCTGGCAACATCACTGGTAGGAATAACAGCATTTGGCCTGGTTTTCACTGCACAAACCAAGTTTTTCTATAGGCTTGAAACCACACTATAAATCAGAGATTTAGGTTTGTACGTGTTTGGTTTGGTTTTGTTTTTACTAAAGCAACTAATTCTTTGAAAGCAAAGACGTTTTGTTTGTCTTAAGCAGTAAACAAAACTGCTTTACTTTGTGGAGCAGTGCAGAGGCTCCACTGAGTTGCTCGAGCAAAGGGCTGGTTTTCTCCTGCAGCGAAGGGTCATACTCGTCAGTGTGGGAGACACCACCACCATGGAAAGTCTCTTTTCATGTCTGCTAACCCGGCACAGACATGCAAAAGTGTAGGCTGAACTGGTGGAAAGGCTGCTTTACCCACAGAACCTGAAGGGTGTAGGACAGAAGGTGGTAAAAACAAACAAACAAGACCCTGACTAACATTTGGAGGGGACTTTTCAGCTGGAAGGTTTGTATGGATGTGAAAAACTTGCTCTTTGGAGAGGCAGCCCCTCCATGTCGGAGCGGAGGTGTGCTGGGCAGGAGTGGCAGCTTGCAATGCGTTGCCGTGGCCTCAATTGGACATGCTTGAGAGGGAAGCTGATGAATTCACAGCTGCCAGGCTAAGGCCTATCATTTAAATTGTAATTTGCCCTTCAGATTTTGGCAAGCTTCGTTTGGTGTTTGCTTGACAAATCTCTTTTGTGTCTTCCTTTTGCCTGTGTAAAGCAGCAAGCCCTGACGGAGACAGCTACTTGCAGCAGATTCCTTTTCTCTGCTATATTTAGTGATCAAAACAAGTTCGTGATCTTTACAGGAATACTGCCAAAGCAGATAGGTTTAGCATGAGACATGCCCTTTCTCTTTTGGCTCCCAAATACGTGTTGCATTTAATTTTCCTCCCCTTTCCTGACACCATCAATGGCTCTGTCTGCTTAGGTCTGTTGTGCAAACATTGCACGGCTGTTTCCAGTGATTTTGCCCAGTCAGAACAAGTCCCCACTCTAGTGAAAACCCCTGCATTTAGACTGCTGCTGTCCCTACTTTCCCCTTAATTTCCTAAAGGAGCAGATTACTGCTCTTCAGGAAGATCTTAACAAGAGCAGCCTTATGATTTAATTGAGAAAGTCCAGGCCTTTTATTGCTTAGGTGAGCTTCACTCAACAAAATAATGTTTGTTAACCAGCTGACTGTTTCCTTTATTTGGGGAAAAAGGGAATTAGGGAGGCAGTGGAAAGGAAACATTTGTATTCCTTCAAAGGCAGAATATTACTAGGATCTTCATTCTCATTAATATCATGTCATTAACAGGGAGCGGGTGTAGTTATTATATACTGCTATTTTAAATACCTTTTACATGACGTAAAGTGGCTCCAGCATTAATGAGAAGCTGACTAGCCTGAGAGCTTCATCTGTAATCCAGGGGAAAGGAAAAGACTTCTTGCAATACTTCTTACTTGGTTAAAGCAGGCAGCGCTGTCTGGTTTGTTGTGATCAGGCAGTCCCAGTCCCCTGTGTGTGGGTTAAGCTCATTCTAATAGCAGGATCCCTCCCCCTTGCCTTCACAGTTGTAGAATCTGAGTCTGGGCAAGGAAGGGCCGATGACTACGATGAGCCATGCGCAGCCCTTCACTTTCCTGTTGGGAACTGCTTGCCTAAAAGTCAGAGCCCTGCCTGTGGCCATGGTGCCACCACTGCTGTGACCACACTGCACCCTTTCCCCTTGACAAAAGGAGGCCAGGAGGAGCGTGGCTACTCAGTGCTGTGCCTGGCTGCTGCCCTCGCCTGAGCCTGACTAGCTGGGGCAAGGAGATCAGTTAGGGGGTTGGCTTTGTGTGGAGATGGAGAAGGGCTTGCAGGAGTGGAAAGACAGCTGCTGTCATCTTGTTGCATGCTTTCGTAGCTAACTGAGGGATTAGGAAGAGGTCATGTGCTTCTCAGGTACAGCACGGATTGTGAACCGCCTGGTGTTTCACATGTTGCTTCTGTGAAAACCCTTCCCTGCAGCCCCTTACCCGTGGGAAGTGACCTAGGGGCCGTGGTGTGGCGGGCATGCCAGGTGGCAGGGAAGCGTCTGAGCCACCCCTGCTTTGCCAAAGCTTTTCCATTCTGACCTTGCAGCAGCAGCAGCAACACTATAACCTTATAAAAACATGGCTTTTTGCACATAATTGGAGGCTTTTGGGCATCACACAGGTAGACTTGGTCTGGGGTGTGCTATGGGGCTGTGTGTTTGGGAGACTGAATTGTCATTCGAACCCTTGACATGGATGGAGCCATGAAGTCATCGCAGTATTTTTGGCTTCCTGCATAGCAGCGTACCCTGGGGTGACTGTGGGGCATGGCATTAGGCTTCGGAGCCTCCAGGCTTTCAGCGCTCTCCCTTTTTACATTAACTGTGATTTTGAGTTCCCAGCAGTTCCTATTTTTTATTAATGATGTGAGAGAACTTGGAAACTGGCAAAAAACTGGATGTTTTCTCCAACCTCTGTAAATGTGCTTCAACACTTTATTTCCACTTGAGAGACAGGCTGTTAATCTGAGTGCAAATAAATGCATCGTGTACCTCTCCGGGTCTGCTTTAGTCAAAGTGTGAACAAGGGGTAGCTCTGTTAATAAGAGCACTTGTGTGTGTGGGGTGTGTGTGTGTGTGTGTGTGTGTGTGTGTGTGTGTGTGTTATTACAGCACCGAGTTAGTGCGGTTTTCAAACTGTCATTGTGCCAGGGTGACTGATACATACATTACTCCCCCCACCCCCCTCCAAAAAAAAAGGTCAAGAAAGACACTTTGCCAGCCATGTTTTTAAATGGATGAATGCAACGAGAAGATCCATTGTGCTCCTGTAACAGGAAGTGTATTACAGACGTGTAAATCAAAGACAAACCAGCAACATTTGCTGGCCTTAAAAAGTGGTGTGGCTTTTGTATACTCATGTGCTTGTCCTGGCACAATTTCAAAAATTATAAATAGCTCACTGGGAAGTCCCTGGATAACAAAAATGTACTGCTGCTGGTTGTCATAAATAAACTAATAGGAGGTGTCTCGGTCTTACAGCTCTTATTCTTTGGAGGAATCCTTACTTGTGCATATAGTTTGAGTGTGTCATTTTACGTGAGGCAAGAGGACTCCTGAGACAATGGAGTGTAGCCCTGTGTCCATCTCAGTATCTCTTCAGATCTTTCTCTGGGCTTGGTTCTGTCTGAGAAGAGCTGTTCACCCTTTTCCAGGCTTTTCTCTTTTCATTCCTTCATCTCCAGCTACTGAGTCAGACCCAAGGTCAGCCTTTCACATTATCCTGGGCAGTGCAGAGTCTCTCCAATATCACATCTCTAATACCACTTCTTAAAGGACTGGCTGATGCCCGGCTGACTGTGGTGGGGTGTTATGAAGAACCCCCATCGCTTTCAAAGTGATGGAAACCTAGTGGGAGTCCTTTTCTTCCCCGAGGGAAGTGCAGAGAATGTGTCATTATTACCTACTGAAAGATTTAAAATATTTTTTTTCTGCCAGACAGGGAGAAGTTGTCAGCTCCTAAAGTGAGGGAAATCAAGGTAGATCTGTCGGTGGTCCTGCCCTGATTTTTGCTGAGGATCTGGCTTTGAGGTGAAGGGGATCAGTATGTTTGCCGTGTGATCCCATTCCGGCTGTGGACCTGTGTACAGTCTGGGATCACGCACAAGAGCAATGTTCATGAGCATTTTGCACGTGGAAGGGGTGGACTTCAGTCTAGAGAAAAGAGTGTTTCAGTGTAAATTTCTTGGAAAATGAAGGTTTAAACAGACCCCACCCCTGTCACTGGTTGAAAAAATAGTAAAGCCATTGTAAATGAAGTGTTGAGGAGAAAGCATGACGATCAAACTGAAGTGCTTTGTAAACCTCTCTGATTTAGAAGTGTGGGCACATCAGAAGTAAGAGGGAAAAATATTGTAAAGGGCAGAAACTCCAAAGAGCTTGGTCAGAGGATTTTCTGTAATACTTTATTTAGATCGTACTATTATGATTTGGATCCCAACAATTTGCCTTTAGGGAGGCTGTGACAGACTTACAGAAAAATAGTGTACCAAAAGAAGGCAGCTTGCAGGACTTGGTAACGTTCAAGAACTGCACTTCCGAGTGTTACTGCTTCTCACTGAACATAAAAAAACAGAGATCTTTGTTAATAACTGAAAAGCAAAAGGGTCTTGTCTTTGGTCAGTCTGCATTGTGGAGCTCCGCTTCCTTTGGACTAGGTCACCAGAGATAAAAATCGGCCGTTCCTGTTCGTGACGTTGGCCCGGCTGCGTACATGAGTAATAACCTGTTGCTAGGAACAGAATTCAGTTTACAAGTAGAGGCCTCTGCGGAGGAGAAAGTCTTTTGAGTCCCTGATTGAGTCATAAATAGTCAGTGGCACTTCAAAGGAGGGAAAGTAGAAACAAGCAGTGGGAGATGCCTTGCAAAGATGTCTGCAATTCCTATTGCAACACCAGTGGAAAGCATGTAACCAGCAGAATTGGGAAAACATGGGGCATGTGCCTGCAAAGGCAAAATGGATGAAGCACGGATTTACTAGCAGTGGGTTGTAGTAACCAGCTAACTCAGGCTGGGCTGGTTTGCAAGGTGTCTGCTGCTTTCGGCTTGCAGGAGTGCACACTCGAGATAATGTCATGCCGTGTGATTTGTCAAGATTGGCCCATGGGTTGGGGTCTGATGATACATCTGCACAGCAGGCTGCCGTGCGCTGTAGGGGCATGCAGGAGTTAGCTGTGAACTCTGAGCCTGAAAACCATCTTACCTGGGACAGGGTGGAAATTACCTTGCTTCCTAATAAGTGTATGGAGATGTACATTAAATTGTTGATGAAATTGGGTTTTTTATGCTATTTGTTTAGTTAGAGGAGCATACTGTACAACTGGAATTTTTTTATAGTTGGAGCAGCCAGAAGACAATGTTTGCAAACTGTCTTGATCCAAACTGCAGTGTTAAGGCTATGAAATCCCTGCTAATGTATCCTCCAAATCTATCTGAAACTTTTTCTCCCCTTGCTTCTGAGACAAGAATGTTTTTATAAAGACCCTGCTTAAGAAGAGCATCTCTTAGGTCTCATTGGAATTGAAGCCTCTCTGGAGACATGGTATTTAAATCTGTGTGGTTTATTCTCATGATAAAATCTCTGAAGTTACTATTTTCACACTAGTTCCTTGAGATTTCTAGCCTGGTCTGTTGATGAATCTGTATCTGTGTGCCAATACCTAGTACTTTTTTTTTTTTTTTTAATCTGCTGGCTAATTTCAGATGAATTTGGGAAAGGAAGAGGGGTTCCAAGGAAGTTAAATTGAAATGACGTCATAAGACTGATGATAAAATTGCCACTTACATTTTTAAGTGTCCACTGGGAGAACAGTTGGAGAAGGAAGGGGCAAAGTATTCTACCAATACCCACTGGAGGAAAACCTGGGCTTGAGTCTTATGAGTGCCCTTATCCCAGAAAAAGCTTTCATTGGACGGCTTGAACTGTAGGTTGAGCCCAAGTGTCAAGAAATTACTCCTTTGGAGAATACCCATGGAAAGGTGTTTCCTTTGTAATGCACTTTCCTTGTGTGACTTCTCTCATGCTGAAGAGAAGATGAGCTCACACAGCATCTCAACTAAATTAATCAGCAGGAACCAAATGCATTGGAAACAAAAGTCCCAGGCTGCCAAGAACTCTTTGGCTTTGTGATACTTCACTGGTTATTTCACAGGTTATCATAAGGTATAAGCAGTTAAATGTTTTCCTGATGCCAGACCTTGCAGAAAGAGGGAAAGACAAAGTCTTCACCTTTGGTTTTATCCCCCCGAAGGGCATGGTGTCATGTGAAAGCATTTGATTTATTTTCAACACCATGGGTATATATTTCACATTTGTCCAGTGTGTCTTGGAAAAGAAGGATTTGGTTTAACGCTGCAGATTTGTTACGAAAGAAAAAAATCAAATACAAAGAACAAAAGTTGATCATTTGAAATATTTATATAAAGCATGGCTAAGCAATATCACCAACACCTTGATGGTTTTAGACTCTGCAGAGGTTGATCTGAATGAAATTTGAGGGGCATGTTGGTGGGGGGTGGGGTGTGGTGTTGAGAGAGAGAGCTCAGGCAAAAGGACAAGCATATTGTCCCTGTATAATCCCTTCTCAGACAATCTGCCCCTTGTACATTTTGAAGAACGCTAATCCTTCCAGGTATGTCCTCCAAGAATGTCTGTGTGTGTCTCCTTCCAAAGCAGCTGTGGACTCTTCTGTTGGAGTTAGGACAGGAATCAGAGCTAGGGCAAAATACTGTGTTGGATGGTGATCAGAGGGATGTGAAGGCTTTAACATAAAGTTATATGAGCTGCACAACCTGCACTGTGGATTTGTTGAATGGATTTCTGTGTTTTAAGAAATTACTTTTTGAAAAAATAAATCTCATCCTTTTGGGAAGGGGGCCTTAATTTGGCCTTGAAAGAAAATAGGAGCATTTGTTTTTTTTTCGTTTGTACATATATGTATTTGTGCCTCCAAAAGAAAATCCTTAAATAGTGTTTAGTTTTAAATAAAATGAAAAATAAGAAAATAAATTGGTGTGGTAGAGAAGAGAGCGTTCATTGCTGCTGATGTTGAGTTCGTGCCCCAGAATCACAGGAATGTGCTTATATATGTAATTTTGGGGATGCCTTGCTTGTAGGTTATGCAACCGTGTCTACATGTGTGCTTCTAGTCCCATCCCTCCCCCTTTACATGAATGCCCAATTCAAATTATAACCTTAGATCCAAATTCAGGCAGTCTCAGCAGTTATCTTTGTACGTGGATTCACCATCGTCCATATTTACTATTTTTTAAGTATCTCTGAAGGCCTACAATTGGCCACTGGAAAATTCAAGGTGAAGGGAATGCCACTAACTCTCCCTCTGTCCTGGGAGCAAAACACCAATAGATCTGATGATGTGGTTTGCGTTTTGCTTGCATACGCAGGCATTTGGGTCTTGCTGCCAACTACGGAACCTTCAAGATGGCAATAACAAAATTAAACACAAGACAGAGTGAGATACCCAAAGATATTAAGGCATCCCAATATTTTGCATTTTTAGACTTTGGTTTTGTATTGCTTTGTCTTGAGAGAAAAAGGAAGGAGTTTCCCAGGAAAGATTGCATTGCCTTGGGCATAGGTGGTGCTGCTGGGAGAACTGGATTCTCCCTCAGCCCTTGCCTGCGTGCTCAGTTCCTGGAAGATGCTAGCCCTGTCTCATAAACCCTGGGTTTTATCTGTGGCAGCTAACTGGTTACTTTTGGGTTGTCTGACTCGACATTCATGCTTCTGGCTCAGGAACAGAGGACCTCTGAGAACAGGGTTGGAAGTCCTTTAATAAAGGCAGCTGCTTTATGTTGTCTATTTATGACCAGTTCCAGTCTTAAAATCACATAAAGCCTCTGTACCAGCTGCCTGTATTGGGAGGCTTTGTTAGAACCCAGCATTTAGGCATCTTCCGATTTCCATCCAAACCTCAAGGTAGAGCTTATTTATATCATCTTGTTCTTGTGCCTGCCAATGATCAGATACCCCTTTTCATCCTCTTTTTGCTAGGCTAAATAAGCCAGAACCTTGTAAAATATTCTTTCCTTTTTTTTTAATTATCTAGATAGGGCTTATCTTTACCTGTGCCAGCAAGGACTCCCTTTCTTGAATCCAGTGCCTTGAATTTTAGTTGTAATTTGCTGCTCACTGCAGCAATTGGAATCCATGCTTTGGCCATATCAACTAATATCTATTTATCTGGAAAACCAGAGTAAGATTAGCAACTTCTTCCCTTCCCTGTGTCCCCTCTGTGCCTTTGTTTGTCATCAGGAAAACAAAGTCCCATGGCGGGGGGTTGGACTAGATGATCTTTACATGTCCCTTCCAACCCAACCCATTCTGTGATTCTGAATGTGGTCAGTAACCCCCGATGTCACGTAGATGCTGTAAATGTGAATTGATTGATGTTTGTGAAGCGTTCAGATGCAGGGGTGATGAGTACCATAGAAAATCTTGTGAGGACTTAATAATCCTGTCATCAGAGCAGCTCTTGGATGAAGCACAAGGACGCGCATTGTTCAGGGTGAGGAAAACCGAAGACTGAATAGCTCCTCATTAAACGCATGTTGTCCTTTCTGTGCAGTGAGTGAGACAGGGAGCGAGGGAAAACAGTGTGTAGTGGAGTAAACAAAGGCTGCTTCATGATTCATATGCACAAGGGACTGAAGGTAAAAATTTCTCTGTCGTTCCTCAATGTTGTATTTCCTTACTTATCTGCACACACCCTTTACTTTGACATATACGTAGTAGATGAGTTGTTAATACATGGTGTGTAAATCCTAGTACTTCTGATGAAAAGGTTACAGTTATTTAAGCAAGGAACCTCGTTTAAGGTGAGCTCCTATTTAATTTTCAGCTTTATTTCTTAATGAATTTGTTAAACTCGTAAGTTCTTGATAAAAATAAATCTACTCAGTGGACTACTGCAGTACCAGAAACAATGTTAGACTTTTAAGAAAGATCCAACATATCGTTCATTAGGGTTGCACTAGAGTTAGAGGAGGTGTCCAGGGAGAGGCAAATGGAGGAGTTGGAAAAAGAAAATCCTTCATGGGAATAAAGAGTAACAAACATACCAGACAGACAGAGCAGTAGTGTGTTATCTCATAAGATAAGCATGGCATTTTCGTTTCATCTTAATCTAAGCGGGTTCTGCCTCCATTGTTTTCATTCTGCAAGTATTATCTGGACAGGAAGGGGCATCTGAAAAGTAAAAAGATTTAAAGAAAAACCTTTGAGGTTTGGCAAACTCTGGAGAAGGCACTGTGAGCCTTTGCCAACCTGGCCTTCTCAAAGAAAGCAACTGTCTCTGGCTTTTCCTAATCCATTTGTTTTCATGGCAAGGTACAGTGGGATCCGTGGTTTGTGGTGTAGAGTATTGCTGGCCCTGTAGAGACAAGGGACCAAAACTTGGATTCACGTAGTAGGAATGTTTGCTTTATTCTCTATGAGCTAAGGAAACAGCCTCCCAAGAGAAGAAATCCCAAAACAAAGCACCTGTCTTGGCACACAAGTGAGCATCTTTGATATAATCAGTTTTAATCTAAAACCATACTGATGTTGGGTTTTTTTATCATTTCAGTTTGGAAATTGATTAAAGAGTCTTCATAGGATTTAATATGGCATCAAAACAGTTGTCTCCCTCAACAGAGGAGCAGGCTTCCTCCGAAATAGATGATCTCTATCTATCACTGCAAGGTAAGTTACTGTAGATTTCTGCACTGTTTTATTGTAGATTTTTGGGGAATTTTGAGAAAGCCATTAAAACTAGAGTTATGATCAACGTAGTTAGTTGTGTCTTTGCAGATGTTTCTGTGTTTCATGAGAGACGCTTCATCTCTAAACCAAAAGATAAGAGCTCTCTTCGTACTTTCTCATGGTATCTTCAGAGTTGTTGCCTTTTTTGGTGCAGATGTGCTCCCTGGTTCTTATGCTGTATTACTCAGAATACATGTTACTGTAAACTCTTTTCAAGGGAGCTGCCTGCCTGAAAACAGTTATGCTGTTTCCTGATTTTCAATTTGCTGACAATTAGGTGATTGCACAAAGGTATCTTACTGAGGTTGTTAACTACAGTACTATTTTGGTTTGGCTTGGTTTGGTTTTCTGTTCTTACTGCTATACCCCCTGAACACGTTGAAAGAGAGCTTTTGGCCAAAACAATTAGAAAATATCTGTGGCTTCTAAACAAATTTCTTGCAGGTCAGTCTTTCATCCTTACTTGCAATGAGATAGAACTTGTTAAGGAAACGCTCTCTGGCTGAGTTGTAATTCTTTCATTTTAATGGAAGCTACCTGGACAGTGATGTGATAATCAGTGCATCAGAACTGGCCTCTCAGGCTCTCTCAGTTTTCCTTAATCATGTGTTGAATTTTCTTCTATAAGAATTTCCTGTGAAGGCTGATTTTCTTCTAAACACAAACTCATTCATGGCAGCCATCAAGGGGTCTAGACCAGGCAGCAGGACTAGAAAAGCTGGAAAGCCCATTTCTGATGTCTTCGAGCCTGGTTGTTCTAGGGCGATGGACTATGTCCTGTTTCCACAGAGCTATTTCCTTTTATCCCACTTGCAAAGATATTATTACTATGGTGCTTAGTTGAGAGAAAATATGGTTAAAACAGATGGTGCAAAAGAGCATTCTGCCAAGTCACTTTTACAATCCATATTTGCACTAATATTGTCATCGAAGCCATGTGTTTTGATGAGTGAGTGTTAATAGTTGTCTAGAGCCAAGTGTCTTTAATGGTGAGTTTTCTTCCCTTTTGCTCCAGTACTACATTTTCAGGAGAGCAAGCACGAACTCCTAGCAGACAGGAGCTAGTCAGACTGTTGCACCAAGTACAGCTTGTCTGACACACATTTGTTGTGCCAAACAGCCTTCAGTAGAAAGGGTGAGGTGGCTGTTGTCATGAAATGGGTTTGGGAAACACTGTCTTGCTTGAAGGCGGAGGGTACTGAAATAAAGTTGCATGTGGTTTTAGATTAGGGTTTTATTTCGAAATAATACTCATGCTATTTTCTGAAAATTCAGATTGCTGTTTATAGAATCATAGAATGATTGAGTTGGAAGGGACTCCCAGAGGTCATCTAGTCCAACCCCCCTGCAAGAAGCAGGGACACCCCCAACTAGATCAGGTTGCTCAGGGCCTCATCCAACCTGGCCTTGAATGTCTCCAGGGATGGGGCATCCACCACCTCTCTGGGCAACCTGTTCCAGTGCTCCACTACTCTTACAGTGAAGAACTTTTTCCTAATATCCAATCTAAATCTCCCTCCCTCTATTTTGAAACCATTACCCCTTGTCCTGTCACAACAGGCCCTACTGAACAGCCTTTCCCCATCTTTCTTGTAGGCCCCCTTGAGGTACTGGAAGACTGCTCTAAGGTCTCCCCGGAGCCTCCTCTTCTCCAGGCTGAACAGCCCTAACTCTCTCAGCCTGTCCTCGTAGGAAAGGTGCTCCAGCCCCTTTATCATCTTTGTGGCCCTCCTCTGGGAGGAGGGTCCATGTCCTCTCCAACTGGTCCATGTCCTTCTTATGTTGGTGTTTCCAGAACTGGACACATCAAATAACAAAATTATCAAAATAACAAAATCAAATAACAAAATTGTTTTGGTCAATAACTCAGTGGAAGGGCCTTGCTTATTAAAATTGAAATGACTATTTTTCTTTAGTGTAGTAGCTTGAGCTTGTAGATGATGCTGAAAAGAGCACACTGCAAGTCAGGGACCAAGCTTGACTGTTAAGACATCCCTTAGAAGTGACGTAGGCAATTCCTGTCATGATTAAAGGTGCAGCAAATGGTAAAGACAAGTCCTATGCATGGCACTGGAGCATCTGCTCTGGGTCAAACAAGTAAATGGCGACACAGCTGTGATGAAGCACTGAAGACACATTCCCTGACATGACATACAGAAAACATTAATAACTCTACCTGCAGATCAGTGGTAGTGAAGGTAAGGTAAGAGTAATAGTATCACACACAGAGAAGGTTTTTTCCAATAATGGGAATCTTGGGATGAAACATTGATTACTTTAAATCTTCAGGTTCACCTGGAGAAGTTTAACATAAATCAGGTTCAAGTAATGGCTGCTTATAACTATTAGGAAAACACCTTGCTTTTTGGGTGGGTAAAGTCAGCTGTAAAACTGGTTATAATCTGTTTTTCAAAGTGTTAACGTATAGCTTCAAAGAGCATGTCCAGCATTGTATAAGTCTTAAGAGGAGATATACAGTAATAGTTGGCACAGAATAAAAAAGTAGGAGTGACATCTAGTATGGATTGCTTAGATTTTATTTTACATTTAATTTCTTAGCGATCAAGTCTTCTATTTTTCCTGAAAAGCAACCAGTTGTGATAGAGCACTTGTTTAGTCTGGTAAATTGGGATAAGTCCAACTTAATGCACCAGTTGGCTTGGTCATATAATGTTGGGAAGTTAGAAGCCTCAAAAAATATAACAAAATGGTTAGCACTTTTTTCTTCCTGATCATGTATAAAGCTAAATATTTTAGCTATGTTTGACTGTGATGGAAGTCATAGTCTTCTATGAGGAGGACAGCACTTTGGAAGAAAAAGGAGAACTTCCTTAAAATAATTAGTAAATAGATTACTACTTAGTAGCTCTAATTATTACACAAATGTTATTAAATTAATACCAATGACAATATTGTAAAAACCTGCTTTAGTGGACTTTCTGTTAGTGGGTGTTTAGGCAGAAGAGTTTTCAAGGATGAACATTTACTTTCCTTCATAGTGTTCAGCCTAAATGATGCAGTAAAGAAAGGCACTGGAAGAAAGGTTAAAATATAGGTTTGTTCTCATTGAGTCTGTCTTTTAGCTAAATATTTTAAGGAGATTTAATGAAGCTGGAAAAACCATTAAGAAAATAGATAAAGAAATGGAAGCAATATGGTTTGTTATGTTCCCATCTCCAGACATTTTCAAATAATGAAGCTAGTCACAAAACCATGAGGCTGAAGTAAAAAGCGGCAAGAATATAAACCCTTATATGTGTACCTTTTCAGATTTATATTTTGCTCTTTAACCTATTCCTCCTCGACCAAAAGAATAGTATTAACCCCTCTCCTGCCTGCCAAGAAAACTGAAATTGCTGTGAAATTTCTGATATCAGGAATTGGGTATCTTTTTTTTTTAGTCCTATTCTTTTTTTTCCTTCTCTCTGTCCTAGATGTTACAATAAATTAGGTCACAATAAGATCAACATTATCTGTGCCCTCTCCTCCAGCACGTCTCTGCTTTCTGCCAGGTTTAATGTTTAAGAGCTGGGTTGTGCACTTGAAGAACCACCTAAAAGTAGATGTGAAAAGCGTGGACCCAGACCTATTATGGATGTATCCTGTGGGGATATATTTCAAGGAAGAGATTCTCCTGCCAGATATGCTTGCCAGATTCACAGAATTGTAGGGGTTGGAAGGGACCTCAAGAGACCAGGGAGATGATCTATTGTGGCATGGACCAACTTCGAACCTGAAGTCACTTTGTTGCAGCTATAGGAGGGAGCAGACAGGAGCTTGGGACTGGTCTGGCGGTGAGCACAGAAGGCCTAATGTGAAAACCCTGTCCTATGTCTTCTCCCATAGCTTCCCAACCGCATCATGTGCTGGCTCCATAGAGGGATCCTCCCTGACAGTTGACCTACTGTAAATGGAAGAGGTGCAGTTGGGGTTCAAAATTGTTTTCAGCTACCTGAAATAAGGAGGTGTGTTCCCTCCTTTGGTAAGAGAAAGACTTGATGGTGATGTTTTGAGAACTGCTGGAGATATGGCTACTCTTTGCTGATGAGCCTGTGTGTGGGGCTGCAGCGAGGCGAGTGTGCAGTCACTTGCTGATGGGTCGCTACAGCAGAAACTGAGCAGGGTTTGTGGTGCTCTGGAGTCACAATATTTTTTGCATTTGTGGTGTAAAACTGTTTATCTGAGGGAAGATCTAACCTCCAATTTCCCTCCCACAGACAGCATGGATTTCCTATCTAGCCTATGCAGAACTCCATTTTTCCCTTTTCTTTCCATGCTTGTTGAACTAATTGAGAGACAAGAGAGTGTATTTTAGCTCTCAGGGTTTGGAGCATGTACTTACCCTTTCACTGTTTAATTAACTGCAGGGGCCCCAATTTTTGGCTCTGCTTATTAATCTGGGAGCATATTACTGTGTATTACCATAACCCAAAGGATGATGGAATAAGAACATGGCTGTTAAAACGGAATTAATTACGCTGTTTTCATGCAGTTACATCTAATCCTTTATGAATTATTTTATGAAGTAAAATTGAAAATATGCTCTTATGTACGGATAGTTTTGTTGGGTGGCTTATAACAGATTTCACTCATCTCTGAGTAAAGGAGGATTTCTTTCCAAGACCCAGTTAATTCATCCAGAAGCCAGGTAGATACTAATTCTTACCCAGCTTTATTTTTTGTTCTAGCTATATGCCTCATCTGTTGGGGCCAGTATGTTATTATAGCTACATTTTCTTTAACCAGAATGATCAACAAAGTTCATTATATGTTTATTATGATTTTTCAAGAGTGACTTTCACAAATTGAAAAGGTCCCATAGGAGTTGTGCTAAAATTTATGCCATTTTTGCCGCCAGCTGCCTGGGTGAGCAGCTGAGACTGCCTTAAAAATCAGTCATGGGTATTCTTGTCTGTTTTGCATGCCTAATGAAAGAGATAGATTGCATAGTTGTATAAATGTGTTCCCTGCTAGATAAATTTCAATTTGTTAAAGGTATTATTGGGTGCATAACTGGTTAAAACCTGATACTAAAATGTTAAGGAGGGGGTGGCTTCTGAGGCACCTGTATAGGGCACTGAAGACCACTTATGTTTTTCTTTAAAATGAAAAGCCATTCCAGCCCTTATCTTTAAAAGTATGTGGCTATCTAAACAATGGGACTTAGTACCTTAAAGAATTTAACCTGCAGTAGTGCAGTGCCTCCCTTCATGGGCTGTTGGGGCAGTGGGGTGAGTGTTGTTTCAGAGCAGAGCTCTCCAGGATCCTGGCGATAAGAGCAGAAGAGTTTAAGAAAGGTGGGAGGGCAAAGCGCAGTGTGAATGGGCTTCCTGAGTTAGCAATGCTGCTGGTAAACTGGATAATTTGCTTTCAAAAGGAAAAGGAGGTGGAAAAGGGGTAGTGTAGGAGGGAAAGTTCCAACTTGCTGCACAGACATGCTAGTAGTTAATTAGTTAATATTTATACAGTATTTGGATTTGGAAAGGCCCATGCCTGTAGAAATATTTTTGTCACCTTCATTGGGCTTTGGATAAACTTTTCAACAAAAAATACTATGTTTGTTTTTATTTGCTTAACACCATATTGCTGAACATAAATGCTGGAAATAACACGTTTTCCCTGCTTTCCTGTCTGCAGAAAATGAAACTACTGGGTGGAAAGGAAGGGACTATGTGAAGGGCTTGTGGATGAATTGCTTACCCTGGGCTGGCAAATACTTGGCAGTTCAGCTAGTTTCTGTCACAGCATGTACTTGCTTGGTGTTTTAGTTCATATCACAGAGCTATCTCAAAGGAGCTCTCCCAGTTATCCCAGCTGACCATGATATTGTTCATTTTGCTGAGCTATCAGGGAGTGTGGAAAGGGTTATTTCAGGGAGTGTGGAAAGGGTTATTTTGGATGAGACTGAAATAAATGCTCCATGAAGGTCCTGAGGCTACCTGTGAGCATTCAGTCCACAGCTAGTCTAACACAACCTTTCCTCCCTGTGCATGTGGTGGGTGCACTACATCATGAACACCATCTCTTTTCATCTGCTGTTCCATTCCTGTTGAGCTGCACTGCTTGCTGCTGTAGTTGTAGCCTCAGCTGACCTGAATGGTGAAAGGAAGATATAAAAATATCATACTCAAGAGGTAATTCCTTCTGGTGAAACAAGATGGGAAGATGGCAGACAGACTTGTGCTCATTAATTTCAAATAACTTAAAAAAAAAAAAAAGCCACACCGTAGTAAATGGTTTGCTGGCAGCGATGCACCAGACCTCGCAATAGAAGGAAATCTCCTTACTGTTTGGTGTCATTGTTTGATGAGCATGGACAGGCAGGCTACATCTGTTCTGCTAGGGTTTGCTTCTCCCAACTCCCTGCTGAGGGAGGAGACAGTACGTTCCTGTGAGCTGCCATCTCCGACCTTGGGAAGGGAGGCAACAGAGGAGATTAATTTTAAGTCTGGCTTTTCTGTATCACTGTTAAAGGAAGGCTGAGAGTAAAACCATGGTTGGCAGCGCTCCAGTCCTCCTCTTCCTCCTGAGAGAGTTCAGCACTACTGTGGTCCCTGCCATGCTCCCATGCTCCAGCCCTTAATGATTAATCTGGTTTGTAGCACTTGTTGATAGCTCGTTACTGGATAAAACAGTCATTGACCAGCAGTGTGTATTGATTTTTGACTAGCCTACGTGACATGCTGCTTCTACATGCTATTCCTCTGTAAAGAGATGTTCTGAAGATTAGCTTTAAAACACAGGGTGATATCTGATAGATATTGGGTGTTTTCATATTTGCAGGTTCTTTGTTCTCTCAGATTCAGCTTTTGGTTTGGTGAGTTTTTGCCCAAAGTAAATGAAATGATCGTTTTTTTCTGATAGATTTTTTTATTCTGGGTCAGTGACATTTTGAAAACTAGGGCAAGAGAAAACCAAGGTCACTTAGAGTCCTATAAAAAGGCCTAACAAAGAATCCATTCATCCTCATAAAAATAAAAATCCGTATTAATTAACCACGTGGTAGAGATAAGAATTTGAGAGCTTGATTAAATCATTAGCGCCTCAGAGCAGTAGAGTTGGGGGGGGAGCTGGGAGGGAAAACACACTCGACCTGAAAATTGCAATACAGCTGCCTGCGGCAGTGCCAGAAGCACAGCTGTAGTGAGCTGTGTGTTGTGTGGCCTAGGTGGAAACAGAGTGACTGCTGCACTACAGTCTGGGCAAATATTGGCAGGCATTGAGTTGTCTTATTGATTCACAATGAGATTTTTTTTTTTAATTATTACTTATTTGGGTAGGAAAATAAGCCACATTGCAGCTGAGGCTGTGCCTGCTTGGAAGGCAGCCGGGTGGGTTGCACTAGGCAGCTGTAGCTTGAGGAGGGTGCGAGCAAGTGCAGGGCTGGAGTGTCTGCAGTGAAATAAATGTCCTGCAGATTTGGCAGATGAAGCATTTGCCTGAGAGCTGCCCGTGTGAATCAACACTTGCAGTATCTAGTCCGTATTGCATAATGCCTCTGCACATTAATGTGGAGAGATGCAACCAACACAAGACTGCATGTCCTCTCCTAATCATCTTTCTGTAGCCAATCCCAACAGTAAGTTCTCCAAATTAGTAGCAGTAGTGTGTATTTGGCAAGAGCCAAACAACTGGAAGAGTCACTGGCGTCAGGCTTTGCTTTCTGTCCCTTTTCAAGTGCCAGCAACACCAGCCTTGCCTGCCTGATAAAATTGAGTGCAGCTACTCAATAATCACTCATTAGGTAATTGGAATGGTTCCACTCAACCAAGGGGTGTGGTTAGGTCCTGTGCTAACATGAAGCCAATAGCTCCATGCTATTTATGTCCTCCTTGTGAGCATTGCTATGTTGATTGGTCTCTGTGGCATGTTTGCACTTAATGACTGTTTCCTAAACCAAACAGAATTTTGAGATTGCAGTTTAGTCCGTGCCTTTAAGACTGCCCTTCTCTTATGGTTCATCACAGTCTCTTGGATATCTAAAAAGAAGTATAAAACAGTCCAGCAAACGGGGAATTGTTTCATGCTCTGACAGGATCGTAGTATTACACATTAGAGGAGGACTGTTGAAAGATGTGCTAGCTACAGGATGCAAAACACCCCTGTGACACATGTATCGAATAGAAGTTTTTCTCCTGTTCACCCACCCAGTGGCGCAGAAGGAGGTCTATGGGTTGATGGTGGGGTTAGAAGCAGGAGATTGCATTGTCTTTAAGCAGCTTGCTGTGCTCTGGGAGCTGATGAAGCTCTGTGCAGCAGGCCCTTCAGACTGTCTTGGATGAGGAAAAGCCACTCAGGACTGGGGTTTGTGTTTGCCAGATTCCCAGGACATTATAAAGTGTGGGGCATTTTCCTCTGAGTGGTATTTTCATTTTCATGGGCAGTCAGATCTTTTCATTTTCATTTTCATTCTGAGCAGTCAGATCTTTTATTTACCCAAGGTCTTGATATTTTTTGGTATCTTTCATCCTGCCTAGCCCACAAAACCATCACATCTATTGGTGAATAGCCTTGCAGTTGCCTTATGATGTAAAACTTGCCTTCACATTAATGTTTTGTGCAAGAGAATGCTTTCAGAGGCAGAAGAGATCGTTCTTGCCCACCCCATTTCCCAGAGTTGTTTCTTCTTGCAAGCTGGTGGCCTGCTCAGAGTCTGCTGATGCCCCTCCCTGCGGTGGGAGGATTTACCCTGACTGGGAAGCAGACAGCGAGTGCCCGCCGCAGCTGCCTTGCCCGCTATCTCTCTCCTGGCCTGGGCCATGCACACTGCCCCACTGCCCACCACTCCTCAGGGAGCTGCTCTGGGGCCATGGTGTGGTACACACACCGTCCTTTGCCACTATCCCATCCCAGCTGCATCTCCACTTGCAGGAGCTCTGTGTTGCCTGGCCACTCAAAGCAGCCCCTGCTTCCACTCTGTGTGGCTGGGGAGGGCCTGATGCTTTTTCTCTGCTTTGCACCTCTCCCATGGCTTATGATTTACTTCTTTGTTGCTTGCAGACAGGCAGGAGCATCGCAGGCAGAACCCTGGGGCAGCTGCCTGTACCCATGCACTGGATGCCACCTCAGCGCCCAGAGGGGAGGGCTGAGACAGCCCTGCAGCTGGCAAAAGCCAAAGATGGTGGTTTGGGTGATGAAAACATCAACTCTCCTAAATGTATAATCTTGCCTTCCCTCAGTTATTAGTCTGTTTGACATGCTTTATAATGTCTGGGCTATTAAAAACAAGTGCAGCTCTTTGGATTTTTATTCAAATGGGGAAGAGAGGGGAACATCTGCTTTCTGCAGCTCCTGACAGCCCCCTTGCAGGGGTGTGTTGTTTTTTCACCTGTTGTTTTGGCATGCTTGCGGTCAAAGCTGATATGGAAAGGGAGACAAGAAGTTTGTGTTCACACCTGCTCCCACGAGTGCGGCTGGCAGACATGCCTGCACAGTGGTGAGCCCTGAAAGGCTGTAAATTGGGAACCAACACCTCTGGCTGTTACATCAGCCCTACATACAGGCATGCATCAGGGACCTGTGGTTTTGGTGGTGGTGTGTCTTGGAAATGGGGTGGGCGTTTTCTGGGAGGGAGCTTGGGCTGGGGAGTTGTCTGATCCGCTGGCCCTGACCAGTACTGGGCCTGGGGTGCTGGTCCATCTGCTTCTGCTGCTCACAATTGGCCTCAACTTTTGAGGGAACTGTTCTTCATTTCTGCTACCCACAGGCTGTGGAGAAAGGCTTCCCCTTTTCTTGAGCTCTACTCTGATGTGAGAAGCTGTTTAAATACTCTGATTTTTGAAACACAGGCTTGAACAATTTCCTGCCTCCCTTCACAAGTGCCTGGTAGTGTACCCCTGCGTACCAGCCCGCAGGACCTGGGTGAAGAGCATGTCATGCTTTGAATCCCGTTTCACCGCTATTTACTGGAGCATAAGTTCAAGCACTTCCTACTTACTCCATACTTTTTAAGACTCCATGTGCTCCTGTTTGGCCAGGTTAATGGTCTGCATTCCCCAGGGAGGCCCAGCACTAAAAAATATGCCATTAGAGAGTATTTTCCCTGATGGCAGCCTAGTAACTCTCCCTAGCCTTCACTTAGCCAAGACTTCCCATTGTGTGGCCTCACCTCACAGATCTGCATTTATCACCTAACACCAGCCTCCACCTTGGTCTCATCACCCACTCCATGCATGGCTTTTCCTGAATTTCCAGATGGATCTTGCACTGGTGATTGCTCTGAGTGTTTCGAGGAACATTTACGAATGGAGAGAGTTGTCCTAGACATACTGCTCTGTAGGATGATGTGTTCACACTGCTCTTTACAATGGCTGAGCTTTTGAGAAAACCTTCATTATGCTTGATGGCTTCAGAGGTCCTTGCAATATCATCTCTGCAAGAAAGAAAATGTCCTCAGTAAAATAAGAGTTGAGAAAAACCAGTATTAAATTGTATCTTAGTATCTGGAAGAACAGACTTTACGTTTGAGATGGAAGCCATGTATGTTTTTGAGAAAGAGAAATAAAACCAGATTATTTTTCCATTAACCATTGTCTTATTTTTGTTATCACAGAGCAACGAGAATTTAGACAAAAGAAAACCTTCACTAGCTGGATAAATTCAATACTAGCAAAGGTAAGAAGGGAATTCTTAAGGAAAAACATGCCTTTGGCTTTTTGGATTCACATGTGCTGCATGGAGATTAAAAGAATTAATACCAGATTTTTAAGCACTGTCTGGAAAAAATAGCCCCTGGAAAGCATGTTTAATAGATGTAACAGCATTGTATTGTTGATTATCCAAGGACATTTGTAAGAGAAATTTTGTAAGTAGATGACAGTATCTTTCTTGCTTGTTTAGTAAAACATACTTGTGCTGGATTGTGGCACACAACTTTTTATGAGGTTCTGTATTTATCATTAGTTTTACTGTGTTTACTTAAGTATTATTCTATTATGCAATCCAAGAATGTGAGTTTAATGGGATGACTTGAATGATTGATAAGTGTTAAGACCTATCACATAGTAATGTAGGTGCTCTTCAAGCATTCACAAAGCAGCTCATGCAATATGTGCTGGGGCTCTGACTTGCTCGGGTAAAAAAGAAATTAAAAAATATCAAAACCATTTTTGGTCCCTCCTTGAGCAGAAGGTGCTGGGCACAGGTTAGGTTTGTGTTGTCTGAAAGTGGGTGAAAAGAGTGAGGATTTAGTTACTCAGCTCCATGGTAAAATTTGTATTTGGTGTACACTGATTAAGAAGTCAAAATGTTAATTAAACATTTCTCTTAACCTTCTCTTTTTCAAAGTTTTGGGGTCTTTTGCCACAGACGTCCTTGAAAAGTATAAATACTCGGAAATAAGGCCTAGAACAAACCTTACAAAACACAGAGGCAGAGCAAGGGGCAATAAAAACTAAACATGATGATGATTAGAAGCAGCAGAGGAATGGCTAATTGTGTCTAATTAGATGCAAGATTTATATTTGAGTTTATTGAAAAAAAAACAGATGCTAAACATTTTTTTAAACAACAGAGTAATATGTTCTCTAGTGTGTTGAATCCAAAATGACAGAAGATGATGTGACAAGCATTGAAATTTATTTTGCAGCACATACCTCCTTCTGTTATCTCAGACCTGTATACAGACATACAGCAAGGACATTTGCTTTTGGATCTGTTGGAAGTGCTTTCAGGTCAACATCTGGTAAGACAGAGAAATAAAAATATTACCTCAATCCTTTGTCAAATCTAGCAAAGATTTCCAAATATTCTTAATTGTAACCGTATGACTGATCCCTCTGCAGTTATAGAGCTATTTGCAAGTTCCTTATTCTTACACCAGTGACACTGAAACACATGGACATAAGTTGATCCAAAGTAATTTGTGACTTTTTTCAGGACTTCCCTTATCAAAATATAAAATAAAATTAAATTTTATAACTGAGAACGTAACCAGTTCTTTTGCCTTCACAGCCACGGGAAAAAGGATTTAATACCTTCCAGTGCAGAAGCAACATAGAAAATGCTTTGACATTTTTAAAGAGCAAATCAGTGAGTATTAACTTCACAATTCACAGCTAAAGCCAGTTTAGCTGGTGGAACATTTTCTTTTTTAACAATGATCCTTTTTTTTTCCCCTAGCTCAAGCTCATAAATATTCACGTTGCTGACATTATTGAAGGAAACCCTTCCATTGTGCTTGGCCTAATTTGGACAATTATATTTCATTTTCATGTAAGTATTTCAGCAATGTAAGAGAGTTTTAGTAAAGGGGAAAAGCACAAAAATTTGTGCTGACTTATGTGGTTGCCAAACAAGATGAATTAGTAGGAAGCAGAATATTATTTTCTGATATCTTGAAGTGAAGGCTCAGGCACCAGTGTGTATTGCCTGTGTCTCTGAGCTACTTCATCAGAGCAGTGATGGCATTACAACCCGATGAACAGTATCTAGATGCAAACGTTTAGAAGGAAAGATACTGAGATTTTATTTTATTTTTTTACGTAACCAATTAAAAGTAGGTTAAGCTTTGCCTTTCTGTCCAAGGCTTCTAATGGTTATGTTCCAGATAGAGCAAATACTAAGCATGATCTTGCTTGGCATGAGGTTATTGGGATATTTGAAAGTGCAGGGCTTTGTTTTAATCATGTTTTAGGATTGTAGAGGAGCCAAGCTGTCTTCTGTCAGAAGCCCAGCAGTGAATTAGCATAGGTGCACTGGAGGTCAACTGGTGACGAAGAAACAAAATTATATAAGTGTTGTAGTCCACATTTTTCTTGCTAAAGGTACTTTGGTACTGAAGATTCCTGTGCTGCACATAGCTTGTGCATTGTCTTTTTACTTAAACCAAGCTCTCTAAGCAAATGTAGATCTCTGAGGTATGCTGGGTAGGTTTTTCGGCACCCTGAGTGAGCAGGCCAGCTCTGAGCATGCCTAATACGTGGCACTGCTGACAACAGAAAATGCAGCTGCTGTGGGCTGCTTTCACTGGTAGGAGGAACACAAAAGTGTATTGAGTGAGAAGGTCCCTTGATACCATTGCTGTTACCCACAGTATGACACGGAAGTCTTTGGGTGAATATTTTTTGCAAAAAATATCACTTAAAATGAGAATTCCGCATGAAATAATCTAGGTTGAACAGACAAAAAAAGAAGATCTTTGGATGTAGGGAACTATTTTTACTGCCATGATGAAGTCCTTTCTAAATCTCTGTGTTTTTCTGCCATCGATGTCATAGTAATTTTTAACTGTAGCCTGATTGAACTCTCCCATCATATCTGATAGATTGAAGAACTTGCCAGAACACTTGCTTGTACTTACAACCAACCTTCGCTTGGTGATTCAAGTACTGTTGACTCCTCTCCAAAGGCAAGCCAATCAGCTAAAAGAAGTGCTAAAATTAAGGAACGGTGGAAGATCTCTGCTACAAAGGCTCTTTTGTTGTGGGCAAAAGAACAGTGTTCACTGTAAGTTCTATCCAAGTCTTATAAATTGTATGCTACACGTTGTATTTACTGCTTTTATCTAAATGTGATGTTTTCCCCTGCTTTTTTAACCTTACTTAGTGATAGCTTAGCAGAAAATCCTTTAGATTTCGGTTAATGTTACTGGTACTTTTAGCATCAATCAGGCCCTAAATATTTTGACATGAGCCCTTTAAATACAATAAAGCAAGGCTAATCCTGCTAATAAAATACCACAATGTAAATTGAGTTGCTTGGCTTTTCTCTTTTAGAGGCTTCTGTGTGATACATTTAGTTGAATGTTTACATGATTTATTAGTTTTAATCCATGTGGTTGGCACTAGTTAGAGAATTTTAATTTTTTTTTATTTTTAATGGAAAATGTAGGATTTCTAGGATTCCCACATCTCATGCTTTCCAGTTAAAACACCTCAGGAAGGTCCTATCTCCCAGTTCTACCATGTTTCTTTATGCTTGATGTCCACAAAGCCCTGTTGATTTCAGTGGGAGTATTCAGAGCACACAATTTAAAGCAGATACAGATATTTATTGCAAGGGGAAGTCTTTACATTTTCTACTACTCAAGCTACAGCTTCACTCCAGGATGTTTCAAATATGTTCAATATGACAACGGTGTCAGCCCTTTCTCTCCTGTTCTTTGGTTGCTTTATGTTCACATGGTGCCTTACTAATATTCCCTGTTGTTAGTGGGAGGTAAAGGCCTTCATCAGCACGTCAGACACTTTCTGCTTGGGGGAATGTTTTCAGGCACAAAGTTTCCCATTTAGCTGTGTTTTGTGAGGGTGAGATTGATTGACTTGTAGAAAACCAGCTCTCTGTCCATTTAATTTTCCTCTTTCTTTTGCTTGCTTTATCAGCAATACTTTGTTGCATCCCTTTTGAACTGTGATTGATTTTGTTATCTATGAATCCTATAGTATTTTGTGAAAGAACAAATCTTGCTAGTCCTGGCCTATTGTTTTCCAATGAAATTTGATCACCTGAAACCCCACACTTTTTCAGTGCTGTAAGATACTCCTAATCTGTGAGTGGTTTCTGGAAAGTTGTCACAGAATTCACTGTGGCTTGCAGAGCTGGACACCTTACAGCAGTGTCCAGGCACCATTTAATCAAAGATGTTTTCAAGGCACTGAGCTAAATAAGAGAGAAAGAATTTTTTTCCTGAAGTAATAGATCACTCTTAAGGTCTGGATTTTCTAAAATGCCAGAGGTGATGCCAGTACTTGGTGCCCTTACAGACAAATAACTATATGTTCTTCAGTGCTCTGCTTGTTGTTTTTCCATCTCACAGAATACATAGATATTGAGCACAAAGGTGATGTTCCAAAGTATATTTGATCAGCAAGGCTTTATCTTCAGAATGCAACATAAAAACATTGAGATGTTACATATTTTTATATAAACTGTAGCAATTGGTAGTACTGGCTGTATTGATGTTAGACCCAGCTTCTGCAGAAGTTCAGAGGCAAGGTTCTCTACAGCTCCTTTTTACTGAATTTATATTCTATTTCTAAATTACTTCTTTTACATATTTCTATACAATATATATAAATATTTCTAAATTTGTACTAAGGATATCTGAGGAAACAGACTATAATACTTTGTTTCTAACCATTTCTGAGATAGGCATGGCTCTATCAGTGTGACAGATTTCAAGTCAAGCTGGCGAAGCGGACTGCCTTTTTTAGCCATCATCCAAACCTTACGACCTGGTCTTGTTGATTTGGAGAAGGCAAAAACTAGAAGCAATAAAGAAAACCTGAAAGAGGCTTTCAGAATTGCAGAACTAGAGCTGAATATTCCACGCCTTCTTGAACCTGAAGGTAAATGGTCTGCTTTTTTTTTATCTTTGCTGTGAGGAGTGAAAAACATATGATCCTTTATGTGTTGACTTGTAATACAGGAAAAAGACAACTATGCTTAAGTTTGAAATGGAACATTGATCTTCACTGTAATGCTCAAACCTGAGGTTCTTCATTTTATAACACTGACTTTACTTAGGATTTGTAGGATTTTTGAGGCAACAAACGCAGGAACAATATATGGGGGAAAGGATATGAAACTTTCCCATTCATGGGAGAAACTTTTTCATTAGTTCATCATGTTATATTAAAATATTCCCATGGAAAACAGTGTTCATTACATATTAATTTCTGTTAATGATATGTTAACTGAGCTGCTGCAAAATAAACATGCATATGGTAATGCGTTTTAATAACTGCAGTATAGCATGTAATTATGTGATCAGGCCTAGAAGGCTGCATAATTATGTAAATTGTGTATTGGCTCTTGTAGATGTTGACATTATGAATCCAGATGAAAAATCAATCATGACTTATGTGGCTCAGTTTTTGCAATACTCCAGGAATTTGCGTGAGTCTGAAGACGACATGCAGGTATGACATGCTGTTTGGTTACCACTGAGGCATTTTTAAGTGAGTGTGCCTCATGCCTGCCCATGCCAAGAATATCAGTACTTTCTTTGCCCAGCTTATAACAGTATGATCAGAGATTCCCTGATTCAGTCTCTCCAGGACTGAATTGGCTCAATCCTTCTGATGCTCCTCTGCAGTAGTCAAAATTCAACGTGATAGATTTTTGATGACACAGGTGGAATTGCTATGCATGTTGTCTTGTTTTTTTATTTATCTGTTACAGAGGACTCTTTCAATCCTGGTTGTCTTCATGTGTGCTTTGCAGTCTGTTTGTAAATATTGGGGTAGAGGCAGAAGGCAGACAGATTTACAAATGTATGGAACAACCCAGCTTTAATAGCTCACCTGTAAAAAGGACAGAACTTGTAACTCACAGATCATACCAGCTGGAAACCCAAGTTTTCTGTTCTCTGTATTTTCCTGTGAGAGTTTGTGTTGGTTAGTCACACGTTCCATTCTGATACGCCTTTCAGTAGGGCTGCAAGAGGGCACTTCTGTTGTCTTCATATAAGAAGACATGGTTTAAAACTTTGGCTTTGCCCTATAATAGTTCCTGACCCAAAACTCTTTGGCGTCCACATGAACTTTTATTTGTTTTCCAAGAGCTTTGAATGGGGTTTATCATATGCTCAATGTGTGTTGTTTTATGGCACAATGTAAATTAAAAACAAGGCTTGCAAAAATTTCCATTGCAAAATGGAAAAATGAAATTTTCTGCTCTAATTACCAGGAAAAAATAAGAGAGGGTTTGAGTTGGTTGACTGCACAGGAGAAGAAGTTAGCAAAGTTGCAGATGGACACAGAGAATGAAACATATTACAACAAGTACAAAGTAAGTTGTAATTCACATTTAACTACTTTTGCACAAAGAAATATTAAAAATATTCCCATAAACAAAGCTTTTCACCTACATTGTCTAAACTGAACTCTTAAATAAACTTTTGAACAAGAGCTGGAAATCTGACAATGAGTTTGGTAATAAAATGTGCCATGGCGGATTTTGAGAAGAGGAATTTTCCCTCTCTCTTGGTGGGAGGGGAGAACCATCTCCTGACTGCACTGATGTTATATTAAACACAGATTTTGCTAGTGAATGGCACCTATAATTTCAGGCCAAAATACTGCCTGGAGACAAGGACGCCTCTTTCCTGCTATTTTGCCTTTCCATGCATCACACCCTTTGAAGTTAATGGAAGACATACCAATGTGTTCAAAGGCAGTCCTTGGCTCCATGAGCTTCCATCTGAAGTCTTCTTCTGTGAATTGCTCTTCCTTTTTATCCCTAGGAAATGATGTCATTTATGGAAGTATTTAACCAAGAAAAAACCCCTTTTCTGCATGTGTTGTCATCCAAAAGAAGTGAAGCTGAGCTGAGCGAAGGCCAGCAGCAGATGAGAGAAGAGTGGGATAAACTGATGTCTCAGGTCAGAGCCATTTCTAGCTCACCTTGTTACTAGTGTGAGTGTGTTTGATGAAGAGGCCTAAGTCAGCCCCAGGAGCAAGCAAGTGGGGAGGTGATGCTTTATTTGGATTGATAAAAGAGGTGTTGACCCTGAACCTGAAGTCCAGACAAACTGATTGGTCTAAAACTCCACATCATTAGCCTCAGGACTGTGAGACATATGTGGAAGACAGCCTGCATCTGATTATCTTTGAGCACTCTTGTGATCAAAGTTTTTGGCCTATTTATGCTTAAAAGGTTCTTTTGGGACATAATTATGGCTCAGATAATGCTGCAGCTGGGAAAAGTGTGTTAATATATTTTTCTCATAGATATAGTGAGATCTGGTTGGTCAGTGCTTTGCAATGTGGTTGGCTGTGTTTTCTCCCTCTGCTGCAAGTGGGATGTGTTGGGCTTTGGTGGTAATTACTCCTTATGGAAAAGATGTTCCCCCGTCAGTCCCTGGCATGCCTGTTTCCCCTCTGTTTTAGAACTAATTTATTACAAATTTCCCTGTTGCTGGGCTTTGAGGTGGTCACCAGCCAAAAATAGTAACTGTTGAATTCTCTGCAGTTTTACAGAGATTACAGGCTGGGGAGCAAATCTGGGTCTCAGGTAAATGTAGCTGATGTGCAGCTGACTTCACTGGAAGCTCCTTTTCTCGGTGGTGACAGGTGGTGTGTTTTCTGGGATGTTTAGAGCATCAGTTGGTGGAGCATATGTCAGTATCTTGGGAATGGGCAAGAAAATAGTAGTGGGAAACTTAATCACTTGTTTTCCTTTTCAAGATTAACGAATGGAAAATGAAGCTGGACCAGATGTTGCCCTCCCCTCTGGATAGCATTGAGGCCTGGCTTCAGGAGATAGAACATCTGCAGGCAGAAGATTTGCCTGATTTGCAGGACCCGTTTAAAGCAATGTTTGTCTTCAGAGAAGTAATTGTAATATTTAAGGTATGCTGATGACAAGGAACATTCTCTTCCAGTCCGACCTAGCAAAACACTTGTTATGGAATTGCTATTTGACATTTTGGGAAATGAAGTGGATATGTTTATCTTCTGAAGATTAAAAGCTCTTCTGAACGTACCTTTGAACAATGATGGGTTTAATTAAATAGCTGCATGGGTCTAGAAGGAAGGTTTTTTACTTTACTGGGGTGAGATTAAATTTGAGTACTATCTGAATGAGTAAATGATGGTATTCTTTTTTATGTGGTTCCTGCAACTTGTTTGTTAAGTAATAACACAGGGTAATTGCATCCTTCCTTATCTTTAAATCTATGATTAATGCATACCTATTCAGAGCAGCACTTGGGCTGGGGTTACATTCCAGTGAGTTCCTGCAGTTTGTGTGTTTAAAGTTAGGCATTTGCTGAATCACTGTAATTCCATTCAGAGCAACAGGGAGATATTCGGCACCTCAGTACCTTTCAAGTTATTTATTCTGATCTTGAAATCTTTACACTGATAATAGCTTGAACATCCTTTTGAGTTAGAAAGCTTTAAAAAGGAGTTGATATTGATGCCCAGTTGATTATCATAATGCTGTACTTGATTTTTTATTTCATTAGCAAGTGGGAAATCAGATGTTTTTTTTGTGACACGGCTTTAGAGAGAATTTGAAAGAAAGGGAAATAGAAGTGGCTGGATAACACCACTTTTTTGTACTGTTGCTAGACAGTTCCTGTTACGAGAGATGCCTGTTTAATTTTGCTTTGCTATAATGTAGCCATTTGATCTGATTTTTGTTGTTTATCCGGAGAACTTCAAGCATTTCTAAGAATGAGACAGACAGATGTTGTTCTAGCGGTTTCTTTTTTCCCATTAAACATGTAATTAAAATCATTAAGTTCCTTAAGAAGAAACCCAAAATACTTAATACTATCAAATCCACAGTCTGACATCCTGCTGAGAATTTTTTCCCCCTCCTTCCTCTACTCAATCCTTTAAGGAAATCTTATATAAGGATCTTGTTGACAAGAATGTAAATTCTACTTTCTCTTAATATCTAGAAAATTACCCACCAATGCTCATAACTGACTGGAATGCTATTAAGGTTAAAAAATCAAGTGGTTAAAATCTGCACACTGTTCTGGGGGTTCAGGGCTGCCCCAGGATTCATCCATGTCCATTAACATGCTTTGTGGCAGGTTTTAATACATTGAAACGAACATTTAACTTATTTTTTACATGACATCTATGAATATGGTTATCTTCTGTGCAGTGCATTTCTTGTTTTATTTTTACGTTGAGAATTTGGTGGTGAGACACATGCCCATAAAGCTGGTACCACATAACTGTGCAGTACTATCAGAGGGTTCATGTGATATGCATGTAATGGTATCAGATGGAAATTTATAGAGTATTCATATAAAGTATTAAGAAAATGTGACATCATAGTTTTTTTCAACAGGCTCTGCTGTCAGTCTTTGCTAACATACAGCAAAGAACAACTCAATCTCCTGAAATTGTTATAGTGCCACTATTTTTTTCATAAAGATGATAGTGAAAGTGTAGAAAAAAATGATAGCATGGGTATTGTAGATTCATGTTCTTTATATTTAACTAGCTGCAGAGTGGTAAGAGAAATCATGTAGTACTGCACTTTAGAAAGAGCTGAGATTAGTGCTTTCATTGCACTTCAGTGAGTAAAGACACTGGAAGTTTGTCTTGCGCTGATTGGTTCTTAATAGCTCTCACCCTAATGGCAGGTGACTTGCAGCTTCCCAAATGAAATACTCTAGAATTAAAATGAATGGCTTACTATGTCTTTTTCTCCCCAGGGCTTGATGGATAGTTTTGATTCTCATTTGGACACCCTTCGATCATTTAAGAATGAAGATGAGAAGAATATGCCACTAGTTTGGCCTGAAAAGTTAGAGGAAATGAAAAGAAGGTTGTGATCCTCAAATTCCTTCTACTTTGACTGTATTGTATATTAGATCTGCTGTTGACTTGCACTGATGTTCTGAACAAAGCATGTAATTTATCCATGCCGTGCAGAAAAACCGTTTTCCACCTAAGCACAGACTGTCATGCAGAGCGGGCAGGTTCACTCGCTGGTCCAAAGAATGTCTATGTATGCGTAGAAAGTGGAGATCATTAATGGGAACTTCTCAGCTACACTTTGATAGTGTGAATTGAGAACAGCACTAGGGATGGGAAACATGAGTATTTCAAATGCAAAAGTTTCTCTGGTGGCATGGATTCTCTAACTTTTCATTTCCATCTTTTAAAATTGCTGAGATCCACATGTTGTGCAAACCCATTAATCTGTTGGAGGATAGTTTAAAAAATGAACAATGAATTGTGTCTATTACCTGAGACCCTTTGTCATACAGATGGCAAATGCCCCCTTTCTGGGAGTTTAAGGTTTTTCATAAATTGAGAAGTCAGTATTCGCTCATAATTGTTGCTACATAAAAAAATGATCTGTTGTTATATTAAATTTTTACTCCTGTCATAGAAAAGTAATGTTTGCATACATGTAATTCTGAGTTTTTAGACTCAAAGCCTTACATGTTCATGCCTTCTATATCTAATGATTTTGAGTCAACCTTTGGAACTTTACTGTTTGCAGATTCAGCGATATTAGTTCCACAAACTCCACCACCTTTCTTGAATACCACTATGGACTGTGCTCAGCTCTTGCCAATGAGGTGACATTAAAGCTAAATATCTGGGATATAAAATATGGGACAAAAGAGTCTGTGGAATCACTGCTGGAAAATTGGAATGTAAGTTTAAAATACCATATCACACCACACCCTGACAGTTACACTTCTTCCCAGCCTCTCTTTGATTCAAGCTTGTGCCTGTCCTTACCTGAAGATACTGTAATAGTTGGTAGAAGCCTTATAGACTCGTGAGATCAGGCATATATATGCAAAGAAGGACTAGTAGACTTCCCTAGAAGCTTTTTCCATGCCAAACCCTTTTTCCTCTGAATGATGGGTTCTTCCTTCTGTGAGGAGAAATAGAGCAAGCTGTCATGGTTTGTAATTTTCTCTCCCAGTATTGTTCTTTGTTGGGAAGGTTTCTTTCTTTCTAGACTATTTATAGGGCCAGCAGTATCAGCCCTTCCCCAACAGAAACCTCTCTGGGGTAGTTCAGTAGTTGCTATCTTCAAACACAGTCATGCTCCAGAGTGTTGGCTAATACTGCCTTTTGCTGTTCTGCTTTCCAGCTTCCTTGCCTCCCAGTGAATACGAATTGTCTTGTTCTGTTCTATTTTGTGTTTAGCCCAGCTTCTGGGCTTAAGTTATTAAAATGATGCTACATGTAGGGCTGTAGGAAGGGATGGATTACCCTGCCCAAAATACTGCAATGATGCATCACAAATAGAGGCAGAGATAAAAATGCAGATGCCGTCAATTTTGTCCCATCTCCAGTTAATGGGACTCCCCCTAAATTCCAACTTAGTGGAGTTTCTGAAGAGTTTATCAGAAGCTTTTCAGACTGGAAATCCCTAGTTGAATTAGTGGGAATTTCACCAGCATCAGAACTGTGGAAGGAGGCAACAAGAGGTTGTATAAAATATCAATTTTCCTGAGTAGTATTAACCTTACTGGTAAGATAGAAGTAAAGAGTTAATAATCTGGGCTGTGTTTCTTAATTGAGTTGGTTTCATAAACACTTATGATCATGTTATGGCTGCAGTGGTGGTTCATGGTCTTTCTCAACATGACAGAATATAGAACTTTTTTAGGACTTTAAGACTTGTTGCTGGCTCTCCTGGTCCCAAGATGTGGAGTTTTGGCTAAGTGGTGACATAGTGGCCCAGATATGTCATGGCTACAGGAGAGGTTGTTTTATAGCGTGCTAGGTAGGAGGACATTTGTAGGAGCAGGGACTCTGGGGTGAGATGCAGCTCAGACAGAGAGGGTGTGAGGATGAACCCTCTCATTCCCTCTGTGAACGTGCAAAGCACAAGTCTCTTCCTCTGCTCCCATTTCCTCCTCTCTCCCCCTTTCTGTCCTCAGTTTGGATCTTCCTCGATCTGTGGCAGGAACTAAGGGTGTCAATATTTCTGTGTGTGTGGGGAAACCCACATTTCACTTTCTTCACCTTTTTTGACTTCCATGACTAAATTCTGCCTGACTTGTTCTAGATGCCTTTTCTCAATACTGCCTCGGGGCTGTAACTTTTTGAAATAACCAGTCCTGACTCATGCAGGGCTGTGACTCAGGCAGTGGCGTTCAGGAGTTAATATTCTCCTTCAAGTTACTCATTGCGTGAGCAGAAGAAAAAGACCAGGTCTATTTCAGACTAAAGTTGGTGGGTGAGCTTTGCACACCTTATGTTTAATTTGCAGGTTATAGGATTATACTGAAAAAATGTATCCCAAGCTGCATTTTCAGTGTTATGTGGGTTTGTGTTAACCATGCCAATTATTTTTCACTTTGAGCAGAATTTCATTGAAGAAAAGAGACTTGAATTGCAGCTAGAAACAGCTACTCACATCTGTGAAGATTTGAAAAACAAAAGCATAAGCCATCCTGACTTAGGTGAGTTTGTGCACATAAACTGATATTAGGACCTTTATGTTGAACTGATGCATTGTCACCTTCTTTAATTCCCACTTATATTTTGCAGAAAATACTGCTCCTATGTAATTAATCTCTCTGTTCCCAAATGTATAATGATATTCCCTATTTGATATCCTAGCTGGAGATCCTCAAGAAATTAGCAGACTTTTTAAGACAGTGGAGTCAAAGATTTCTATGTGCAGAGACTATATTTCCAATGTAAATACCACTCTACAGAAAGTCCTGTCTTCTTGGAGCATTTATACAGAAAACATCCACTTACTAAGGACGTGGCTGGAAGAAAAAAGAAATGATCATCCGAAGGAGGTACGTGGCCGGATTTCTCTTTGTAAAAACAGACAGAGGTACTTGGAAGCCTCCTGGAAGGAAAGTATTATCTATGGCAATGACAGGTGTTGTTGCTTTTCTGTTCCACATTTTGGAAATAAACTTTTGTCAGGGTTTTAAATTATTTCAATGCCTCTGTCTAGATCCCTGCTGAGATCGTGGCAAAGTGGAATTCAGTTCATGGTTCCTTAAATGAAGCTGGAAACTATCTAATCGAAGTCAGCAAAGAGCAAATTGGATCAAACATTGCCAAAGAGCTGAAGAAACTTAACAAGAGATGGGCTAAATTCATCAAGAGGGCACATTTTGTAAGTTACTAGTTTCATATGACTCTTGCCATGCAGTCTTCAAAGTACTATTTTCTAGACTTACCAGCTTGCAAATCAGAGGTTAATCAATCTTTAAGTCAACTCAGTATTTCCAGTTTTAAAAGAGGATGAACAGAGACTGCTCAGAGGCATCTCATTCTTAAGTCTTTGTGACTTCATTAAATGATCTTGATGACACAATGGAAAATGTTTAATTTTTTAGTTAGAAATTTTAAACCCACTTATAAAAGGAAATCTTATTGCAGAATAAAGCTCTTTATTCACTTCTAGAAATGGAAATAATTAAAGACCTTGTGAGCCTTTGATAAATCATATAACATCTGTCTCAGCCAATAGAAAATAATTATTGCTGCATATATATTTCTAGGGTTGTGCATCTTTACACCAGCTCACTTGACAGGTTTTTAGGCTGCTGTAAATTCCTATACAACCTGCTTAATATTATGCATAATACATTCCTTAGAATGCTTTCACAAGAATGACATTTTCACTCTGCCTGGGAATATTAGAACTCTTAATTTTGAAAATTGAGCCTTTCACTGATATTTATTAAAGGTACTGTTCTGACAATAAATGGTGGCAAAAAATTACAGATTTTTTTGTAGGAGGTAAGTTCAGTGAGAATGCAAGAAAATCAACGGAAATATTCTCAGGTGGGAGGGAAATCCAGTGTTTCCTAGGGTCTAAGGAGTTATTTTTCTGGCATTGCTTTGGACATTGTGGCTAAAATAAATGTTTTAATTATTATTTAAAATGACATGAGCAAATGCTTGAGCTCTGTCCTGTGACTGCATGTACCATGAAGTTGTTACGCACTCCCTGGTCAGAAATTGATTAACACCAGCTATTGTTCCAGTTCACAGTATCCCAGGCATAGCAGGGGGATGCTGCATCCCAGGAGATATTCTCCACAGCAGTTTGGCTGTGTCTGCAGCTGCTTTCTTATAGTGAAGGGGGCAGGTCCTGTAGGCACAGGTTGTGCTGTCCTACCTGCTTGCAGGGTTGAAGAACTGAGCCTCACTTCATTTCTTTGCCATCTCTGATGCCTACTGGGTGCAAAAGGTGGAAAGTAATCAAAGTGGTGTGTTGCAGGAGGGAAGTAAATGAACCGGTGATGGGGATGTACATCCTTGCTCTTTGTTTATAGCTTGGTGAAGAGACCACAGGGGCTGCTGAAAAGACCAAGGAGCTTCCGGAGAGCCTGGAGAAAATTGAAGAACTCCTTGGAAGCGTGGAGAGCTGGGCAGTAGAGACTAGACACCTGCTTAGCGAGGCAGGTCACGAAGTTCCTGTGGAACCCGAGACAGAGGAACATTTGCAGGTGAAAATGGAAATATACTGCCTAAAATACTTGTTCATCAGATTCGTGTCCTTCAGCACAGATTTGTGGCTGGGGTAAAATGAGCCATCATCAGTGAAACAGAAATTATTGTGCATTTTGTGCTGTAATATTGGTAAAAAGTCAGGGCAGTGCTAGTGTTTCGGTATTTTTATCCAAGATCTCTGCCAGATGAGCTATAAATGAATCATCAGTGTGTCCAGGTGACAGGCAGGGCACAATAAAGTGCTCTTGGTGCCACTGGTAAGCAACTTGCTCTCGAGTGATATTAATCACACATCAGACTAAAACTTTGGAAGGGCTGAGCTGAGAGTTTACCCAGGTCATACAGTGATCTCTATCATCTGCTCTCCAGTAGTAGGCTTGTGGGGAAGACAGGGAAGAGGCTTGGAACCATGTGACTATATTCAAGGCTTACCTGTCATAATCTGGAATATTTGAAGTAATCTCAGCAGCGGGCTGGGTATTTTGTGCATCTCATCCTATAGGCAGCTTCTTTAATCATCCACAATGAGCAGTCATGGACTTTTTGTTACTTCCATTCATCTCTGTCACATTCCATGTATCTCTGCTGTTTCCACCCCCAGATATATGTATGTGTATATATATATATATGTATATCTATATATATCTCAGCATCTTCAGCATGATTTTATTTACAGTCTGATTTATTTTCTTCACCTGCCATTGAAGGTGAGACTGAACAAAGATGCTAAGCTTTGTGCTGGAGAAGCTGGAGCACTGTCTTATGTTGCTCTTTGCTATTTGTACAGCAGAGCCACTATAATCTAACAGTAGGAGGGTGACCAGCAGAAGGAGTTCCTCTGTCTAAGTGCTAATATTAAACAGAGATCTTCTTTGGTACATTAAATCCACCTACAACAACTGTGAACCAGAATTAGTTTGCTTTTGATTTCTGCTTTCTTGCACTGTGTTTAGCTGCAGAATTAGGAGTGTGAGCCTATGAAAAGAACCTATTCATCTTTCTGTAATTGTGGTTATATGTTTATAAAATAAGCCTTATTTTACAACATGACACTAGTTTGTCAAAACCAACGAAGTAACAAAAGACACCCTGAAATGCAGCCTCCAAAATGAGACTGGCATTGTATCTCCCTGTCCATGAGCAGAAGAGATCAGGACACTCATTACCTGTGGTACAATAGGTCGGGATCCAGAATAAAGCACTGATTAGCATTAGAAGAATGGCAGTTGACAACTTCAAACAGGAAAACATGTTGAATATTCATACATCAAAACAGCTCTAATAATGTCATTTCATGATAAATATTCAAATTTGGCACAATACTTTTGCATGCAAAATAGCCAGCTGCTTCCTGCCTTTTAGTGCTGAATACCACAAGAAAATCCGAGCCTTGATATGTGCTTTACTTTTGGATGACTTCATGATTGGGTGATGCATAGCCAAATGTGTGGTTTGTATATTCACTTGGGAAGCTGTTTGGATGGGAGTGCATGTTTAAAAAAATACTTCTAATTGGCTCTGAGGCAAAGCATGGGAGGCATCACATTGACAGAATGACTGTTTCAGCAAACAGAATCCCCTGTGGATGGCAGCAGATTTCTTTCTCTCTACATAGAGATTTTGCAGTGAAATACTCTGATCTTAATTAGAATATAAGATTTTTTTTTTCCTTGACCAAATTGATCATACATGATCAGTGCTGGCTTTTTCATTCACTTCCTTAAACAAAAAGGCATAAAAATACTGTACAGGCTTCTAATATTTTTCATTCAAACAGAGTTTGGCTGCAAGGGGAGCTTCGTGCCAAGAACAGCTTATGGCAGCAGAAGAGATATTGCAGTCCCTGATGCAAAATGTCTCAAGTCAGGTGTCCCAACAGCATTCGCACACCACTGGGCTGCAGGCACGAATTAAAGAAGCCAGAGACAAAATAGAGGTACTTCTTTTTTATTGTTGTTTTACTTTATACACACATACATCTCTAGTTTTAGCATTGTGTGATTAGGAAGACTCCTTGTTACTCATGTAAAATAGAAAAAGTTTTATACGGTTGGAATCAGTCTGCCAGACTCTTGCTGGGGCAGGAGCTAGAACATTTCAAAGATCTATATCTCAACTTGAAAAACTTGAGAGATATGAAGCAATAGCTTTATGTAATTACCAACTCTCAGACATGTTTTGAAAAGAGTCTCTTTCTTCCAAGGCCATCATGGGTGACATGAACAACATCTTGTCCAAATCTGAGATGAGACCCTCAGAAAAGGAGGCTTTGCTCAATTTTGAAGAGTCCCAGAAAGAACTCGAGGCTTCCATTTCAAAGGCTGTGCAATTTGTCAGTGAAAAATTAAGTCCTGACAAATGTGTTTCAAGATATGAGGTGGGTTTGTTTTCTAAGCTAGCTGAATGAGTATTTCTTAGTGCTATTTACTATCTAAGACTGATGTAGCACAGTGAGAAAAATAGTAGATTTTTTTTTTGGTAGTTATTAATGCTTTTCTTGGCTTTTTAATTTAGTACTATTAAAATATATTAACTTGGCAGACAGCTTGAATGAAGGAATGTAAATCTCTATGGCAGTTTATTCAGTTCCCTGTCTTAAATTATTCCATCATGCCAAACTCATAGTGTTCTGAACTACAACCATTATTTTTCTTTGCTTGTTAATATTTAGGATTCCCATCAAGAATCACATGCCTGAATTCTTGGACAGGTTGTCAAAATGTGATTATAAATACTGAGTCACCAGTGGCTAACTGGTAAAGAAAGTGTTTGGTCTCAAAATCTGGATCTCTTAAAGAGGCCCTAAATGAGGTATCAAAAACTGAAGCGTCAAAAATCTGTGTTGCCTTTTCTTGCACAGCAAGTTGTGGGTGGCTCTGTGCCAGGAGCAACACAGCACCACTCCAGGCCATCTCATAGGGTCCCATCACACTGGCACAGACCTTTCACCCGCTCTCAGACAGTCATGGAGTATGGCCGTGTATCTTCCCTAGAAATGAGGCAGAGTTCAGGGGCCTTCATCTTTCTTATTTGGCTTGAATTTGCCTGTTAAGAGGAGATACAAGAAAAACATCTGCTTTTCTCCAAAATACTTACACTGATACTGCCTACAACCTTTGTGCGGATCCACAAGCGTCGGGAATACCCTCATACTCTCCCATTCAGGGGTGATCACAACCCATACATGCACTGCATACCTGTGTAGTTTGTCTGTGCCACTGATGTCATTGTATTAGGTAAACAAGCTACATTAAGTTCTGTTTGTCATTATGGTGCTTTTCTTGCAGGAAGCTTTTAATGCTCTGGACAGTAAAGTTCTTGACAGATTTTTGAAAGCAGCTGAAAAACTGAAAAATATTTCATCTGATCGTGAAAAGCTCATAGTGGAAGAAAAGAGTGAAGATGTTCGTAAAAGATGGGAGGTGAGGTAATATAGGAAGGAGAATCCACTGTCCTCATTAGGCCAGGCAACTTCGCAAACCCATTTTTTTTTTCAGTGTGTTCTGAGGATTTTATTTGTTTTGTAATATTGTCTCACCATCTCACAGGTATGTGTTTTGAATTTTGCAGGCAGTTCATCATGAAATTGTGTCCTGTGTCCAGCTTATAGCAGAGAGGGAAAAAAAGAAATTTAATGCAACTTTAAAAAAAATCAATAAGCAATTAGGCAAAGAGAAGAAACTCCTAAATATGGATAAAACGAAAGGGCTCATTAAGGAACATAAGGTACCTGCCACAGTCTGTTTCTACTCATCTTCCTCTCTTTGTGAATGCATTGTCTGTCCTTCTTTCTTCTTTTTAGGTACCTTATCACAGCCTCTGTTTGTGGAACAGGGCCCTCGGGCTGTATGTTATGTAAACACAGAACAAAGAAGCCACACAAATTATTTCTTTACCTTTTTTTGGCAGCAGTTATTGATCTCCTGGTAGCATGGTAGAATTATCTCTTTCTTGCCTGGATGGTATCTTTTTACCATTTTTTAAATAGAAAGCCTTGAAGTATTAGAACAGATTTATTTGTTCAACATGAAAATAAGAATTGGTTGTGTTTTGTGGCTCCATTGATTTGTTACAGTTGCATAGATGATGTTAGGTCCCTTCAGGTGAGAGTATCTTCTCACAGAGCTATAGCATTTTACCTCTGTGTTTGTGCTGCATACAAATTAACCGCAGAGCTGGGTGTAAGACTTCAATGTTTCACTTGCTAGAGTGAACCATGGTGAGTCTTACATTGCCTGTAAGGAGTGGGTTTTGCACTTCATTGCTTCATTTTCCTTCATCCTCCTTTTGGAGATGTATTGGTGTGGACAGTAACACTTATAAGGGTAAGAAATTGCTCTCCTGATGAAATTTTGGTTTTCATTGAATTTAATGGGGTTTTAGTCCTTGCTTCTCTTAGGTTCATATTTAGCAAATATTGCATATATGGAAGTATTCCTTCTGCTCATATTCTTGTTAGAGTTTTCATATAGATTGATTTCACCCTAGAAAGTACAATTATCAGTGGGAAATGTTTTGAATAAATTTTCCAGTTCTATTTTTTCGATAGTCAGTGGGACATATCTACCTGATGTCAGTATGAACAGGACTCAGGACCAAAAGTATCTGAAATTGTAGCAACATAATGAATTTCAAAATCAAGCAAGAGTCATTATTGTCTTGTGAATGCAGTCGTGGAACATGTTGCCGGACATATTAATTTGTTTCCTGGCTCTATTTGAAGAACAATCGAAGGAAAATAAATGTTCTTCTACTGGTTTAACAGCCTACTCTTTAAGTGCACTCATCCAAGAAGAAAATGGAAAAAGAAAAAAGTGTTTGAGAATAATTGCATATCCTTATGACTTAGCATGAGTTTACTATATTTTTTTTCTTTGTTTAGGCATTTTTTTCACAGGAAGGCAGCCTGAGGGAACTTAACAAGTCATTAGAAGACCTTAAAACGTTGGGAAGACTATCAGAAGAAACTGTTCCAGGCATACAGGCACTGACTGCAGACTGTGAACAAAAGCTAGAAAAGCTTCAGCAAACTGTGGCAGATACTTTTGTAGCCCTGCTGTCTCGTGCTGGAAAAGGACAGTCATCTGTAAAAGAGTGGGTGACCAAGTGCATGATGTGTTTCAGCCTCATAGAAATCAGATATATGGATAAATTTTCTGATATTTTAAATGTAACCAAGTATGTTACTATGTGCATTTCTACAGACAACTGTGCATTTAAACATTTAGTACTGTTTCATAAATTAGCAAGTACAGTGTTTGATTACCCTTCTCCACAACTGCTCTCTTTTTAATCATTAGCCAGGATTTCTTTTTTTTTTTTCTTCACATTTGTATTGCATATTTTGTTCTTAAGCTGAAATTTCTTTTTAAACTACAGGAGCTCCATTGTTGCTTCTGAGAATGGAGAACAGCCTGGTTCTTCTCAACAAATCGATAACCTTTCTGTACAGGAGGTAAGAAGTCCAGGCTTACTGTTAGAAAGAGCATTGTTTTCTAAGGGAGATAATTGGCAAAAGTAAACCTGATTATTTCTGTAAATATTCTTATTGTGGAAGGACCTCAGGCCTCCAGTCAGATGTCAGAAACCACTTGCTCTGGAGAACACAGACTGAGGAATCATAGAATCATAGAATGATTAGAGTTGGAAGGGACTCCCAGAGGTCATCTAGTCCAACCCCCCTGCAAGAAGCAGGGACACCCCCAACTAGATCAGGTTGCTCAGGGCCTCATCCAACCTGGCCTTGAAAGTATTAAATACTAACATGCAAGGAACAGCAGTAAGGCATCCCAAGGAGATTTGACCATCAAACCTTGCATTATGTTTTGCTAGAGTGGATTTCAGCTGAAGAATTGTCTGTGAAGCTTCAAGTGCATATCTCCCATAGTGTCCCAGTAATTTGAGCTAGTCTCAGAAGACATGGAGAGGAAAAATAGTGAAGAGTTGGAGGCATTTGCTTTAGAAAAATACAGGGAAAACCAGAATGTGTGTAACTTCTTAAAAACTTTAGAAAGACAAGTTACTGCAGTTTGTCATTTGGATGCCACAGAAGTTGTCTCACGTAGGTTAAATATGCAAGTAAGGCTGCAAACAGCTCATCAGACAGCCTCCAGACCGGTGATCTGAAGGTATGTAAGAGATGGCTATTACCAAGGGAGATATATTGTAAGGCTAGTGATGCTATCCCTGATTCAATGATGACTCTGATACAATATCTGATATAATATCCATCATGGATAATCTAAGTATGATTTATATAACTAACATCAGGCAGCCTTGAACTGAGGAGTAGAGTATATTCTGCAATTAAGGGTGAGAGACATGTGAAGGCATCTTTTATAAGCAGCCTGACAAAAGCAGCAGAAGACACTGCCTTCTGGTTGCCTAAGGATGCCCATGGAGCTGCAGCAAAAAATTTGCACAAGTGCCTTGTGTTTGCCAAAGACAGGAGGAGTGAATGACCTGGCTGCAAGCATTCAAAATTTTGCTCTTTTGGTTTGTGATTGAAGTCTGTTAGACTTCGGTGTGTCTTGACAAGCATGATGCAGGGGTCACTGCTACCTTTTTTTAATTTTTACTTAGTCCTCAAGACCCTCTGCAGATACAGTTTTGGAACCAGATGTGAAACATCACAATGGAGAAACCTGTGCAAAGAAATGCGAGGAAGACAGTGATTTGCCCATACCAGCTATATTACAGAGGTAATTTTCAAAGGTTATAATGCATGTGTATTATAAGATGATACTATGCTAGACATTCATAAATTGATGGAAGGTAGCAACATAGGGAGCACTTCTGTGCAGAACTCTGTTCTTATTCTCCTACCACTGACTTGATCTTGCTCTGTAATAGATAAGGAAGCACCATAGTAGCTTAATGCTTCAAACATTAGGATTTTGTAGCAAGAACACGTAGAATTAGAAAAAAATTTCTTCTGCTCTTCTCTTGGGCCGTAAAAATCTGTATCTGCTTTACTAATAATTCAAACATTTCAAAATAAATAAGTGTCACATTTTTAAAGAACTGACATTTTTACATTCATAAAACTTAATTTAGAGAATGCAGACAGGCATTCATACTTGAAAATTGTCCAGATGAGTGATTTCTGATCTCTTTTATGTGTTGCTGATTTATGCCCATTCATTTGAGGCTTAGGTAAATATGCATTTGCAATAGACTGTGCTTATTTGATATGATAATCTGTTGGTTGGCAGATCCCAGTCCCTGCCATGTTCTACTAAATTAGAAGTATCATTCTCTCTGAAAGTGATTACATCTTTCTTTCTTTAGCTATAACACACAAAGAAGTAACCTGGAGGAACTTTTGCAAGTCAGCAGAGATAAAGTAGCATCTGGCTTTACTGATGAAATAAAAGGCACTTCATGCCTTCAGAGTAAGCTGCTTGAACTACAGGTAAGTATTCATCTTTTAAAAACATTCTTGGTGCCTAAATTGTTACTTTCTTGTGTGGGGTCCTCTCCTCTCTGTGTTATGTGGAGTCCTCTCCTCTCTGTGTTATGTGTATTGCCAGGGGAAAGGAACGTTTTTGCAGCCAGGTGTATTAGAAGTGGAAGGGAAATCAAAGATGCAGCATTCAGCAGGACTGCATTCCTACCTAGCAGTGGAGTTCTGCAAGTGCTGCTGAAAGAAGAAGTTGGTGCATTTCAGTTTGTGAGCTGTTGGCTGGAGTCGGTTTAGTGGGAAAAATAACTACAGAAAGCAGCTTTTTTATCAGCAGGGTTGGTAAGAGATGGTCCACAGTCAGGGCTGGAGGAGTCATCAAAGTTCAACCACAAAATAGTGGTGTATTTGCAGAATGAAACTGTTTCAGGACTTATAACTTGATTAGGTTTGTGAGAACCTTAAAGGGATGATAAAAGGCACATAATTGATGTTGGAGAATTTATTGCCGCCATTTTTCAAGTCCTTGCTTTGAAAGGAATACAAAGCTTATCTAGCATTTCAGAATTTGGGTTACTTCTACATTGGTTTTTTGTTCTTTTTAGCATAACTAAATGGCAATATCTTCCATTCATTCTTGTAGTAAAAATGGCTGAACCATATTTATTGAACCTTCTATAAAATACAGCCAAGGCATATATGTGTTGTGGTAATTCTCATCATAAACATTTGGTAGAGATCTGTATGCAGCCAAAAATGGAGTATTAAAGGAAAAGATTCACTTGTTTGCAGAGACCCTTGTGACTGTAGTTTTGTGAACTGTCCAGTCCATTGAGAAATGCAGTATCATACTAATGCAATTAACAGTGTGTATCTCTTAGGTGATAGAGAGTGAAATCAATTCTTCTTGGACACAATTGGAAGACATCTCATCTACCTTAGAAAATCTTGTGGATGAAATGCAGCAGGCTGATATCTCTGATACAAGAAGCAAATTAAAAGGAGAATGGAAAGAGCTTCAGGATATTATAAGTACTAGGTATACAAAAAAAAGAGAATTATGTTAGTTATAACTAATATGTGTATTGTGAAGGGAGTAGTGTTTGTTACAGAAAATACCTGCATATTTTTAACCTTTTTTTTAATTGCATAAAATTAAGCTTTTCTTAATAATAACAGATTTATAGATATGTTGCATATAGTGTGAATCTCTCTACAACATAGAGAGCCCTATCTTTGTAGCATCACTGTCCAGTATTCCCAAGTTTACTCTTATTTCCTTCAACCTTTTGGTTAAATGCTCTGGGATTCACGCTGCTCTTCATGTTAATCAATGGAAAAGGTCTTCTGACCTCAGAAGGAGGACTAGACAATCAATTGCATTATCTCTGTGCTGTAAAATGTGTGTCTTGTCTTGCTTGCTTTCTCAGATCATGTTTTTGTTACCTTTCTTGTAGAACAAACTCTTTAAGGACTGCTTTGGAAATTGTTTTGCCAATAGAAAATGAATCCATTCTTCTTTGTGAATTAGATCAGCGGCTGAAGAAAAAAGACATCCAACAGTTTAACTTGATGAATAGTGACCTTGCTTATAGGGAACTAAAGGTAAGGGAAAATGCAGACACCGTACCCTAGCCACAACTAACGGCAGAGCAATTAACGGTATGTTCACCAGGAGTTTGGGACTGCTCACAGGACTTGCCAAACTTTCTGACATCTAACAGTATTTTACTCTGCTTTAAGTGTCACTGTTCCTGTAGAGCCAGCCTGGAGCCCTCTTGTGAAAACAGTCGTGAACACCTAATGTTAGATTAGGACTTTGTTGATTTACACTGTTCCCACCTGGCTTTATAACACTTTGTGTAGTCATATACATATAATGTGGTGTTAGTTTGTGAGGCGAAGGTTAATTTTGGGTCAGCAAAGGGAGCTGTGCCAAAGCCAGAGTGGCAGACTTTGGCACACGGGATTTCTGTGGGGCAGGGAAATGCCAGCAGAGCAGAGACCCACTAGGAGTTGGCAGCAGTCACTGGGGACACTGAGGCAGCCTGGGCCTTGCCTACGTTCCCTATGCCTACACAAAGCCTCTGAGGGAACATGAGCAAACAGAATGGGCAGACAGCGTGTGAGGTGTCTACCTAAAGGGGCTTGAGGGAAAGCCAGAAAGGGACTTTTTACAAGGGTGTGGAGTGATAGGACCAGGGGTAATAGCTTTAAACTGAAAAAGGGGAGATTTAGATGAGACATAAGGAGGAAACTCTTCCCTGTGTGGGTGGTGAGGCCCTGGCACAAGTTACCCAGAGAAGCTGTGGCTGCCCCCTCCCTGACAGGGTTGGATGGGGCTTTGGGCAACCTGGCAAATGAAAGGTGTCCCTGCCCACAGCAGGGGCTTGGAACTAGATGGGCTTTGAGGTCCCTTCCAACACAAACAAGTCTGTGATTCTGTGATGTAAACTAAGCTGCCTTGCCTCATCTGCTGATGTGTCTGAGCACATCCCAGGAAGGTTTTGGAAGCCCTGTGTGTATGCAGTAACTTGTTTTATGCAGTCAGGTTCTTGTGCTAGGCTCTGGTCTCTGTCTGGTATGCAGTTTTTGTTCTTGATAAATACTGATCTGAACACACTGACTGGGACAGAGAACTAAACATTTGTATTTGTCTGCCCTTGACTCTTGAGCTAAGTAGGGTTTAGGTCTTTCAGTCTGTAGGGCAAAGAGCACATGGACTCTCTGTCTGAGATGACTTTTTGGCTGGAAGAGCTCTGCATTTTTTCCCTAGCTCTCTGCACATTTGGAGTTTCACAACAAAAACAGAATGCTGTTTGTCTCAGGACTGTAACCAGATAGCATGCAGGCTTCACCAAGAGATATTTAAATGTGTGTAGATTTCCTCCAAAAGCATAGCATAGAGAACTTAAAAGACGGCAGAGCAACAAACATCTATGTACTTGCCTGTGCTCTGAGTGTTTTCCCACTGTGAGAGCCTGCTGCTTTTGGTCCCAGGACTCTCATCATGTTTCTCTCCTTTTTGTTTGATTGCTGGGAAGGGGCTTGAACTTTCTGTAGAGCTGACCATATTCCTTATCCCTGGAGTACCATTTTATTTCTTTTATTCCTTTTCCTTCCTTCCACCAAAGTTCACAGTAGGGAACAGGCAAGGTTTTCTCTCCTAACTGCTCTGATTAACATACTTTTATTATGGGTATAATTTGATTTTCAGTCCTAAATTCAGCTGGAATGCAGGATACAGATTTTCTTTCACTTGCTAACACTGTTGGTTGTTCTCTCCATTTCAGGAGCTACAGAGATCCATATTAAATCAGATTGAAGTGTGCAAACAATTGGAATGTCTAGATAGTTCAGCAAGAGATGAATTTAATCCAATAGATCTGCAAGCTGCAAGTAAAATTATGATTTACTACCAAAACCAGCTTGAAGAAATGAGCCATAAAATGCAGATCCGCGAGACGGTTCTCAAAGATCTGGAAGCTTTTATGGCCTCATTGAGGAAGATGCAGTCTTCCATCAAATGTCTCACAGATTGCTCAGGTCAACCAGAAATACAGGGAAAAGCATCGAGAGAGGCTGCACAAGAAGTTTCTCATATGACAGAAGAGGCAAAGTGTTTGGATGAACGCTTGAAAGCAGTTGATATCTGCTTGGAAGATGCTGAATGTGGAAGACAGACTTGCTGTGAAAACCTTGTTCTGACTTTATCTGAAGATCTGAGTGCTAGTTATGATCCCTCAAGTGAACAGATACTTACCGAGGAAACAGACTTATACAAGAGTTTTGCTACAAAAAATAGCGAACTCTTAAAAAATATTCAAGATATACATGACAGAATTAACAAAATAGGCTTGAAGGATCCAACAATTCCAGCTATTCAACAAAGGTGAAATCTTTTTTAAAGCTTGTAATATCATAACTTTGGGGAACTCAGAGGGCCTATGGTCCCTTTGCAATGGAGCACTGAAACTTGAATGTGTCTTGATGTAACTGTGGAGCACTGAAGTAAACTGTGAGCCTATGGTTTATCCTCTACCTTACAGCACAAATACCTCTCCCTTTAAGCCTCCATGTATGGGTTTGTTTAAAGCAGCACTAATGCAGAAAAATAGAAGGCTGATTGTTATAATCATAGTTTTCAGTAAAAAAACTGTCAGACAGGTGGGCAGGTCTTGCTGAACACTGACACATGAGATGTTGAAACTATCCCCTGCAGAAGCCTTGCATTATTTTACCACACTCTGACAAAGCCACTAGCATCATTTGTATGTCTCCAATTTGGTTTCAGAGGAGCTCTCTGCAGCCTTGCAAAGGATGAGTAAAACCTTCTCTACAGTTTATGTAGTGGGGAAAAAGAGAGGGGAGCTCATAAGTGCTGACCATTTTATAACTTGTGAAATCCAATGCTAGGGCATAGCTTCCTTTTTTAGACAGTATTTTAAGATAGCCTGAATATGCATAACTTCTAATACAGAATACTTCACTATGCTCATACAGACCCTATTAGCCTTTAGGAGTTTGGATTACTTTCTCAAAGGGTTTAGGTCAGCATAACTCATCTGAAGGACTGTGTCAAATTACATGAACTGAAGATCAAATTAGACTTTTTATGATGTCATTTGATAAAGTCAGTGTGTGCAGCTCAGGATGAATTTCTAGGAACTTAATTACATTTTGGAAAAAAAATCAAAGACTTACTTTAGCATAAGTCTGTATTTCTTTTTTTCTTTTTTTTATAATAAAGGGTAAAATCATTAATGGAATTGGAAAAGGAATTGGATTGTGCTGCTGTTGAAATGAAACCTATGCGAGAAATTGCTAATAAGCTCCCACAGATCAAAGAGGAAAAAGCAGAAGCAGCAAACGAACAGTGCAAAGTTACAGAGAGGTTATGGGAGGATACAAAACTCTTGCTTGTGGACTGGTAAGAAGAAAAGCTACATTTTAAAGTAGTATTGTACTAGTAAAAAGTTTGCTTTTAAAATGAAACAGCAAAAAAGCCTTGGACTATACTTAAGTAAATGAAATACTGATACAGAGGCAAATGTTGCTATTATGGGGCTGTAAGCTATCATAAAGCCAAGAATTGCACATAGACATTTACAGACAAAGCTCATTAATTTTATATAATTTTAGACATCACAATCTTATCATTTAGTGGGTATGCAGCGATGTGTTGCACTTAATTGGTATCCAACAGAAAAGCCTGTTTGCTGCTGGGAAAGATGTATCTTCTACATTTGCTTTGAATTTCATGCCAGCACATACAAAAAGAAAAGTCAAACTAAAACAAATAGAAGAGGACAGCTGGGAAAACAGAGATTCTCTTGAGCAGGAAAAGGCTAAAGAAACTTGGTTTGATAAGCCTGAGAGACTGAAGGGGAAGGTTGTGATTGATGACCAAGGGTACCTGTCTTTCTCTTAGGGTTTTTTAATGTGCCTTTATGATTTGCATGGACTGACATAGATCTGGTTAATCCTCCTGGCCTGTACACGTCTCAGAGGGAGTAATCTGTTTTCATTATCCACTGCAGGCTGGGCTGACGTGGCATTTCCCACTGTCCACTACCCAAGCTGTTGTGATATCTGCTGCACATTGTCTTTCAGTTCACCTTTAAGGTGGAGAGTATTAACCTGAACTGCTCAGGTCACATCACAGTTCAGTGTGAATCAGAGGCATAGCATGGTGAAGGGCTTTTCCGATTCCAGAACCTCCAAGTACCACATCAGGTATCACACAGTACTGCAGGGTTTCTGACTGGCACATTTTAACCCTTTTGCTCTCTTTAAACATAGTAGTAAAACTCTCCACATTTTTGAATACAGAAGGAAGCAGACAAGAGGTTGAGGCTGATGTTTTATGCTTAGGACATAAATAATGTATCTTTTTTTGATAGCCAGGAGCAGTGTGCAAGGGCTGTGGAGCTCCTGAAGCAATATCAAAGCTGCAAAACTAGTCTGACAAGCATCATTCAGAAACAGGAGATTGTGCTTTCACAGCAAACCTCTTACATGGGGAAGGAGAATTTGAGCAGACTAATAACAAAGGTGAGTAAAAAGAGCTTACTGAAGAGGAAAGAAAAGCCGTTCCTGAGAGCATTCAGGTGCAGCGTTGCCCCAGCTTTCAGGGTAAATGTTAATACCTTGCTTTCACTTTGGGTTCCAAAATACTTTTAGGGACCATAACTTGGTTTTGTTGTAAGATCATATCAAGGTCTTAGTAAAGATGAGGGATTAAAAAAAAAACAAACAAAACCACCCCAAAAAAACCCTAGAAAAACTATGATCTAGTATCAGAAGAAGAAATCCTGTCCTACCAAAACCACATATTGATATCATCTATATTCACCCATATCCTTTAGACTATTTTTGTGTTTTATAAAAGTTAAAAACCTTACAGTGTGAAGTTTGTAAATATAAAAAAATAGCGAATTCATTTGTTACTAAAGCAACTCTTTGGGGCTGCTTGTTTCTCTGCTGTCACTGTAGTATATAGGCAAGAATTCAGATCTGTATCCTCTCTTTCTTGTGTCACTGGGTCCCTGGCAGGGCTGTGGGATCTGTCACAGATCTACCCTGTTTCCTAGGCTGGAATATGTGTACCATGCTGTATGTCATTGCCACTGCTCGCTGAGAGAACTTGGGGATTCACAGCATGGTACTGCTTGGGGAGCTGTGGGGGCTTCTGGAGGCCAAAATGGTTTTGACTGGGCTGATACAGTATTTTGTTGAGTTGGTTTCCTTTGCCCCATGCATCTCTGACTGTTGACCGAACTATGTTGCAGTTAGAAGCCTTCACAACTTAGTTTGGTATTTCTTCTCTCACTTCAGTTACAAACCTACTCTGAAGAGAGACCTATATAAGAGCTTTGGCCTCTGTAACCATTTGCTCCATGCAGTCTTTGATAGCAATGAAACATTTGGAGTATCAGATTAGCTGATGAGACTGAATGAGCAGGTATTGCTTGACAGGCCATCATTTATTAAAGTTTATCACTTTTTGGGGCAAAAAAATTGACAGCCATCTGCATTCTTGGTTAAATTAGTACAAGCGCTGGACACAGTTGTCCTTGGCTAATGGATTAGCAAATAGCAGTGTGTCCATCGTGCTGGATGGGTTTACAGTACAGGTTTCACATTCCTGGCTGGGTTATATAACTGGTTGTTCAGCCTTTCTGGTAAAGCATCACCCATGCTCCACAAATGCTCCATTCAGGAGCATTTGTTTTCATGCAGATCCTGGGATGGTCAAATTTAAGGAGGAGTGTAAGCGTTTTTTTCCTTCAGGCAATGGGACAGAGCCCATGTCTACCACCTCCCCTTCAGCTGAGGCAGAATCTTGTCTTACCTTGGTTTTGTAAGTGAGGTCTCTGGCACCTTGTATCACTAGGCTCCAGCTGCAGGAGAGATCACCTACATATCCTGGTCCCTGCTTGTATGATGACCTCTCTCTCACCAACCTTCCTCCTCACCTTGAGTTTTGCAATCCATCTCTCAGAATTGCAATCTGCAATAGCTGCAGCACAGTACAGGGCATGTCCTTGAGCGTGGATGATTTGTTATTTATGATTATATAAAATAAGAACAAAGTTTTCTACCTTGTACTGGTTTGCAAGCGCTGCTCTGTCGTTCCTCCCCTTATCTCAGTGGTTGGCAGCGTCAATATGCGAAGATGCTGATGATTGCCTCGGGGAAATCGTAATAGCTTTGAATATCAAATTGCCTGACACTAGAGGTCAGTGTTTCTTTTTCAGCCAACTTCCCCGTTGTTTGTAAACACTGACGTGACAATTAAACACAAAGAAGCAGCCTGGTGTCTAAACAGAAAATAGGGAAAAGGGATCTTTCCGTTTCTGGCAGTGGCATATTTGACAATGGATGTGTTTAAGGAGCATTGAAGCTTTTTTTTTTTGTTTTTTTGTTAAGTAGTTCAGAACCTGGGGATCAGAATGCCAGGTTATATTTTTGAGAGTTGTAATAGTATCTCAGACAAGTATTATATTGTGCGCTCTCTCAATCTCTCTCTCTCTCTGTAACTGATGTTCCCAAGTCCCCTTGGATCTTGCAATTATAACTTTTAAAGCAAACTGTGCTTTTGGCTCTGTTAGTCAGAAACACATTATCCATATTTCCCACTCAGTGTTTCACAGCCAGTAACAGAAGGATGTAGATTTCCAAGAGGGAAATGTTTCTATCAGTGTGGCAGGGATACAACAACACAGGATACATTCCTACTCTCATCATATTATATAAAATAGATTGTTTTGTGTAATGCTCTTGTTTTTCTAAACTTAAAAGAATAGCACACGAGTTGGGTTTTTTTCTGAATAAACAGCCATAAGTAAACATGTTCTTAAATATCCAATTGGTCTTTTTCACAGATAGAAGAGGCAAAAGAGGAATTCAATGATCACTCCGAAGATGTAGACAAAATAAATCAGATCTGCAAAAACCTTCAATTCCAGCTCAATAAAATGAGAAGCTTTGAGGAGCCTCCATTCGAGAATGAGGCTAACATTATTGTCGACAGATGGCTGGATGTATGTAAAAAGTAAATTATCAGGGTGGTCTTATCTGTTATGCATTATAGTAATTGTTTCTGACGTGTGTGTAATATTTGGAAAAAATTAAGTGCAATATGGCAAAGATTCTTAAGAGATAAATCCAAGTGTTTACCAGAGTAAAGCTTGCAGAGCGTAATGTTTCTTATCTCTCAGGTAGTTTATAACGTGGGTCCTCCTTGACAGTAAATAATTCTAGGAAATGCAGAAAGGCAATATTTGTAGTCTCTCCATGAATCTGTAAGCTTCCATAACAACCTCTGTGGATTTAGATTTTGGAGACAATCTGCAGAATTACAGTGCTGGTGCTTTTGGTGAGAAATATTTGTCCCTGTCGATCTAAGCAGTTCATCAATTCTGAGATTAGATGGTATTTACTGGGAGTAGATAAACATTAATGAGCAAGGCTCCTTCCTAAACCTGCCTTAAAACTGGCAAGCTGCCGTTGTGATTGGTATGTTTGGCGACATGTGTGGCAGGGATTTAAATATCTTCTCCCTGACCAGTTCACTGTGAAGACACATGAGGTTTTTTTTTTCCCTTGCTACAGTTGTTTTTGTGGGTGATTTAATTTCACTCAGATTTTATTATCCTGCATTTGCTTTTAAAATATAACTCAGTGTTTTTGAAATCTGTGTTTTTTCTGTATGTAAATCTCATGGTAGATCAATGAAAAGACTGAAAATTATTGTGATAATTTGGGAAGAGCTCAGGCTTTGTGGGACAAACTTCTTAATTTATCTGGCACGATCGACGCTTGGGCAAACACAGAACTTAAGAACGCGGAAGACCATCGCCTGACTGAAGAGGACCTTACACAGTTGAAGGTAATTTGAATGAAAATGTTTTACCCTTAACTTAACACTGCAGTGATACGAACTTTGGACTATAAACATGCACTTTGCATGGAAATACCAGCACTGTAAAGCAGAGAAAATTGTAACATTTGCGATAGTTTCACCTAATGTGTTGCAGAATGTACTGCGATACGGGGCTTGGAAACTAGTGAGCAGATAGAGAGTATGTATACTAAATTTTTTAAAATTAATGCAACACTACACATGCTGCTTTGGACACCAAAAACCTCCTCATTCCTTTGTGCTGTACAAACATACAGCAAAGAGAAGGCCTGAAAGGGTTGAAGTCAGAGTACAGTGGTGCACATGTTTCCTTGTGCCTAGAGAAGAAAGGCAAAAGAGTGCGTATAAGCTAGTGACAAGTTTTCTAGTTAGAAAACTGCTCTCAGTGAAGATACTGGAGCCTCAGAAATGGCTGGGCAATGAACAGTTCAATAAGGGGTTGCATAGGAGACTTACTTGGTCCAGTCATCCTTGTCCCGTTGTGCTCCCCTGTGTAACTTAATGCAGCCTTAATAGTGGCTGGCTGTTAAGGGTCTCCAGGGGCAGCAGGCAGGCAGACATCAGCAGAGCCTGGGCTGCCCATGCTCTTTTTGCACAGATTATAGCATTAACTCTTGGTATTGGGTGTAAAAACACATGCACTGGCTTGATGCCATTGAAGAGCCTCACACACGGGGTTAAATATTTTAATTTCTGACTTCAAGACTGTAATTGACTGGCTGTGCTGCTTCATTATGTTTATAGCCAGTATCTACTAAACAAAAATAATTTCCTGTTTGGGTAGGGTTGAGACCTAAATATATCCCCTCTCTGTTTGTTTGAAAATCTGCAGGCAGTTATTTCTCAGTGACTACATGCTACAAATGCCCTGTTTTTTATTATGCTTATTTGCAGCATTTCCACTCATGTTAGTGCTGCTCATTTGTTTTAATTTGCAGAGGAGTAAAAGGGCAAGGTGTTCTTTATATAGGAATCTTCCCAGTGAAACAGTACCTTATATGCTGTCCAGAGGTGGATATTTTGTCACACTATTATTGCTTTTACCAATGTATTGTTAGAATTTACCTGGGCTGGTTCAGGTCCCTGAGGGCTCCAGTAAAAACGCACCAGTTGGCAACTGCATCTTCAGAGCCATTTTGTTACCTGGAAACTGCTCAAGCCCAGCATGACGTGGCCATGCCCCTGACCTGCTGCTGCTTAGCTGGAGGTGACTGTGCTAAGGGTGCTCTACTGCTTCCTTGGGAGAGGATAATTCTCAAAAGAGGGGGGAGGAGAGTACAAGGGTTGGAGAAACGGTGTTTGCCATGAGCTACTATAAAAGCAGAATAGGAGAGAAAATTGAACTCAATGCATGGGTGTCTTTGTAAAATTATTTGAAGTGCAGAGAGTGTCAGGTTCATTTATCAATTTATCTTTTTGTTGTTGTTGCTGAAACTTCTTTACATTAATGTTAATTATAAGAAAACCCAACTATTGCAATGTCTATTATGTTACATAGGCTTGAAACCCAGGGTCCTTTGTGGCTGCCTGGCAGAGCACTACTGTATGCACTTTAGAGAAGCCTGTCACAAAAGAACAGAGTGATGAATTACTTAACTCTCTGTTTAAAGATAATTTCAGTATCAATAATGTGAGAGAAGTTCTGCTTTCCCCTACAGCCAGTATGCAAATATGAACTCTTAAAGGCTGCAGCACATAAATGGAGTCTGATTGTTTGGACAGAGACCGCAAAGTAATTTGTTGTCTCACAGGAGTTTGGAATATCGATTTGGGAATATGAGACAACGTGACTATTTTTAGATAGTTTCATAAGCTGAAGCTAGTATTTTGCTTTCACATAGCTGGTTTGATCCAAAATCCATCCAAATGAATAGAGATCTTTTCATATCCAAAGGATTTACCTTGAAAAGTTTTTTACAGCACATGTTGTGTTTTATTAAAGTGTATCATCAAAATGACAATTCTTAACTTCATATTTGTAACATCTGAGAATACAAATTTTTAATAGAAGCAGCAAGAAATAAATACAAACCCATTTTCCTGTGAATTTACTTGGGCTAATATTGAAATAAAATAATTAAGATTTTAAAATTTAAGATACATTTGCATTAACAACTGTTTTGCCAGAGAAACAGGGTGCTTCTAACTGTAATACAAAAAAATGTCTCAATTGCTAAAATTAAAATCAGGAAACGAACCAGTTGTAGGAGCTCTAGATGCTAAAATGCTGAAGCAGAGTATTAGTAATATGATTTTCTAACAGAAACATGGAAATTTAATTTGGGAGGAAATACATTTACTGATGTAGTTTTTCCACCTTGAGGCATGCCTACGAGTCCAGGAGCAGAAACTCCAGAAATTTGACAACACGGTGGCTGAGATAGAAGAACTTCTGAATAGTAATGAACCCCCACTGGAGCTACAGGTACGAAGAAGCTTTGACAGCTGATACACTGCTACTCATTACTACAGCCCTGTTTCTTGTGTCATCTTTGCAGTAATCATTTCTTGGTTTGACTTAAATCTATCCAAAGAGGATTGGGTGCATTTTGTTGGCTGTTAGCAGTGACATTTCATGTGACGTCTCGAGCTGTTAGAACCAAACCTGTCATTTTAAACACAAAGGTCTCAGCACTGTGCCATTTAGGAACTTAGAATTGACCCAGTGTTTGCAGGCCTGCTGAAAGAGACCAACACCAGTGATATCTGGTGTTTAGCTGTTGGCCAAGCACATGGAAGAACAGACCTCATCCCTTTGGGGATCCCAGCAACTCAGACTGCTGACTGTCTGTATTAAATAAACTGTTCCTTTATGTGTACAGGGCTCAACATAACTAGGTAGTATTTCGCTGTTTGCATAGAGTGGTGTTTATGGTGATGGGTTATCACAAGGAAATCTTCATCATCTTTTGTTATTTTGTTTTGTATTCTTCACAAAGCAAAGAATAAACCCTTCTCCACTGTTTGAAACCACATTAGCCTACCTTGATCCTATACCAGTTCCCTAAGCATGTGCACCCAGTGTCTGTCAGATGCACCTTGAGCTTGACCCAGTGTGGCTATTCATGTGTTTATCCTCAGCAGGCGGTGAACTCAAAGGAGTTTCGCTGGACAAAGTGATCTAAGGAGCTTAGGAAAGGACTCAGCAACCTTGTACTGTGCAAACTATGCTCCTCAGGAGCACCAGACGCCCTGAGCCTTCTGGGGCGGTGTTTCACAGGGGGCTGTGATCCCACTGAGTTGCTGTGTCATGCAAATCTTTGGAAGCCTTAAGGATAAGGTTAAGGGCCTGTCACTCCTTAATGACTAGTATTGAGCCAGAGATACCCACATCTCTACTGTTTTGCCTGGTTTTTCTGTTGCTGTTGGGAATTTGCCCTGATGGGATCACTTCTGAGAGGCGGGTTAGAGGGACAGCTGGCATCCTTTTTCCTTGTAGCCGAAGCACATGTAAGGCCTTTATCCAGCTGAGAGTAGGCACTGAAGTAGACTGACAAATAAATTTATTAGTAAAGCAGCACCAGTAAATGCATCACTAATAAAGATGAACTGAGATCATTCTTTCTCAGGAAAGCAGAGCCTAAATGCTATTATTTTTCAATTTGTGGAGTGGGAGGGAAGGAAACTGGAACAAGCTGTGATTGAAACGTCTGGACATCAGATCATGTAATTGCTTTTTATGTCTGTCATGAAGTTCTCTAATATTCCAGGAAATCAGTCCTATAAAATTTCTTACATATATTTATTTCCAATTTTAAGGTCATCAGATCATCTGTTGTGCAAAAAATGGAGCTAATCAAAGAGCTCTTGTCAACGAAGCAGGGGACCAGTGAACTCAGCGTGAATACAGCAGAACTAAAAGGAGACCTTGATCTGGCCAAGACACAGATTGGAATGACTGAATCACTTTTAAAAGCTTTGTCTCCCTCTGACACCTTAGAGATCTTTACTAAATTAGAGGTAGCATGCCACAAATTACACTCCTTTCATTAATTTGTTCATTATTTCTTCCCTGAGTATCATTCATAAGTGTTCCTAAGTGTTTCGCTAATATATGTTGTAAACTGCTGGAATAAACCAAGTGAAGAGCCTGGCTAGAATGTTTCCCTAAGGTGCCAGAAATGTGTATGTTTTCACTGGATGTTATCAGGTATAGTGAGTTAACCCTTGCAGCTGTGGGAAATGTTTAGTGATAGGTATGATGACAGTATACCATTAAGATATGTTGTAGCACCAGTGGAGATACTGGGTTGTATCTTTTCTGAGACTAGATAATAGACAGAGAGAATCTTTGTGCCACCTGAGCCTTCCTGAAAGGGGAGCTGCCAGTAGGCGATTTACGCCAACTTTTCCTAGGGAGAAAGGTGGGAGACGTGAAGAAAGAGCTTCTTCTTGCTTGAAGGATCTAATCTGGCAGGATTTAAACCTACTGGGTGGTGAAATCACAAGTGTTATGAGAAGGATACAGCTTTTAATTAATTCACCCAGCTCCCTCTAAGTTATCTTTCAACTCACCTGAGAGACACAACAGACAGTGCAAGTCATTTAACCGTGGAATAGCGCCTACAGCAGCTACGGCAATATAGCTTCTAGGTACTATATGCTCTGAACATACTCTATTCCTGTGTACTTCATAGAGTACATCACAGAGAAGAGCCCTCTGTGATGCCAAAATATTAATGAATGAATGTATGTATGATTAGGTATGCATACAGATGTGCACATGCTGCTCAAGGAGAATTTAGTGCTTATGTCTACCTATTGATTGCCTTGTTAGTGTCAATATACTTTAAGAAATTCCTTTAGATGCATAGGTTTAAAACCTTTTGCAAAACTCTAGTTTGTACAAAGATAGCACAGTATAATGTACTTCTGCTTGCACTTCAAATTTTTCTTTTTCACAGTTGTACTTTTTTTTTTTTAACTTTAGGAGATACACCAGAAAATTCTGCAACAAAAACACCATGTGACATTACTCCAAGAAGAGACAGATTGTCCTGATGTGGATGAATTAAATAAGCAACTTAAATGTGTCACTGATTTATTTAATAAGAAGAAACATGTGTTTCAAGATCACTTTATTGGTGTTTTGAACCGTGAGCAAATACATTTCACATTTATATAGCTTTATAGGTTAAATTGACCATCATAAACACTTAAAGGTTATGCAATTAAATAATTTTTGGTTTGGTATCTGAAACTGCTCCAGCATCTCAAACTGCTTCAGGGTTCTGAACAAGATAAAGATTTGGATTAAAATGGCTTTTGATTCCAACAAGCTACCAGAGTATTTTGTTGCTTATTTTTTACATTTAAAAATAGATAAAAGAAGTATAAAGCATAATTCAGGACCAAATGTCAGAATATTTAATTTAAAAATACAGAAATAAAATGTTCTCCTATTTTTCAGTATTTTCTTTAGTTAATCTTAATTATGACAAAGAATAGCATTATTATTTTTTGTTTTATACAGACACAGAACTGTGCAGGTTTAGAATTAGGCCCAAAGGTAGTAACATCTTCAAATAGTTTTTAAATAATATTTATTTGTGTGAAAATGAGAGAAGTTGCTCTTTGGCCATTCTAGTCTTGTTTACTGAAAGTGCTTTTTACTGCAGACTGTCTCTTCCAAATGTCAAATAATGATGGGTAAAAAAAAAGTATAACTGCAGCATTTTCTGTCACATAGTCCGTAGTGAAAAGCAACCCTTGACAGTAGCACTGATAAATGTAATTACAAATTGTCTGAAATCTTCATGTTAAATAGGATTTTCTTTTACAGAATACAGTTAATGAAGAAAATTGGAATGTATCTCTTTTTCAGGTCAGTGCAAGAATTTTAATGACTGGTTCAGCAGCACTCAGCTGTCTTTGAAGGACTGCTTTGATCCCTCAGAAACAAAACTGATACTGGAAGAAAGACTCCAGAAACTAAAGGTAAAGTATTAAAATGGTCTAATCTCTCAAGCTGATTGTTCTTGAAGTTTTACTTTTTTACACAGGAGTCTATTCTCAGGAGTGAATTCACCTGCAGTGGTTTTGTATCTGAGGCTGAAAGAACATTTTATGTAATTTAAAGCATTAGGAGAATAAAAGGAATGAAAATAAAACTGTTAAAATGGAGTATTGCTGTTCAAGTTCATACATAGTTGGTCAAGTGAGAGACAGGACACTGGTTAGTGAAACTCAATGGACCTTGACCAAGTACTTCAGTGTGTAGAGATGCAGGAAGTCAAATATGTAGAGAGCAAAATTAAATTCTGATCCCCACTGGACTGAAATGTGAAAAATTTTCATTCACTTCGTTGTTGCCAGATTTTTCACTCATTCAGACAGAATTAACAGATTTCTGGATTGCATGGAAAAGCCACAACATCTGCAAGAAGCAATCACAGTTAAGTGGCAGAAAGATGCAGCCATGTCAGTGCTAGTTTTGAATGCTACTTGCCTAATTTTTCCATGTGTGTTTGTGCTATAGTGAAGAAAATCCAGGTTGTCTACTTCACTTCTTATTCTCCAAACAGCAGATTTTCCACTTGCAAGTGGAAGAGTTAGCAAACTGTAAATTAACATGTATTCTTTCTAAGGAACTGGAATAGGTGCAGAAAACAATGGTGGAGACAACAGGAGTTGAAAAACTCTCGTAACATAGTTGTCTGTTATACAACAGCAAATTTGACAAATGCATCTTGTGTTTGTCCTGTTATTCAGCACTTCCTAACATCTGAAGGCAATGACCGAGATATCCAAGAGGTTAAAACTTTATTGAATAAAGTGAAGCATTACTTGCCCAAAGCGAGCATTAACCACCTGAACAGCCGTGTGAGAGATCAGGAAGCAGAACTGCAGAGATTGATCTCCAAATGCCAGAAACGGGAAAAGGAACTGGGTGCTTCTCTCCAGCAGCTCAGTAGGTAGGGAATGACTGTAGTTTCTGACATTTTAATCACAAGTAGTATAAAATGATTCATTATTAGCAGCTGTAGCAAATGGCAAAAATCCCTGCTTTTTACTGGAGATGATATTTTAATAAATGATAGTGAGGATTTGTTTCATGCTTCATGTGGTTTTTTTTCTTCGTGGTAGACTCAGCATTATATGGGAATATGTGCTTATGGATAGTTTCAGTGGCATGAACCAAGATACATAAAGTTAAGCTTGTGCTTAAAATTTTTCCTGATGAAGTGTATATATTTATGTTACTTTTTCTGCAAAACACTGCTGTCAGTAGGTTTTAGACATGTGAGGCCTCTCATTTTGACCTGTGTCTGTATTTATACTCCCTTTAGCCTTGAAGAAAGCAGTACTGTCTTGGAGGAGTGGCTCAGGGCTCAGGAAGAAAAATCAGAAGAGATCAAACTAGATGAGACAAAATGTGAAAACTTCTATAGAACACTGTTAATGCAGAGGTACCGTTTTCTTTGGTTTCCATCTAATAACTGTCTCTAAAGAAGATTGCTCTATGTTGATACAACAAATACAGGTGTGTTAATTCTCTGTATCTTTCAGGAAACCATTTGAGTCTATGGCTCAGCTAGCAAATTCCTTGAGGGAGGCTGGGCTGACAGAAGATGAAACTGTTTCAGAAACCAGTGATCTTATTAATAGGTACCAGGCCCTTATAACACATGCAAGTGAAATGGCAGGGAATAGTGAGAGGCTTCCAATGGAAGGACAAAATTTTGAAGAACTGGCTCAGGATGTTTCTTGCTGGATCAAAAAGCTCCAGGAGGCTGTTAATAACCTGAGTTCACTGGAAAGTGAGCTGCCATCAGACGAAAGGATCAATCGGATAAAGGTATTGTGTGAATTGTATTTCTTTTACACTTCACAGCTCATGCTAATACTAGGGGAATGCTTGATGAGTCAGTACATCCTCAAAGATACTGCCTCTGCTGATTGTCTGTGGTTTTGTGGCTTATTTGGGGAAGGGGGTGTTGGGATTCTTTTTTTGTTTGCTTTTGCATAGTTTATTACGCATGTAAGATGAGATTCTGTGCCACACCTCTGGATGGAGCAGCACAGAGCAGTGCTGGTGCCTGTGCACTTTTCCATCATAGCCTGCTCCAGAGGTAGCCAATAACACTGGGCTGTTCCACTGCCTGGGTTGGGCCTTTCAGGCACCATTGTCCTCTTTGGTGTCTTCTCACTCTGACTACTTCAGAGGCCTTCTAACAGAGTAGCCAGAAATGAAGATGCTGGGATTTACATGCTTCATTCTGTGGAAGGGGGAGTTGTGTGACAAATATCTCTCCCTGAGATTTGGAGCATTTTTTTATTATGTCAGCAGAGTATCGGTTTTGTTGTATAGATAGTAATCAATAAATCTCAGCTTCATTATCTCATACTTTCTGAAACCAGACAATGTACCTGTTTATGTATCACTTATTTGATATATTGGAAGGAGAATTGTTTTGAACAGCAGCGTACAAAATATGAAGAAATACTATGTAATACCTGTTATCCTGTAACCACAAAGAGTTGTGTATGTACTGCTTCTGCTTCTTGTTTAATACAGGAAATCACAGCTCTCAAAGATGCAGGAGAGGCGAAAATACAAAACTTGGTAGCTCTAGCAGAAACCTTAATGAGAAATGAGAAAAAAAAGAAGCCAGAGTTTCAGCAGACTATTTCTGAGCTCCAGAACCAATGGGAAAGCACCTGTCGGTTAGCCAGTGAATACAGAAGGTAATGTGGAATCTGCCAAGATACAGGTCACTTATTGTTGCATCGACTTTCTTCTCTTCCTCCTGCACCATTTCCATTGAAATTGTGTTCTTTGGGGACAGAACAAGATACCTACAATAGTACTTTACTTCTGCAGTGCTGTGGAGGGGCAGGTCACAGTTTGGATTGTTCAGTCAAGTGAGGCATAGCCAAGAAGCTGTAAGTGGGGTGTCAGGACAACTGATGGGGTCTGCCTGGCTTGCTTCAGATTCCCTTCTGATACTGCAGTAGCTCAGCCACACCTGTAAATACATAAATAAAAAAGATGTGCACGCATTGCTCTTTGTTTCATTAGACAGTGCCGTGAGGGTGCATAGATTTGACCATTTGACCATTAGAACATTGTCTTTATCAGATCCAACACAGCAGAATGCAGAGCACAGTATGTTGAAAGCAGATGAGTTGCTCAGCATGTCTGAAGAGATGCTCAGCACCTTGCAGGATTAGGTTTGTGAGTAACAGATGCAACATGGTAACAGCAGCAGTGTGAAGCTGGAATAGGGAATTTGAAGCAAGAGTACTTAACAGATATGAAGCTATGCTTTATTTGTCATTGCCCAAAAATATGAATCTTGAGGAGCAAAAACCAAAACACTTAAGCTTTGCTGTTGTCCTTATTTATCCTGCTGTACTTCATGGAATTATAACCAAACTTTATTTGGATTTGTTTGTGTGGGATCATATTTTCAAATGTTGACATTTAAGTTCCATCTGGAAAATATCTTTCATCACTAATTGTGAACATACAACTGTTATTTTTGTTTCACTGATCATAGTTGCATATTTCCTGTGGACAAATGCAACCTGTTCACCTGCAGCAGAGAAGCATGCATGTTATAAAGCACACAAATCGAAATCAAATGTCAAGGTTGGGAAAGCAGACACTGCATTGTGCTAACATGCATATTGCATATGCTGGTTTTATTGTCTGTATCCCTAAAACTTGCTGGTCAAGTCCAGCTCAGCAGCAATAACTTCATTTTTTTCCATTTCAATAATCTTGAAAATTCCAGTCTAAAGCTGATCAGTAATTTAGAACCTAGAGAAAAGTATTCGCTGGGCTCAAGTTCCTACTAATAGTTGTCTTGTTCACAATTTGACATTTTTCAGGTAATGAATAATATGGTTTTTAGTACTACTAACTGAAGTATTTTTTTCTTAGCCCTCGAGAGCAACTTCAGTTCAACAGGGAGCAATATGAGCAGAGCAAAGAAGTTCTGAGACTGGCTCTAACTGAACTGGAGAAACAGAAACAGGAGATGGGGTTTACCCTCCAGCCTGGTTTGAAGGAGAAGCAAGCTCAGCTTAGAAGCTATGCTGACCTCCTGCAGAAAGCAGAAGACTTAACTTCTCAATGTAATGAATTGGAAAGCCAGGGAGATCATCTGCATGGTCACACTGGGGATCCCTGCTTCACAGATGTGGAATGGTTGGAATTAAAGAAGCAACATGAAAATCTGCTCAGACAGCTACAGGTTGGAACTACACTCTGTTTCCTTACCAGATTTTTTGTATGCATGGTGATTGGAGTTCTCCTTGTTTGCCTGTAGTTTCATTCAGCTGGCAATCATTCTGTGGCTAAAGCTGGGAGTGGTATAAGTTCCTCTGCAGAAAGGCAGGGACTCCTTTCTTACTGGGAGGAAAAGAGCACCAGAAGCACGTATTTTTCACTGCTTTGTGCTTTGCAGAGGGATAAAAGTTTAAACAAACGAGACCAAGGAAATAGTGAAGATTAACATTTTATACCAGTATAAACAGATTCAGATAGCTATACTAGGCAGCATTTGTTCCTGTAATCTTACAGCCATGGTAGTTGTGGTTTAGGTTCCTTCCTTTTGGAAGGATGAATGGCTTTTCCTGCATCTTATTTGTTCTTGGTTCCGTGCAGATTGCATTGGCACCCTGTGGGGCATTCTGCATCTAATTTTTCCCCCACTTTGAATAGAAAATGTCCCTTTTAGGAGTATATTCTTATGGAGTGCAAACTCTTCTGCTTCCTGCTACTAAGGTAGATTTTGTTTGTGGTGGAGTCCATGATGTGCTGGAAGAGAGCAAGTTATTTTATCTGGTTATCTGGATATTTTATGGGAAACAATCAAGTTTTTTATGCTTCTGAGGTCCTGGAAAAGCTGTGATGGTCTGTGGGTGAGTTATAGCTGTTTGATTTAATGGTTGACTAATCCTGGAAACTCCTTGGTTTCTAGAGCATAGTGCAGACACTGGAAAGTCATGTTCAAGAGCACCAGCAGTTTCAGGATATGGTAGAAGGCCTCAGCACTGAGCTGAAAACTGTCTCTGAGAAGCTTGCTGCTTGTGAAGGCCCAGCAATGGAACAACCATCAGCTGAGCAAACCCAGTTCAAATTACAGGTATGTCATGCGTGTGTGCGTTTTGCATCACAGAGAAAGTGGATCCATGCCCTAGGGGATTGTAGAGACCCTCATGTTTATAAAAGAGAACTGCTAGTGGGGTCAAACTGAAAAACTAAGATACCTTCCTAAAATATACACTATATGTAGTATTCCTTTTGTCAAGTATTGGTGGCTTAAAATGATTCTGATTGAACTGAGTAGACTGCTACAATCAGCTGAACTGAAGGTAGAATGGTCCTACCTCAAGCACACAGGCTTCTCCCATTTTGTTGTTTGGGATTTATGGTTTTTCATCTCTGGTCATAATGAGGAAAGAGATCATTAAATTTGTTGCTAGTAGATGTCTTTAAAGTATCCAGAGCAGAAAACGTCTGTGAGGAAATTCAGTTCTAAGAAGTGTCCTTCATGCTTAAGTAGACACTGCTAGGCAGGATGGGTAATGGTCTCACAGCTGTGAGCATATGAAACCCTAGCTCAGATATGGATCACTGCAATTCCCCTTCCTCCAGAATCTGCTGTATCTCTAAAAAGTACAAAGGGATAGGAGAAGGGAGGGGGTTATCTGTTCAGAACTTGGCAAGATCACCATGCACCTCATGGCACACTGATTATTTTATCATTGTTGTAATGCTTATAGATTCAGGTGTTCTCTGTTCATAAAATGGCTGGCTGAAATTTGTGGTTTAGTATTTGACTTGATGCAGCAAATAGGTCTGTGTGTACTTTTCAGTGCAGCTTGTTGCTTACAGAAAATATTTATGATTTTAGCGATTGACGTTAGATCTTAGCATTAAGTGAAAATACTTTAAAATGTTTTCTTTGTGTTTAAAGGAACAACAAGCACCTCTTAGTCGATGTGAAGACACGTTAAAGAAGATTTTGGTTTTAGCAGAAACTGTTAAACAAAACACCTCTTCACCAGGACTGAAGTTTATTAAGGATGAGATTGAAACACTTCAGAGTGAACACAGGAGTCTGGAAGAAAGACTTGAAAATGTCAAGCAAAAGGAGGAAAATATTTTCAGTGAAGCCCTTGAGTTAAAGCATGAGTCTGGTAATGAGATACAAATGGAAGATAAGGAAGATATGATGCTGAAGAGCGAGAAACAGATCACTTGTGATGCTCCTGTGGCTGCAGAAGAGTACCCCACAGCAGTGGAGTTAAAGGAGCCTTTGGAACTGCATGATGTGAGTGTATTTGATGACAGTAACAACACTGGAAGATTGTTTAAAGAAGCATCTGTCTCCCAAATGCCTTTTGTATATTGCATCCTATATTGCAACATTAATTTCATTGAAATTAAGCCTTCTCTGAATATATGCATATAAATCAAAGAAGCAGAGAACTCCCTTAACTTGTTATAGCAAGTCTATAGCAAGCCAATAATGCCTATGCAAACCTGCACTTTTCCATTTAACCACCTTCATATAGCTTTCTCTTGCACGTAATTCGAGCAGGCATCTTGGTCAGGACACAAAGGTAGAAGGTGTAGATATGAGAACATTGCAGATACGCCTCTGCCAAAGAGCTTGGAGAGCTTCTCTTAAACCCATAAGACTTGTTTAGAACTGCAGCACAATATTTGTCCTGTTTACTTGTGGAGATAATAGTTTTCACCATTCAGAGGTTTAATGTTAAAATACAATTTTTACAGTCACACAAGCATGTTTTATATCATTTATCTTAGAGTCAAGATGTAAATAGAGATATGTCAGTGAAAGAGATACAGAATGACCCACTTTTGGAGGAAAGCAGTATATTGTCAGACAGCCCATTACAGGGGATCCATCAAAGCAAGGACAGATTGGGGCAGAGTCTTCAGATGCCTGACAAACATGTTCTAATACATGTCAGTATGTACAGATGCACGTCTGTATGCTCTCTAGAAATGCATCTGTAATTCCTTAGAATTTGTAGTCTTTCAGAGACATATTTTGTTTATCTGATGAAAGGAATGGTAAATTGTATTCTCCAAATCATCCGCTCAGCCTTGTATGTGGGAAGTGTGCAAGAGATCCTTGTACAAGGCTTGTGCCTACCTTCTCGTGATGCAAAAACATGCAACATACCTGTGATTTCAACGTGTTTTGTCACCTACACACACAAGGTAGATAATGAGAGTTCACTGATGTGGAGTTGCTGATCTTTAGGGGACCTCAGGACAAATGAGGTAAATGTAGATGACTTCGTATGTGCAAATCTGGGGGAATGATTTGGAGAACTCTTGCACTGACCTGACTGCTGAGTGATTTGGGAGAGATGACCATTAAAATGTCAGGGTGGAAACCATCTGTGCTGGGATTTCTGGAGAATGAGCAAGATCAACAGTTAGAGCTGGCAAATGTGTCTAAGAAACCCCTGTGACAGTATTAAAAATCATGTGAGCTTGGATTATCCTAAAACTGTTTCATCGTGATTAAGGTCCAGTATGGCAAACTGATCTGAGCAAGTGTTTCCAAGAGACCCTGGGTTTGGGCTACCTCAGTCTTTTCCTTTATTCATTAAGCTAAACTGAAGATAGAATAGACAGCTTGTGGAGTGTGATGTTGTTTAGTAAACTTGGGGTTTGGACTGTGACTTTTACTGGATGTAAACTTCTTATGTTTTTCAAATCAGGGAGAGGTTGATACAGAGAGCCCAGGTGTGGATGTACATGAGAGGATCCAAAAGGACATTCTGGACAATGTGGTTCAGAGTGGTGAAGCAGAACTGGAAAGTCATGAGGATGGAGTTGGTATTGAAAGAGATGAAGCAAGAAAGGAAACTCATCCAGACAAGGTAACTGGACAAGAGATTACGCAAGAGCAGTTGAATCTGAAGGTATGTGAATACAGTTTAATTGCAGTGGGATGATACTACTACTTAATAAATAATAAAACCTTCACATTACACTGAGCTATTTTTGTCTGATGTTCTGTATAGTTGATATATGTTAACTACCTAAATCCTTTCCTGTACATTTAAAATTAGTATGAAGGAAATTATTTTTTTCCCTTTACTGTGGAGTGCCACAAAGTAGTTTGCTGAGGATATTTTGTTCCTAGTCACTTGGATGTATTCTGAAGTCTTCCTGACATTTTCCTAAAATACTGTTATTTTTCTTGAGTCTCATTATTTAAATTTCTTATTTACATATTTACTTTGCACAAATGAGGCTGCCTTTGAAATGCTGTGTCCTGTTTGGCGCAGGGGGGTTTTGACCAACTAGAGTGGTGTTTAGGAGCTGGAGCCATAATGAGTGGGAAGAGGCTCAGTTCTTGATAGAGATTAAAAGACTAACAGGGGTCTCGTTGCTGTGGGGGCCCTTCCCCGAAGGAGTGTTACAGAGAAGACAGCCAGATTCCTCTCAGACTTAGTTTAGCAGAACCACTGAAAGCAGTGTTGTTGGGACAAGATGGAGCACAGTGTGCACTGATAAACTTGCTGAGAATTGTGTGATGAATTTGTTCATTCTGTGTTCTGGACGGGCTACTTTCAGTGCAAATCCTGTGTGACTTGCAGCCGCTAGCTCAGGTATCTGCAGCACAGATGGGTCTCCAATGCTGTGCCCTCCACTGTGGTCATGCTGTAACGAATTGCCATTCTTTGTTTTGTGTAGGTGACTGGTTTATTTTGTCTGTCCCCAAATGATAAACAAACTCATGCAGAACTGACTAGAGTCAGCAAATACCTTAGAATGTGCATACAGCAAATCCCCAGGCCCACGGGAATATCCTGCCTGGCATTTCAGACTGCATCTGGGGGTACACAGTTCAAGGTCCACCCAGTAATGAAACAACAGCATAGGTCAGAGAAAGAGCACTTGCAAACTTCAATTTTTCTAAAAATTAATAACAAAATTACAGCAGTGCTTCTTCTAAACAGTTTCCTTTGCCATAACTTTGCTCACAATAAATTATGAGATGTAATTGTGGGTTTCCTCATCTACCTATAATTACAGGCTTCGTAACTTTCTCATCTCAAGCACTGTAATTACTACTCAGCAGGTTTGATTAGGGCTTTTTGGTTACTTGTTCTTTGATTTTTCTCACACCAAAAGGAGACATGTAGTGATGTCAAGAATCAGTCATATAGAGAGGATGTGGAGCAGGTTCAACAAAAGGTGTGCCAGAAGAGGCGAGTCCTGAAATCTGCAAGAACCGAGAAAGATGATGTGGAATCTAATCTGCTTGTCTCTGCACTTGAGGTAACTCACATTCTGTTATTTCAAGCTGCATTTGTCAGAGTAATTGAATTTTTGTTTCCACATGGGCTTCAGCTGAAGTCCTGTTATAAAAGAAGAGGCAATTACTGACAGATCAAAATCAATCCATTGTGTATAGTTCTGCTTTATGTCCATGGTAGTTCTGAACTTTAACCGAAGTGCTAGCCATGTATTTTTCAGTGGATCTGTTCATAAGAGCAATATTGGTTTTCAAAGTCATCATATTTTATGATATTTCGAGTTTTTCTTTAAATTGCTAATCAATGCCACTTTTTTCCATGTTATTATAGTTATATCTGATCGTCATTGCCATCATAAGGAAGGCAGATCAGAAAACTGAAATCCAAAGGTGATCCAACATAAGAAAATAAATGAAATAAAATAGAGCAAGGAGAATGAATTTGAGCTGAATGAATAGCAAGGCACATGGCTAAGATCACTAAGTCTATTCTTCTTTAAGAGTAAGGACATTATATCACAGGTGTCCTGTGACTGCTGACACTTGGTCAGTGCATTCTTAAATCAAAGATAGGGCCAGATCAATTCTATAGGCAGGTCCACAGCTGGCTTGTCCACTGACAGATATTACCTGGGACATACACATCTGTTTTAGCTGGAAACCCCAACTAAATCTCCCAAAGGTCTTGGGAGTGTGGGGAAGTTCCTTCTGGCTGGAAGCTGACCAGTGTTATTCCAAATTACAAGAAGAGTGTGAGGGAAGACTCATGAAACTAAAGACCTGTTAGGTTAGTCACAGAATCACAGAATGTCAGAGGTTGGAAGGGACCATGAAAGATCATCTAGTCCAACCCCCTGCCCGAGCAGGATCACCTAGATTAGATCACACAAGGAACGCATCCAGGTTGGTCTTGAACCAATCGTAACCTCAGTTTCTGGAAAAATTATGGAGAACCTTCAACCCTGGAATGAAAAACAATGGGGAAAATGAAAACCACTGTGTGAGGAGATTGACACTGTGTGTCTCTGTATCAGGGGAGGCAGTGCCATGGTGTATGTTGAGAGCGTTGTACAAACAAGCAAAACACAGTATTGTACAGACTGTACACAGCAATCCTGAGGTTTTTCTTAGTGTCAGGACACTTTTCTGTGTGTTTTGATGAGTTCATATTTCAGTCTGGTAAAGTGGATTTCTTCCTCACTCTCTCATAGCTTAGCTGAGTTTTTCCCCTTACTTCAGTTCTATGGCACTCCAAAGTCTCTTAAGATGAAATCTTCTGTCTGCATCGGTACAACCATTACAGATGTGTGCACGGAGAAATGGAAAAGTTCTCTGATTGACTGTTTCATGAGTGATCCCCTATAGTTTTGAGGGAAAATAACCAAAAGAGTTCAAATAAATGGAATTATTCTGCCCTGATAATGTCTGCAATGTGCTACGTGTTTCCTACATTTGGAAGCAGGTATATTTTGGATAGCTCATGAACCACAGAGAGGCAGACAATAGTGGTAGCTTACAAGCAATATGGCTGCAGGGATAGCTGGCCTCTTCCTAGTAAAATAGTATCAAAAGTAACAATACGGTAAATTTATCAAACAACAATTTTTTATCACTGCTCATTATATATGTTGGTAGCACGGAGAAGCTCAGAATGTAGTCATACCTGTTTATATGCATTCACTCACATGAATTCCATCTATGGAACAGATCACAGTTTACATCAGATACAGACGGATACTGGGGGAAGGGAAATGCAGAAAGATGTTTAAGGTATCACCATGTGACCCAATAAGCCTGTGACATTCAATTTATGTCATTGTCTGCAATAGCTGAAGGTGATTTAGGGGATTATGTTTTACATCTGAACTATGGCTGGCTAAGAGCATCTACTTGGGCAATAGCCTCAGCTCAGCTGATGGGCTGTAGAACATGGCCATTTCCCAAGTGACTTGTCCTAACACTCTTGTCTTACCCCTGATTTTGAATAGCACTTATGACAATAGCAGCTGTGGAGTTGTGTCACAGCAAAGCTGCTTCATGCAAGTGTTGTCTTGTGGAGAACAGTTGAAGAATTGTCCCTGGTTAAGGACACAGCAATATATCAAGGCAGATGCTGGGAGGAAGGAGTGTGGGTGTGAGGGGAGGCTAAAGGTCCATGAATGTGTAAGAAAGGCTAGGAGAAGACAGGATAGACCTGTGAATTGATCAGTAGCAGAGGTGGGTGCAGGGAGGATATCATTAGAAGGATGCAAGCCAGGGTGACTGCAGAGGTGGTGGTAGCGATGGAGGTTCCAGCCTCAGCGTCCTGGTTGACCCACAGAGACTGTGGGGGAAGCCACAGCAGTGTTTAGGCATGGATTAAACGTGAAGCAAAGTGCTGCAGTCAGAAAACTTGTTGGTTCAGGGCCTTCAGAAATAAGAAACCTGTTTTGTTTTGTAGGACACAGGTGCAGAAGCTGTTGTCCAGAAGGAACTGTTGCCCAGTGTGCAAGTAAACACTGAATATTTTGAAGAGGAACAAAAGGTCAATGAGCTGAAAAATGAAGTGGCTGAACTGGATATGGTGCTCATAAATGAACAACTAAAAGAGCTGGAGGTATGATATTGCAAAGCCAGTCCCCATTTTTAATATAGCTTACAGAATTATGATTAATTTGGGCAAAACAAAATTGTTGTGTACAGTCTTATCTAAAGTTTTACTGCATGATTAGTCAGTGTGTCTACCAGGTAAATACCACATCTTGTTCTAGAGTGCAGTAGTAGATACACCCATGATTGTGTGTGTACTTCCATTATGTGCACAGGCATGCATGCTCATTTGTCTGTGACTGAGCAAGCACATGTTTGAAGGTGTGTTAGTATTTAACTGTATTTTGTGATCATAGTGTCTTAAGATTCTCTTTTAATTCTTTCTGTGGTGGGTTTGGTTGTAGAATTTACAAACTGAACTGGAAACATGGAAAGCAAAATCTTTGTGTCATAGTCAAGAAGCATTTCCCGATGCAACAAGATCAAACAGAGCAGAGCTGCAAACCACAGAGCCTGCAGGGCCCTGCTGGGACAGGCTGCTTCAAGAACTGGGTGCTATTAAGGCAGTGAAGCAACAACAGTGCTCTTTAATTAATGAGTACCAGAAAAATCTTTCTGCTGTTCAGTCTTCAATGAAAAATTTGTCAACAGAAAAAGATAACATAAAAATGTAAGTATAGCTGAGGGCTTCTGGTATCGGTTGCAGAACAAATGTGGTCCTAGACTGAATTTTATGCCATACTTCAGTAATACTCAGACAAGACTGTGGTGCTTTAGCCATCTTGTTAATGTTAAGGAGCAAGAGAAGCCCCATAGGTTTCTAAGTTTCATCAGCCTTAAACAGGAGCATTTCTGGTGGTTCTGTGCTATCCTTTAGCAGTGTCTACTTTTTCATTATTTTTTTAGGCATAATAAAGAAATAACTGCTGTGCTAAAAACATTTTCGTTCAAAACATGGAACTAGCCCACTGGTCACAATAATGTACCACAAAAATTCTAACATCTTTAAAATAATTTATAAAATTGTTAATGTACAGCAAAGAGATTGAAAAAAATTAAATAAAAATCTAGCTGCTAAATGCATTTTAGGTAGAAGTTTAAAAATACTCCTGGATATAAAAGATGAGCAGATAAACTCCTCCAAATTAAATTTGAATGAATGGGAATTTTTGAAATTTTTCTTATAACTAAATTTAATTTTCATGGTAAATCAAAAATTACCATAAAATGTTAATTCACTTAGAGATAACTTAACATTAATGTTGATTTTAAGCATTTTACTTATTGCAACTTTAAAGGGAAGCTACATTCCTTAAGGAAATGAAACATTCTGTATTAGTGTAGACTACAGTTTTTGAGAATATACACTAGAATATACCTTTGTGACAGAGATATTTAGAAATAACTAATGCTGTAGAGATAAGCAAGAAATAATGATACTGCAGCAGTGATTAGGAAATTTGTGAGAACATTGAGAGATACGTGTGATTAAGTAAATAGAGTCAATCATTTTCTAAACAGTGAAATTCTCTTTTTAAAATATGTCTAGTTCATGTCTTCAGAGAATTTTTTGTTTTAAATGCTACTCTTATTTTGGCAGGGGTCCTATGAACAACACACTTCTTCTGGAGAAAATTAAGACATGCACAGAGTCCTTACAGAAAGAAAGAGATGTCTTAAATCAGTTGAAAACTCAGCAAGAAAGTTTATCTCAGCATTTAACATGCATGGATAAAGTGTTAACTGAAAGCCAAATGAGGCAACTGGAGCAATGGTGGCAACATATGGAACAAACAGTGCAAAAGAAACATGATCAAGTTGTGGCAGAAATCGATGAATTTAACCTGCTTATGAACAAAGTACAGGATATTCAGAGGCTAATACAAGAACAGTATTTGCAAGCAGAGTCATATTCCTCATCTGAAGAAGAAGCCAAATACCCTGTACATTGGAGCACAAAGCTACAGGACATTAAACATGGTCTTTCTCTATTAAAAAGAAGGATTGAACTGCAAATGAAAAGAATTTGGAGTGATCAAGAGAAGGTAGCTCTGGAGAACTCTATACATGATTTGCAGAGCAAATTGGAATCATTATCAGTTCAAAAAACTCCTCAAGAGGATGTTCAGATCACTGGTCCTGCTGTTATGAAACATGAAATGATGAAGAGGCTGAAAGAAAATATTTCATGGGTCAAAGATTCACTGTCCTCTCTTGATCAGAAAGCAGCACTTTTCCCCAGTGATGTTAAATCACAGATAAGAAGTTGTCAGCTTATGAGCACAGAGGTGCTAAACAGGGAGCCTGTGATTATATCATTGGATTATGGGCTCCAGCACATCGTTCCCAGCTTGAAGCCAGAGGAGATATCTGAAATGACCTTCCTGTTACAAACACTGCAGAATTCATACAAGGATCTTGTTTTAAAATCAGCTCAAAGATTACAGCACCTAGAGCTCCAGCTGGAGGAGAGGCAAAGGCTTATTGCAGAAGTGGAGAAAGTTCACTGTCAGCTTCGAAACGCTGAGCTGCTTGCCAGGCCTGACACGAACCAAGCCAGCACGTGGTCAGAATTAACCAGTCAACAAGCCATTTTAAAGGAGATTTTAAAGGACATAGAGGAAATAGAAGGGCTTATCTTATCCCACTGTAAAGAGAGACAGGTCACAGCTGAGGAACTGAGCTTGTCTGAACAATTATTTTTGTTTGATCAGTTAAGAAGTCTGAAGAATAGAGCAAGGAAGACACAGAGGCAAATTCAGAGTAAACTTCATGAAGTAGGAAAAAAGATTGCTGTCTATAGAGAGTTTGCTGAAGAAATAACTTCATTGCAGCAAGATCTTAATGCTCTGCAGGATAGTGAGGTGAACCTGGAAGAAGATGAATTATTAGATGCCAAACAGGATGTGGAGGATAAATGCAAAGCACTTAATGAAAAACTATTCGTTGTTCAGTCCAATTTGTCACAAATAAAGAAGTACAAAGAAATCTTTGTATGTGTAGGTCTACAGTGGGACTCACTGCAGCTGGATGAATTGCAAGCTAATTTTTTGAAAATAAAAAATAAAATTAAAGGGAAGATAATACGCTTTGATAATGTCATTAAGGAATGTGGTAAGATTCAGGCACTGCTAAATGAAATTCAGACTGTGACATCTACTGTAAGAAAAGAAGCTAACATCCTAAATGATAGCTCTAGCTCTTCTCCTGCTAAGAATCTTATATCTGCACAGATTCTGTTTCAGACAGTTCAGCAAATCAGGTACTTAACCCAGGAGGTAGCAAATCAAATAAACAGCAATGAGGTCTTTGATACACCATTCAAAGAATCTAAGAGGAAAGAAATAAAGAGCCTGGAGAAAGATGTTGAGGAATTGAGTCAGTTTCTTCAGAAGTTGGTGTCTGGTCTCCAGTGTGTAAATAAGGAAGATATCCAGAATGAAGTAGAACATTTATTGCACACTATAAAGTATATTCAATTAGAGGCCCAGCAGCCCCTACTGATAGACATAAAAGTAATGCAGTATGAAAAGATGCGATGGGAAGCAATTCAGAATATGATGCAAGCAAAGTTTGCTGCTATTAAAGATACTATGGAAAAACAAAAGGACAACCAAGATGATAAATCTCTTGCTGCTGGTATAGAAACAAAATTAGAGACACTGGAAGATCATGAAACACAACTTAAGACAGACATTGCTGCTCGTGTTGTAAGTATATTTAGTAGATGTAAAGTATGGCCATGTGTCCTTTTCCAGTAATTTGATTAGCTGTCTGTGACTGTAGCATTTATATTTTTATGACTTATATTCTCCTTTTATTCTAATAACTTAATTGGCTCATCATCATCTCTGCATTAGTGGATATGATGGGAATCATGATAAGAAACTAGGGATACAAAGAAATTAGTTGTATTCCATTTGATTGTTATTAAGCAGTGGGGATTAGAGCAAGAAAGAAAAGGGGAGGAAGGGAAAGGACGTGTGAAGTATTGAGCTGAAGAGAGGCTGGATGCACTTTTCCTGGGATTATTCTTGGGCCTTATTTTATGTAACATTTTCAATAGTGGCAATCATGAAAAAAAGCCCAGAAATTCTTTGGTTTTACTGTTAACGGAAAAACTCACCAGTTGGGAATGATCAAAGAGACAAGTCACAGGTCAAACCAATGTGGTAAGGCCTCTGGAAGGGTGAGCAAAGGAAAGGCAACCGAGATGCAGGGCTTTAACACAAGTATGTCAGGAACTGATAAGGGACTGCTGGAGGATCAACCCGATTCTTGATGCCTTTGTCAGGAAAGGTCTACTTAGACTAGAACAGATCGTGTTAGAGGGTTGAGGAATGTTGAAGGCAGTTAATAAAATTGAATTGGCTCAACATGGTAAGTTGAGCTCACTGAAAGCAAGTGAGCAATCTTCTGAGAAATGCAGTTAGGCTGGAGATAGACTTATTGGGTGGAAAAGGACAGCTTAGGGTACTGTTAATAGAAGGAGGAAGAGTTAGTGAAATTTATGTTGGAAACCAAGAGGGTAAGGTTCATAGCTGAGTGATTCTGGAACTGTGTTCTGGTGAAGAAGACCTGGGCCCTGCCTGCACAAGAGATCAGTGGATACAGATGAGGAAATATGAGATAATAGCTAATAACAGAGGGAGAGATTCAGTGTCCCTGATGGACTTGTCTCCTGGTTTACTGTGCTTCATCTTTGCTACTTGGGTATCATATGGGAACCACAATGCCAAAGTTTCTCTGCCCTGTGGGAAGCCAAGAGCTGGCAGAGTCACACATCATAAATACATACAAAAGGATGGGTTAGCAAGAAGCAGTTTGGTCAGTCCCAGTCCGGATAGTCCCTGGACTATCAATGTGTGTCAATGTGTGGGCTTTCCTTGTCTGAACAGGTTGTATACTGCCATGTCCATAAGTGATCTTATGGCTCTTGGGTCTTGCCATCATTCTTGCTGGACTTTACCAGTTCTTTCATAAGCCCTGTTTTAATGACTGAGAACAGTCAGTCCATAGGTTATAACACTGCTCTGTGACTACCTAGGTGGCAGAATACATATGTAATGTGTCCTACCTCACCTCCTCTGGCCAGTGCTGGGAGCATTGCTCTCAAAGAAAACCAGGTATGAAATTCTGAGACCATCTCGTGATCTGGAGGAGCACAGCAGACTTTCTTGATTGTTCCTTTTGTCTTTTTAACACTTTCAGAGTACTCTGGAAGAGGCATGTAAGACTCATGAGCTGTATACCAAGGCTGTTCAGAGGGCTGACAGCTTCCTTGAGGACTATGAAGCTCAAGTCCAGTCTGCCACAAAAGAGCTCAGTAGCTCAGAGGAGGTCTGTCACATCCCACAGTGGAAGCGAGAAGAGTTCAGCTCTGCAAAAGCTAACATAGAAAACCTGTATTCCAAGTTGAAAAACCTTGTGAAACCCGAAGACAAAATATATATGGAAAACACTCTAACAGAACTAGTCAACAGGAGTTTGGCATTAAAGGAGAAGGCTCAAAGAAAGGAAGCAGATGAACAGAGGTAGGTTTAAGAATTATTCCCAGATCATAAAATTAAAAAAAAGGCTTGGGTTGGAAGGGACCTTAAAATTAGTTTTGTTCCAAGCCCCTGTCATGGGCAGGGACAGTTTTCAATAGATCTGGTTGCCTAAAGCCCTATCGAACCTGACCTTGAACACTGCCAGGCAGCCACAGCTTCTTTGGGCAGCCTATGCCAAATGCCTCACAATTGTCATGGGGAAGAATTTCTTCCTAATATTCAATCTAAATCTACCCTGCTTCAGCATAAACTCATTACCCTCATCATATCACTCCATGCCCTTGTAACTAGTTCTTCTCCAGCTTTCCTTTAAGCCCCTTCAGATACTGGAAGGCTGCAATAAGTTCTCTCCAGATCCTTTTCTTCTCCAGGCTGAATAAGCTTAACTCTCTCAGCCTGTCTTCACAGGAGAGGTGCTCCAGCCCCCAATCATCTTTGTGGCCTTCTGGACTCATTTCAACAGCTCCATGTCTGTCTTGTACTGAGGACTCCAGAGCTGGATGCAGTATTCCAAGTGGAGTCACATCATTATGGAGTAGATGGGCAGAATGCCCTCCCATGACCTTCTGGTCATAATTTTGGATCCAGACCAGGATATGGTTGGCTTTTGGGGCTGCAAGTGCACATTGCTTTGTCATGAGCTTGACAACCACCAACACCCACAAGTCCTATTCTCAATCCAGCCCCTAAATTGTGCTTGGGATTGCCCTGACCCATGTAGAGGACCTTGCACTTGGCCTTGTTGAACTTCACGAGGTCCACACAAGCCCACCACTCCATTCTGTCAAGGTCCCTCTGGACCTACCATCGCTTCCCTCCAGCCTGTTGACTGAATCACACAGTTTGGTGTTGCCAGCAAACTTACTGCGGGTGCACTTGATCCCACTGTCCTTGTTGCTGACAAAAGATGTTAAACAGTGCTGGTCTCCATCCTCCTCAGATATTCCCACACATTAGTTCATTGTTATGAGAAATTTGATTAGAAATGTTGTTTCTGCTCTGATAGAACAAGGAAGTTCAGCAGAAAGAACTGTAAGCATTTCTATGTTTCCAGGTGTGATTGTAGTAGAAGGAAGTCTACCAGACAATAAGCAATTTTACAATGCTACAATGCTACAAAATTACAATTCAGGTTTTTTTAATGTTTTCCAAAATGTATATGTGAGGCTCAACTGAGAGCCATGGGGTGCCAGAATCAGAAGGCGGCACTTTTTCACAGTCTCTAGTTCAGTGCTGGTGCATGTAGAATAGTTTTTGGGGGTTGAGGCCTGTAATCCGTGTCTTCTGTAGAGTATTCTGATGGCTTGAGAAAGGCACAACCAAACATGATACAAGTCATAGTCTCCTTCCTTCAGATATAGGTAAGGAAGAGATCTGAAGTGCCTTCAGGTATATGTACAGAAAAAGGTGTGGGAGATAAAGGGTTTTAAAATTGCTTGCTCGTGTTCCAGTGCTGGTTCAACTAAGCATAACTTAAAGTCCACTGTTACAATCAAAGATTTGGATGACTTTAAAGACTTTGCTCATAGAAAAGAGATTATAAGACAGAAATAAGAAACTGGAATTTCATGGACCAGACATCATAAGGACAAATAGAACATCTGTTACAAACTGAGAAAGTCTGAGTAGGATGGAGACTTAAATCAAGACTTACAATTCTTTTGAGCAGCTCCATGGCTGATATGTGGATATACATACCTATATTTCTTTACCTCTGGGGCATTTGTACCTGCATCTCTAAAGTATCTCACATATTAGAGCTGAAGTGTATAATAAATACCAGTTAAAGATAAGTTGCAAAATAGTAAGGACTACAAATTCAAAAGATTTTAAATGTTTTTTTTTCTAAGGGCAATTACAGTTGGACAGAGGAGCAACAACAAATTTTAATCAGTCTATTAATGTTTCCTACAGATATTTTGAAAAATACAAAAGCTACACAGAAACCAAAGATAAGGTTTGTGATAACCTTAACAAACTGGAAAAGGTGCTTAGAGAGTCTTTGTCTCAACTACCAATGTCTTATAAAGAAGCTTTGGAGCACTTAGAAGAAAGCAAGGTGAGAGGCTCTGAAGAACTTGAGAAGCTTGTAAAAAAAGTGCGATGGAGTTATGCATGTCATATATCATCATAGTGGTTAAATTCCTTATTCTGTATTTATGTATATATAAAACCACAGAATTATTTGTATATCTGTAAAAAGACTGAGTTATATTAGACCATGTAAAATGAGTCCATCTTAATTACTCTAGAAATCGAACATGATCTGTGCTTAAGATAGCATTGCATTTCTGTTCAGATCTCTCCTTGCTTCTTTGCAAGACCAGGCCTGATCAGGTTTCTCACATTGCTGTTGTTTTTTTGCTCAGAAGTGAAAGTCAGAGAATTTCCAGTTTCCCCACCCAGGACTCTTGCTCCCTCCCCACCAGACCTCTGCTGGAATCAACCTCTCTGCTGCCTTCTCTTTTAGTATTCATCATATAACCAGCTTATCATTTTACATATCTCCTGCTCATTTCTCTTCCCTTCTAAATAACCAGAAAGAAGTTAGAACAATCTAATTGCCTGAGCAATTTGTTTATTTACCTCATCTCTCTCCACAGTCTTAGCAAACAAAATTCTCTCATTGCAACCATATTTAACCAGCTCAGTGGAGTGATTGCCATTTAATTGTAGGATCCTAATCATGTTACTGAATGCTTCATTAGCACTTCTGAACATACTGGTTTATTTATTAACTTGTTTATTTTTCCTGTAAGATTTTGGTCTCCAACATTGACTCAGCTGAAGAAGATCTTGTGAAGCTGAGGCAGGTCTCTGGAGAGCTGATGAGGTTATGCAGAAGTGACAGAGCACTGGGCAGGATTGTAACAGTGCTGTGGGAAAATTGGCTGGGTTTGCTTGAGGCTGCCAAAGGGCTGGAAATTAACTGTGAAGAACTAAAACAGGAATGGAAGTTCATAAATGAAGAGGTGAGTTGCTCAACAAACTGGAAGTTTTGAAGAATGTGGTAGGCAGGAGCCCCTCAGTAAAATGGCATGTAAAGGGCTGAGATCACTGCAGAACATCATTTCCAACCCACTGATCCCAACTAAGTCAAACTGAACCTGAAGTTAAAAGTGATGAGGATATTTACAATGCAAACTCTCAGAACCCAGAACAACTCTGTGTGTGGTTATGTGCTTTGTTAGATCAAGCTCCAATGTTCTGGCACACTTCAGAGGTTCAAGCTCTCTGGCTATGTAATTCCCAGTACTTAGTCATGCATATGAGTACATGAATAATGTAACTTACGGTGATGGAATAAAAAAGCACTTTATCTCATGCTTTGACATACTGTTTACTTAGCTGGAACGAGAAACAATAATTCTTGATAAGCTCCAGGAAGAACAGCCAGAAAGTCTTAAAGAGAAAGAAAAGGCCACCAGAGAGGAACTGGTAGAATTACTAGATTCTGTGAACTCATTTGAGGAAAACATCAACCAGCAACAGCTCCTCTTACTCTTACTCCTTCACCGAATAAGAAATGTCCTGAATACATCTGAAAACACCGAGGCAGAAGCTGCCCTTCCTGTCTTATGCGAGATCAAGGCAATGCAGGATCGCTGTAAAAAGTAAGTGATGTGGAATTTCTGTTGAGGATATGATGTAGGACTACTTGCAGAATTTTATCTGATATTAAAGAATATATGAAAGCTGAGATTAACTTAAAATGATAGTGAATATGCTGCTGGGTCAAACCAGTGCTCCCATCTAACCCATCTGCTGTCTCCAGCATGGGCGCTGGGAGGCAGTAGTTAGGGAGAATACCTGAGCATGGCTGTATCGTGTGTGGACTGTAATTTATATTCAACTGCAGCAGGAATCAGAACGGGATAGTCAATTTTGAAGGCTCCAAGCTCTAGTGGACTTGAAAGAGTTGTGTCTGTCTTCCACTCTTAGGAAAATCAGACCTTGTGCTTTTTGCAATGATGCTACTTTTGCCTTACAAAGTGAATGCCACTGTTAAAATTTGCCTTAAGTATTTTTTGCAAATCTGTGATTATATTTGCCCTTTTCCATGATTGCCTTTTGACATGGAATTCTTTGAAAATCTTCATTTAAGCCATCATTTTCAGCTCAGTATCTGAGCTCTCTTCACTGTTTAAATATTCACACTACCAATCATACTTGGCTTAGCAATGTCTGAAGACACCTTTTTGAAGAAGCCAAAACAATAAAGAACAGCAGCTCAGAGATTTAGTTACAGAAAGTAGCATTACAATACAGAAAAATGCAGTTCTGGATATGTATTTTAAAAGAAAATCAGTATTAAACATTCTCTTAGTGTTGAGTCTAACAAAGTACTCTTGCTGGAAACCTTTTGTAGGTTGTATGAAAAGACTCAAGACCATAAGGATTCTGTACAAGCTGAGATTCAAGAAAGGAATGAGATCACTGAAGAAATAAATGCTGTGACAAACACTTTACAGAATGCTGCATCTTTGTTATTGCAAGATGGTGCTGGAAAGGCAGAGCAACTGGAGGTTGGTAACGATGACACTTGGACTATGCTCTCTTTTATGCTAGGGCTTGAATTTGGTCCAAATAAAATTGGTGGGAAAGTATATGCATATGCATGTTGACTTATAAGACAATGAATCTGGCTCAGAAAAATATGACTGGCCCTGCCATGTCCTTGGTTTGAATTCCTTTCCCTCTGTGTGGTCCAGGTAGCAGCCATAGAAATCTCCCCAGATTGCAGACACTCTGACAGGCATTTGCATGGTGTTTAGGAAGGACTGCTTAGTGTGCATACTGCGCCCCTTCCCCTCTGCACATCTAGCCTGAGCAGCCTCAGATGCTCTATGTTTCACATCCACACATCAGGGTTAACTTGGTAAATGCTTTTTAGGAATCAAATTGTGATCAAGGCCACAGTCTCCACCAGTAGCAACCACCACTCTGCAGCAACCCAGTCTGTACATTTCTGTCATTGCATTGTATTTTTGTTATTCTTTTTTTTTCAGTTCTAGATGTTATGAAATGCTATTAATCCTAAAACTTCCTGAATGTGGGTTAATATATTTATTATATGAATTATATTTGCTTCCCTTTAGTCTTATTATGTTTATATTGTCATCTTCTAAAATCTTGACCAAAAACTATTTTTAACTATAATTGAATTATCCTTTAACTACAGAACTTGATTTTTTATTTAGTCTATTCTACTGTATTATTTTCCCTCACATCCAAACTCTGTGAGTCTGAGGACCTAAAACTCACCCAAAAGCGAGTTTAGACTTTGTTCCTGTTCCTAACAGCAGTCAGCTGAAGGAAATGTTTGCAGCAATCCCATCAAATTATTTCCCTGTAGCAGTATGTCACAGCTGACCTCTTCCTTTTGATAAGAATCACCTGAAAGGATGAAAAATTCCTTAATTTACCTAATGCAAACACCAATAATCTGAAATCTGTAGGGCAGTTTCATCACAAGTTAAAAAAAACCCTTATTTTCTACAAAGTCTATAGCATTTTTCAGAGCTCCATTGCAATTGTTGGGTGGAAATGCCCATTTCACTTCCAGATGTCAAATCTAGGTTAAGTCAGGTGGCAGTTAACTCGCCAACATAGATGAATATGCAAAAAGGAAGTGACGTCATCTACTTCCCTCAGAAAAAAAAAAGGGCAACAATTTTGAAAAGCAGTCTTCCCGCTAAATAGTATGAGTTGTGAACATGTATTTATATGCAGAAACCAGTTTGCAGAGACATGCTTTGTCTTGGAGAGGAATGTAACCGATTCTTTAAAATTCTAGTCTGGGAATCTGTAAACTCCCATAAATGTTGGCACAATCTTATCTGGGCCATTTGACAACAAGAACCTTCTCTATGGCAGAATTATGTCCGCAGCTGTTTCATGGGTTTGAGGTTTCTAATGTCAGACACATTTGTTGTGGGACGACAGGAAATAAATCAATCTCAGACTTTCACATATTTCTTCTCCGCATTGTCTTTGTGCAAGGGAAAAGATTCCCAAGTGAAAACTAGGGGTAATTGGATTATCATTACCCCTGATATAAAAAGAAAAGGATGTTAATTTTAGTGTCTTTGAATGCTTGTAGGAGCTTTAGATCATTTTTCCCAATAACTTGAGTTAACATTTGAGTTTCTCAAACAGCTGACCATTGGGAAAAGGAACTATAAAGCAAACAAACAGAACTTTCCAACTTGAAATTCTAGAAAACCCTCAAAACAAATGGGTTTCTTCATTCTTTCTGCAAGAGGACTTAGATCAGATTTTATTTCTAGGCCATGGGCTGCAGACAGTTGTTCAAGTTTCTTTTATCTCATAAAACCTACATTCTTCATGCAGAACTGGAAACTACTGTTTTGAAAGGAGCCTGCTGTGCTGCTCTGCGCAATTGCCTGAAAGCAGACACTTCAGCTTGAAACCTGTTGCTTTTTGGGGGCTTTGTATTGTTTATAATAATGAAGGAATGAACATTGGCCATTAAATGTCTTTCAAAGAGAAAATGCACTTTTGGCAAAAGGGAGAGCACAAAGGTTAGCATTCAGTTGTAGGAGCACTTCAGATGATTACATTGCTATACCTGTCAATAAACATCAGTGCCTCAGCTACCTGACATGGAGTAGTATCAAGTTTAATTAATTCTTACAGATTGAAGAACATCATTTGATTAAATGAGTGAGTATTTTGCAAAGTTAATCTGCTTGCAGAAGTAGTCAAATTAGATTGGATAATACAAAACCAACTTTTCCTAATCATATGCAGGAAAAATAAAACAGTATGTATGTGTGTATATATGTATGTGTATATGTTTACATATGTGCATACACAGAGATGCACATGCATTCATTGTAAACTGGGTAAAGGTGCTGAAGTTTTCCTAATTTTGTAGGAAATTCAGAGTGTGATTCATAAGGAAAGTCAAACTTTAAAGGATATCATGGAGAAACTTCGGATCAAGTATTCTGAAATGTATACAATAGTACCTGCAGAGATTGAAACACAGTTGGAAGACTGCAAGAAGGTATTGCAAGACCTAGAAGACAAGGTAACTGTAATTTTTATATTTAGCTTTGCATGTTGCATAGATAAGTACAGCAATATTTGATGAATGTTATAACTATAAATTTAAACTTGAAACATCCTTTTCATTTTCATTGCCATTTTCCTCTCGAAAGTATATGCGTGAGGAAAGAATCCTCATGTTAACTGTTTCCTTTTAGGATAACCTTACAGTAAGCATTGTGAATATAATATTTTTCTTTTCTATTAACAGAGGACATGGCAGAACTGCTAGCAATAGAGTCCTGGGTATGATATGGATGCTGGCTTTTTTCCAGCCTGGTTCTTAAATAGTAGTCAAAGTTGTTTGGGAAGTTTGTATAGGTTAACTAAGAAGATATTTTCAAAGCTGAGTTAAAAGTGGACTTTGAAATACGATGTTTTTGTCTAATTTTCACCAATGGTGAGGTATCACAGCATGGTTCTTTATGCCATCCCTTGAGGCATGATAGCATTCCTATAAAATCAGGTAGGGAGTTTAAATAACTAAACAACAATGCCTCTTTGCAATGTTTTCTATTTATAAGGGCTATAAGCAGTTAACTGAAAGGAAAATTAAAGTAAAATGGAGTAACACTAAGTCTGGAATCGAATTTTAGCCTGGCATAATTATCATCACCGTCATCATTGTTATTTATTCATCTCTGTTACTTCTTAAAAGAAAAAAATGTTCTTTCAGAAATTTTGTTTACTGCGAATCTTAAAGGCTAAATCTCAGTTAATTTGATAAAACTTCAAAGTTTAATAAAACAGTTCTGAAATCTACTTACTTGTTAGTGTCTATCAGATTATTCATTCAATTTATGTTGCATTAAATATTTAGAGACACATTCATTACAGCTTATTAGTTTTAATTTGGTTGATTTTCTAATTTCTGTTTCAAAATGGAGCCAGTCTTTTAAGAACCAACAAGTGAGTAGGAGAGAGAAGGAGAAGGAAAGTCAAACTGTATTTATTCTTTGGGTTGGTTTTTTTTTTTTTTTGTTGCTTACTGTTTCATTTCCTGAGATAAAATATTATCCCAAAGCACACATTACATGATGGAGTGAAAGAACTGGTCCAGGAAACTAGCTGATGTTTGTTTTTCACATTCAGGTAGTGAAAAACAATATACACTGTATTCGAATTTTTTCAACTGCATTTAGAAAACAAAATAAATCCTGATGAAACTGTAGATAAGTTTGGTTCTATACTCAAGATACCAACATGTGTTAAATTGAATTAACTTGTCATATTTCAATAGCATTCTGCTTTCTTCTAAATCTGCTGACTCAAACGTGAAAATAAATTGTACTGTTCATGCCAAGTATTTTATGTGAAAAAGATAGTAAGTTTATCCCAGTGACAAGTCTTGTAATTAAAATCCTGCCCTAGCAATGACCAGAACATTGACAGATGCAGGAAATAAGTCGGTGCTTGGTCTGCTTTTTGATTTCCAACTGTGTTGCATCGCTCATACTTGTTTCTCTTTTGGAAACGGGCAATATAAACATCAGTAATGTTTCATGTGCTCCAGGGTAGCAGTGATGGTCAAGTGCTTAGTCATCACAGTCTCGACTTCCTTTTTCCAAGGAATTTTAGGCACTAAGTACAGACTGGACTTCTTAGCTTTTTTGCATAACCATGAGTATGTGGGAGGAGTGCTGTAGTTCTCTTTGTTTTGCTATATATTTGCTTTGATTGATGCTATTTTATCAATACAATACCTCACTCTGGGTATTATTGTATTGATCTGACATTACACATGTAATTTATAAATAATAAATATGTTAATAAAATGCTAAGCAAATTAAAAATGGACAAATAACTTTAATAAAATATCATCTTGACTCCTCTTCCCACAAAAAGGAAAAGTATTTAAGTGTCATGAGCTTCAAACCAGAATAACTATTAAACTAGAAATCTTTTGCATCACTGCACCATAAAGTTTGGCAATGTGAATGTGCCCCATAAATCCCAGGGCTGCAGTGCAGAAAGGATTTACCATATTTGAGCGATTTCCTGGTGCTTGGCTGACCCTAACAGCTAGCACAGCTTAGTAAGTATAAAGGCTAAGAGCAAAGACTTCCTCACACCTTGCACTTCATTTAGTCCATAGTGACCTGGTACCCACCTGTGTCGCTCAGTTTTGTGCTCAGTTATTCCACTCAGCTTGCTTGAGAGTTTTTCTCTTTACATAGCAAATCAGACCCTCCAGTGTACCAGTTTTTCATTTCTGTGGAGCTCTGCAGACTAAAATTAAATTCCACATACTTTATGGGGCTCAGAACCTTTGTTTTTTAGTAATAAATCTCCAAGTTTATATTTAGAAATTTGCTATACATTAACATTTCCTTATTTCTTACCTGGAAATACTGCCTGTCAGCTGAGGGATAATGGTGTCATTCTGGGTTTCTTGCTGCATAAATCAAAATGTGACCCTTCCACCATGCAGCATGATTAACCTCTGTGCAGATTAAAACAGTCATAGATGAAATGAAGTACCCAGGGATTCGTAGTGTCCTGTCGCTTGTTTCTTCAGGGATCACCTTTCCTGACCAGTCATTTTAAGCAAGAAAATAATTTAAATATATGTAAACATTGACCCTGTTCACATTAGCACTTCTACTTGCAAATGTAAGTCCATTTCTGTGGTTTTAAGTGACTTGTCAAGACAGAAACTGTAAAAAAAAAAAAAAAAAGAAAAGAGTTTTTTTGGTGAGTTGATGCACAGAAAAAAGCAGATCTTTGTAAACTCCCCTATCATTTTCTCTTTACTCTGACAGGTTAGCTTTGAAATCTTGCAGAGCTCTCCTCAGTATGTGCTGAAAAGAAAAGCAGAAACTATTAACAATGGCCTTCAAGCTATTGAAAAGATGTTGCAACATAAGAGTGAAAACATTGCAAAAGCCAAAGAAGTTCAGAAGGTAATCTTGCCAAAAAATGTGTGTGTGTGCGAGCGTGTTAAAAGATTTTTGGTTGTTTCTAGAGAGCCTGGTTTAGCGGGACCCTAAAGTGACCCTCCATTCACTTCATGTCTGTAAAAGGAGAAGTACAAGGAAGCATATTTAGCAATTCTTTCTCACAGGAAAATAGGTGGTTTATTCCACAGCGAATCACACCAGTAGATGCAGAGTGTTCTGTTCTCCCCATATCAGTTCTGAAATCTTTGCCATTCCACATGCCCCATATGAAGAACAAATAATACAAATAACAATGACTCTACTGTTATTTTCAGCCTGACCTTACATTTCATTTCCCTTTTCTCCACATGCAGCAAATCTGGGATATGCTGGACCTTTGGCACTACAAACTCAATGAACTGGATGCAGAAGTGCATGATATAGTAGAGCAGGATTCCTGCCATGCACAGGAGTTGATGGATATCTTGGTGACCCCCCTTCAGCAGTACCAACAGGTCTCACAACTAGCTGAGCACAGAACTGCCATTTTAAACAAGGTAAATGCAAATGCAAATGTTTTTTAAAAAATCATGGCTTATAAAAAGCAAAATAAATACTTTGCATTATCCAAGGCATTCAAATGAATATAGAGTCAAAAGCCTGTGGTGTTGGCTTATTGTATCTAAGAGCTTCTGGAGTGTCAAATATTGCCTCCAGCTGTTACCCTGAAGGACCAGCTCTGCATGGTGGTTGACAGGATTTAGCATGGGGAATCACCTAGTCCAACTGCCTGACCACTTCAGGGCTCATCAAAAGGTAAAGCCTGTTGTTAAGGGCATCATCCAAATGCCTTTAAACACTAACAGGCTTGGGGCATCAACCACCTCTTTGGGAAGCATGTTCAGTGTTTGACCATGCTCTCAGTAAAGAAATACTTACTGATGTCCAGCCTAAACCTCCTCTGGTGCAGCTTTGAACTGTTACATGTCTTATCACTGGATACCAGGGACAAGACAACCTGTTTTGTTTTAATCCTGTCCATAAATGTGTTTATCCTGTACAATGAATAGAAATGCATGTGTGCTTTTTAGTAAAATCCTGTCATTTTTTAGGCTGCCAACAGGATGGAAGAATATGATGAACTCTTGAAGAATGTGAAAGTTTGGATAGAAAACACCAACTGCTTGCTAAGAGCAGATGTGCAGAATGACTCTGCAAAATGTTTGCGCAAATATACTGATGACCTTCAGGTAAGTGTTAATGCAGATGTCTGGTACTGTTAGAACTGCTTGCTCTGTACAGACACGATTTTGCATTCTTAAGTCTTACTGACATACATAATTTACCACTTTCAGTAAATCCTTTGAATGAAAAATAGTTATAGCTGACACTCGTGAAATACAGATGGATACTTTTTGGTGTTGGACATATCTATCTTGTGAAAGTGCTGAACTGTAGGATATATATCTTCCAAAAATATGTGATTGTCTTCTGTTACCCTACTGTCTGGCTATAATATTTTTTGCTGCCTGAATATGTATGGTTATTTCTGTACTGTGTGTATGTGACCCCCAAAAGATAAAGTGGTATTTTGGTGTCCATCTTTAGATAGAAACTTTGAAGTGAATAGTGATTTGGAAGGCAGTTCTCTATCTTGAAGGTAATTCTAATTGGTATGGATCAAATGTTTGTAATATTATAGGAAGATCAGAGTCAGGTGAGTGACAAGAGGATTTCTGGCAATTTCATATTTGAAATTTGAGTTTTCTGTATGTCCACTCCTTAGACCAACAGAGAAAGTTGTTTCTCTAAATACTGATTTTTGTATTAAAACTAATTCCATATAAGAAAGAGAATGAGACTTATTCTGTATTGATATGTTACAGAGCAGGTAGTGACAACATGGAGATTGTGATTTCCAAAATCTGTGACTGTTTTTGTGACAAAAGCTTATTGTCTCCTGTGTTTGTGGTTTGGAGTGTTTTATGTGCTCTGGACTGAGAAACTAGTAGATTGACAAACGTACCCAGGGCTTGCATTAGAGCTGAGACATTCATTGAGTCCTTTCCCTCAATGCACTGCATGCATTTCTTGCAACCCTCACTGTTCTTCATGAAGACTTTAGCTGTAATGAATCCAAAAGCCCATCCAGTTAGCTGCAGGAGGTAAGAAGAATCTTCCTGTGATGCATAACAGGCCAGATATTTTCTGGAGTATTTTGTTACATCTGCTGGCTGATGTCCCTGTGAAACATTCATAATCACCATTGGTGGATCAAACCAAGCTCTTATTTTGTCTCCAGATGGCTTTGGAAGACTCAGAGCAAAAGCAAAATCTTCTGCACAGTGTTTACTTGGAGCTGGAGGAGTTAACACCGGTCTTTGAAACAGACAGTGTAATGCAGCAGCTAAATGGAATAGATGATCAAGTAGCAACTTTACAGCATGAGATAGCAGAGATTCTTCCACAGATCCAGCATGTGGCTGATGTAAGTTTGCGTGCTTCATCATATGTTATGAAATACAGCTTATATTGCCGGCATAGAAAAAAGGTGTGTTGGTTTTAGTAGGTGTGCCAGGGAAATGAATTATGTGGAAACAAACCATGAAAAGGTGTTTGGTATCTAATTAAGCTGTAAAATTCAGGAGTATCGATGTAACTCCTTGCTTAGGAAGTGAAATACAGGAGGGAGCATGTCCAAATGCCAGCACAGGCTGGTGGCTAACCAGCTGCTTTGCCGAAAGGGCTGATGGTACTGGTGGGCAAGTTGATCGTGACATAGCAGCGTGGCCTTGCAACAAGAAGGCAAACAGCATCCTGGGCTGCCTGAGCAGAGGTGTAGTCAGGTCCATGGGAGCTGTCTTTTTGGCATCTGTGAGATCATATGTGGGTGCTGTGCCCAGTTTTAGGTTTCTCAGTGTAAAAAAGGCATAGACATACCTGGAAGAGTCTAGGAAGACCACCAAGTTGGTCAGGGGTGCTGTAGCACAAGATGGAGGAGGAAAAGGTGGAAAGCCTCAGTCAACCTGGAGAAGAGACAGCTCAAGGGTTTGAGGTGAGTGTTGCTGTTGTCTGCTGCTACATCACATTATGAGGACAGGCTGAGGGAGCTAGGTCTCTTTAGCTTGGAGAAGAGGAAACTGAGGGATGACCTCCTTAATGTTTATAAATATGTTAAGGGTGAGTGTCAGGAGGATGGAGCCAGGCTCTTCTCAGTGATGGCCAGTGATAGGACAAGGGGCAATGGGTCCAAGCTGGAGCAGAGGAAGTTCCTTCTTAATATAAGGAGGAACTTTCTCACTGTGAGGGTGACAAATGACTGGATCAGGCTGCCCAGAAAGGCTGTAGAGTCTCCTTTTCTGGAGACATTCAAGACCAATCTGGACATGTTCCTGTGTGATCTAATCTAGATGATCCTTCTTGGGCAGGGGATTGAACTAGATGATCTTTGGAGATCCCTTCCAACTCCTGACGTTCTGTGATTCTGTGGTTACAAAAGATTATAGGCCAGATATAGCTAGACTCTTCTTATAGTATTCAGAGAAAAGATAGGCAGTAACAGACCCAAATTATAACAAAGACAATTCTATCTACATATTAGGAATAATTTATTTTTGCAGTGAGATTGGTCAAAAACTAGATCAGTGGGAGCAAAATCCCCAGCCCAGGAGATATCCAAATCTCAACCGGATCAGGCCCCAAATGACCTCCGCTGACAGACACCTACTTTATTAGGAAGGAAAATGTATTTATTATAAACTTAATTTATTATGTGACTCTGTCTCCATGAGAGTTCACAAACCGTTCTGTTGTATGTGAATCCATTTTCCATTGGACACAAGACTCTTCATATAGTAAGCAGCAACAATGCAATGAGAGCAGTTTCCTATGTTAATAACTATTGCCATAACTGTGCTGGTAATTTAATGTGACGTTTAACTGATATTTCTTCTCTTTATTCGGGGTTTAAAACAGACCAGGAAACTTTAGATACTTAATTCCTCAGAAGTTATGATGCTATTTAATTTATAATAACTAGACTTTCAATGGGTAGCATCCATTAACATGTCCTGCATATGATACACTTTCTTTTTCATTATTTCTTTTTAAATTTAAGTGCAAGACAGAAATGCAAGCTGGCTTTGCTGTTTGTACTATCTACAAATGCTCTGTTTGTTCCCAAAATTTAGGAATTGGATATTATTGAATCTCATGTGAAAGTGTTTGAGAAGGACGTTGCTAAAATGAAGACAATCCTGTCATCAGAAGATCTGTTGGAATTTTCTCTTAAAGAGCAACTTAAACATGGACAGGTCTGTGAAAACTCCTGTATCAGCTTTTTTTTCCCCCTATATATTTATGCATTTGTTAGCATAAATATGCTTTCACAAGCATACAGCTGTTTTGCGACTGCAGACTGCACTGAACAAGTTTTTAGTATATGACTTTGAAGTGTAAGTTTTATCTTCCTCCTGCTTTAGACAACCTCATCTTGAATGTACAGTTAGTTCTTCCTCCTCACATAGGAAAGTCAGGAAAGAGAACTTTTGCACATCATGACAGTAGTATATGTTTTTTAGTGTTGATTCTTCCAGCTTGGTATCATGTCCATCATCTATCCTGTATCCCCACAGGTTATACTTGATCATGTTGGTCCAATGCAGAAGACAATTATTCATATACAGTCCTATGAGGAAGCACTTCAGCTACCAGGGGTAAAAGTGCAACCTTTCTCAGTCTTCCAAAGAGCAAGACAACTCTTGAGAGAATTGAAGAAATTAGAAAAAGTTACCAAGGAACAAAATGACCTACTGGAGGTAATTGTTGATTTATTTTTTTTTTACTGTCATCTAAACTACCTTCATTTTATAATAACTTTTATCACTAGACAACATTATTTACACAGGCATATAGTATACATACTGTGTCTTCTGCATAATGGTTTTGAGATGTTTTTTGCTGTTTTTTTCCTGTGTAATTTGTTACTACAGCAAGGCACATTGGATAGTCTTGAAATTCATTTCAGATTCCAAGTCACAACTGACACCATGTGCTTCAGCATACTGTAGATTGAATGAAGGCCCCAAGTGTCTTTACGACCCAGGTTTGCACAACTTGAAGCACCAGGTCTGTGCAGGTGCTTATATTTGAAACGTTCAAATCCTTAAACTTACCTTGAACATAGAAATTCTTTGTTGATAGCCATTATATAGAAATTGCTGACAATTAATAGCAGAAAGGTTTTTCCTGCATCAAGAAAGTGACCATTTACTACTGCTGGCACTTGATCAATTCATTGATGTGAGACAGGGCAACTCCTGACCTCAGAAGCTCCCATGCAGGGATGTTTCTGTAGAAGCGACGAATCTGACAGGGGGCTTGAAGATGCTGTTGGCCAGACCAGGTTTGGAAACAGAAGTGATAGAACAGCTTTGAAGCTGTAGAAGACCATGCTGGAGGGTCAGTGAGCCAGTCATGCACAGTAGGGTTATGAAAGAGCTGTGCTGGTTCCAAACTTGAAGTACTACTCTGCAGCACTTCACCAAGCAGTGTGGTTGTACCAGCTTAGGAAGCTTTTAATTCAGGGATATCTGCACCATGTTCCATTGCCCAGGTTAGATATACTTGAAGGAAATCTGGGGTTCAGTTACGCATGTTTCCCACCTCTTCAGAGGCATGAAAATTCTCATGCAAGCCATCCATTTCTCAGCAGAATGATATCAGCACCTAGAAAAATGATACAGTGTTTTTGAGGTTTGGTTTTCCACACATTATAGTAAAGCAGAATGCTTAGAACATCTAGCTTCTTACCGGGCATTTTAGAGGCCAAGCAGACAGAAGTGACAGCTGAAATATCGATGTTAATCTTCGATTTTAATTTTGTGAAATTAAGAGCTCCATACCAAGGGAAAAACTCAAACATACCATGTGATTAATGCATGCTTGGAGTTCAGAAAAAAGCTGTGTCTGAGATCTGTATGATCTCCATGATCCTTTATTTTCTTAGTCCATACAATTGTGGAAAATAAATGTCTGAAAAATGGATGTAGTAAAATGTACCTTTTTCAGAGACTTCACAAGATTAAATACTCAAGAATTTTCAAAACACTTCAAAACCATCAGAAACAGGGTCCTGTGCAAATATAAAGTGTTATCATGATACCTCTACAAGCTTTATGTGTTCAAGGTTTGGACTTTTCTCCTTTTTGAAGCAGCTGTAACATTTTTTGCGTAGCATTTGCCTGTATCTTATAAGCATCCAGCAATCTGTAGATGAGTGAATTTTCTCTGTGAGAAAACAGACTGGAAAAAATAGCTATTCTTGGCAGCCAGGATATCAAACTGTGCAAAAAAAACGCCCAAAACACAAACAAAAAAAAATCTTCCAGTCCTTCTGAATGGGTTGAAAGCAGCAGTACTACAATACAAGTCTAGCACCAGCTAGACATAACAAAGGACAAAGCTATTAAAGGGTGGCAGTGTGAGTGCTGCATTAGAAAGGTAATAAGAACTCTGATAGAGAGGAAAGCAAATGGGAGGCAAGCTTTCTGTACAAGTTATATATATATGTGTATATATATGTATAAAATGGGTTTTTTCCTGAGGATTAGTTTAGAAATTTTTGTGCTTGGATGCATTTGCCCATATTTTGTTATCAGTGATGCAATAGGATATTGCACTAGTAACTTTTGTATAATTAAGCCTATAATAGTGTAAATGCCTTGGGCAAGATTTTAGGTGACTTAGATACGTGTCAATGTTGCCCTCTGTTTTTTGTTATGGCCTGTCAAGCACCACACCTATCACTACCTAAATAACGTCATCAGGAAGAGGAACTGGAAGCCACAGCTGCTTCTGCTGGTTTTCTGTGTGAGAGTGGTGGTATTTGCATATTTGATGACTGACTGTGCTCATTTTAGTAAGCTCTTCCGTAACAAATACAATGCCTGCCTGCACTTGCACTGTGGGCAGGTGGGCCTTTTCCATGGGTAGGTCTTCTAGTATTACAGCAATATGAAAAGGGAAGAGCAAGTGTTAAGCGGCAAATAACTCAAAAGAGAGGTAACACTTCTAGGAAAAGACTCAGTCCCCCAGATTGGGCATAATTTGTCAACTATTTGGTCATATTCATGAGGAAGTGAAAGTAAGAGAATCTCTCTTAGAAGGACTTCTAGTTTTTTATTAAAACTGAGCAGAAGAGCTACTGTTTATTTTTCTTCCTCTGATTCTGTAGCTGTGGCATTAAGATTATAGGCCAGAATTATATATCTTCCTCTCAGTTTAGCTTGCTATTTTATTATTTTTTTTTAAATGGCGAAAATACTATGGCAGACTGTTACTGTCAAACATGAGTAGTGTGTGGGGAGAGATTGCTGATTTCTCCATGAAAGGCAAAGTAAGAGGTTTGATGAGATTTTTACTGTCACTGCCTAATGAGTAAAAGCAAATTTGCCTGTTTGTAATGTATAATGCACTTTCCTGTAAGGAAAGAGGAAACTCACATGAAGTGGAAATGCGTATAGATTTCATGGGAGGTATTCAAATTGTGAGATCCTGCAGTTGGCTTGTTCTCTGAGCTGCAGAGTCTGCCTGGTGTGCAGCACAGTTCAGTTTTGGTCAGTGCAGAACGAGCTGGCAGTAAAGACCTGAGCACCAATTAAAACCAGGAAGGCTTTCTAACTTCATAGGTAGAAACCCTGTAATTTATATACCCCAACCTGCTCTGAATTGCAGGGAATATGACTAAATAAATTTTCATTTTATAGCCAAACTCCTAGCTCTGCTCTGGAGTAAGCCAAGATGTGCTCCCAGACAGAACACCACCGCATTTGACTTATGGATAGAGCAGTTTGTTTGTCTTTAGCAAGTGAATAATAAACTTAGTGAGGATAGGCTTGTGCAAAGTTAGAACAAACACAGTTTCATTTACATTTAACTACAGATGCAAAGGAGGCTTCAGTACTCTTCAGTACAAGTTCTTTCCATTACTGACTAGTTTGTTTCTGTACTACTTCGTTTGAATTTATGAGGATTACTGTTTCACAGGAAGCTCTAAAGAAAACTGAAGAATGTGAACGAGAAATTGAAAAGTTGAAACAATTCTTAAAGAACCACTGGGTCGAAATATCACATGAAGATCAACCACTGGCTCAGAAGATTAATTGTCCAGAGGTGGGTTTCATTGTTTTCTCTCTCATGACTGTTACCTCTCCTGACTAACAATAATCATGATGATGCAGAGCACTGAGAACTAGCAGTGTGCTTCTCCTCCTCACCAGAGTCAAGCAGGCAATTGAATGCCATAGTGTGACTATGCATATGTAAGTTGACGTATGCAAAGAGGTATTACAATTAATATTAGTTGGAAAGTTGGGTTTGTCTTTCATAGTACACTCCTTACTGACTTTGTTGTGTCATTCATACCTCTATCAACTTCTAAGGAAAATTCAGAGTGTTGTATTTGGGACAGCTGACAGCTGTTCTGGTGAAACAATATGCAGCGCTGATGGCTTGCCTGTGCTCAGCATCCTGCTGATGTTGCTGGGGTAGTGGCTTGGGATAGTGAGAATGAGGCCTGTTTATGATCTCTGACAATGCAGTGGTTCTTCTGGTGATTCTGGTTAGAGTTAGATTTTCTAGACTCCTTTCCTCATCCTCACTAGCACACAGTGTTTACAGCAACTGATAAACGTGTCGCTTTTCGCTTTGAGAGGAAGACCTTTCTGTAATGGATTAATTGATCATTTAATGCAAAAATAAGATGTGTTCTAAGGATAGCACTGCTGAAGTCAGGAAATGACTAGTTAAGTGTAATAACTATTTATGAAGTACCTCTGAAATGCTCAGCTTTTTGCCATCAGACACAGTAAAGTTAATACACTGTATTTGCTTAATAACTATAATCACTAGGTAGGCTCCTAAGTACATAGCTGCTCTGGTCTCAGGTGATTAGATGTTGGAGGCTTGATGCTAGCAATAAGCATGACTCGTTTTCTGATTCTTACTTGTTTTTTTCTTTGAGAGGAAGACTTTGAGGTTTAGAAGAAAGGCTGTTTTGCAATTGTAGCATTTTATGCATAGAAATGGGCGGCTCTATTGTCATCTTATTGAGGGACTTCAGATGAAGAAGCAATGTTAATAAAGATTTGGTTTCTGAGAAGATTTTTGGGCTACTTGGCAAATCAGTAGCTGGTAAATGATGCCATGTATCCTCCTGTGATGATACTGTTTATAGTGGACATTTGTAAAATTATGTCAAATTATGATGGATGACTGTTTCTTCTTTCTCTTACCTTTGGACGATTTTACCTTGTGTTTTTGAGTGTACAGAAGGAAAAAGCATCCTTGTCTAAGCAGAGTTCCCATATCCTTTGAAAATTAGCTGAAGCTGTAGTCAAGAGTGAACCAGCAGTCTTACTGCTTTCATCTGTCACAGATTATTACTTGCATAGCATTATTCAGACCATAACAGAGCATGGTTTGGAATCAGTGCTGTTATTATTTCAAGCCTAGCATCAAAGCTTGTTCTGATGGACTGATCCCACTGTCCAATGGTGTATTTAGCCATGTTTGTTTTCTGAGCAAGCAGCAGTGCTTCAAAGAGCTTTAGCACTTTCAGTAATGGAGTGGGGCATTTTGTGCTTTGCCCCATCTTACACTATTATTTATTGTGCTTTCTTTGCTCACCTGGAGAGTGGGTGGTAAGGAAGGAAGGGCACTAGCAGAAGCTCTGAGGGCAGAACACTAGCTAGAGCAATAGTCATGGCCAGAAAGAAGACCAGGACAAATATCTTTCCCCATTTGTTAATGCAGAGTTAATTGGGTTGTTGTTTAATCCCTACGAGACATTGAATATTTTCCTTGTACTTTGTTGGGGGCCATTGCTCCCAATATCACGTTCAGGGGCATAGGTGGTTTTGTCCCTAGCCATGTCACTGAAACCCACCCAATGGTATGTGAATCCTTCCTTTAGGCCAGCTTTTCAAAGAGGACTCGGCCCTAAGCCACCCTTATTGCTGTCTTTGCCCTCATCAAGGTTATCCCGAGTGTTTTGTGTCAGGTTTCCAGAGAAGGCAGTTGGAAGTAACATCACCTGCTCTGACACACAGAGTAATGTCACTCAGCTGCATTCCCTCTGTCCTGAAGGAAACTCGTATTCCCATGGCTATGCAGGAACTAGTTAGAAGTAATTATCCAGCCTTTCACATTTCCTTCCAGACTACCATCCTCTGCATTACAGGCAGTGAGTGCTGTCCTGAGCTGAGTCTGTTGCTGCTCTCTTGCATGTGTCTAGAAATCTCCTGCAGTGGCAATGGGGAACTGTCCCAATGCCCTGAAAAAGGAAGAGAAAAAAAGAAAAATAGCCCCAGTCCCAGTAAGATGCATCACTGGTATTATCTGTTACATTACTGTTTAGTTAGGTAAGAACAATGGGTGCTTACAGATGTTGTTGCTCTTTAGGGAGAAATGGAAGCTATAAAAGAAGAAATCATAAAGCTGTGCCAAAGAAAGGAAGATATCCTCACTGGGATGAAAAATTCAATGTCTGAGCTTCACCAGCGCTTACAGCAAGAAGTGCCTGAATCAGGAGATGAACCCACAGCCTCTGTGAAAACACAAAGTGATTTGATTGGGACTGATGTTTCTGGTCAGCAGGTAAGCAGAGCACCACATACTGATTGCTTTAACCTAGGAGCAGAAGAAGGAAGGTAAATAACCCTTCTTCCTCCAGGAGGAGTGGCATGTGGTGTGGCAGCACCCCTGCACCTGTGAATCAATACTATTTTTCTTCCCCTTGTGTATCTGAATGGTCCCAGAAGGACTGGGTATGATGCATATCTAGGAGGAGGCGAGAGAGATGTGTTCCTCTGGTTATTTTTTAGCATGAGCAAATTCAGTGTGAAGTTTGCATCAAGCAACCTACAGCAAAATGCTCAATGTATAGTTTTGTTGATAATCAGCTATTCTGGAAGTTTTAGTAAACTTCATGAGGAAAAATAAAATTTGTCCCATGTATAGCTGAGATGTTGAAACATCATAGCATTGAGAAGAGTCCAGATTTTCGGAGGTGTTTAGCACCTGCATCTTTCAATTACTTTAATGTAGGGTGGCAAATGTGCAGTACTTCTCCAAAAGTGGACCCTGAGTGGTAACTGTCCTTTGCTTTACAGGCAGGAAAGACAAAGCTTTTACTTTTCTTGTCATGAATAATAAGACTGTCTCTTTCTGTGTATTTTTGTAGCTGAAAAAAAGAGGAATGGTGTTTCCTCTACCTTCTTTAGATGAAGAATTAGAAGACTCTTCTTTCCACAGCAAGGTGAGTTCACTATATATCTTAAATATATAGATGTGTATGTAAGATACAGGAATTTGGTAAAGGACAAGTCATGAAAAAAGTGTACATCCAGAGTATTTCAGAAGAACTTAAAATATCTTTAATCACTCCAGGTTTCTAAGAAACTGTACTCCAGGCAGCCTACCAATATTACAATACCAGTGTTACAAAGAAACTCATTCTGTGATGTGTGATCCTGATTTTGGTGGGATTGCTTAGACACTAATACCCCCCTTATGGAAGAGTTAGTGGCAAAATGCAGGCCCAAATACTAGTGATTATATCTGGGGGTTAGATTCAGGCAGAATTAGACATCCTTTGAAATGCTAAAATTTAAAAGAAGCAACCAGAATGATTTGTGTATTTGAACTTAAGAAAAAAAAGGGCAAGATCAGAATACTGGACATTAAGATAGGTGAGATCTATTGAAAAATGGGAACCTGGGAGACACTGCTCAACAGTAAGCTCTGAATCTGGGGAGTCTGAATCCCTAGACAAATTGCAGAGGAGAAAAGTTGGGAGTAAAGTTTAAAAGTTAATAAAGTTGAGTGATAAAGTGATAAAGGTAATAGCTTTTGGGAGGGAAAAAAAGAAGAAAAAAATCAACCCCATAAAACTTTCTGCACACTTGCCTGCTGCCTAAGGACTAAATGAGAAGTATTTTATTGAAATCAGGAATGTGCAGAAGTGCTGGTGAGCTTGTAGCTCTGGCACAGCAGTTTGCAGGCTGCCTAGGCTGGCAGTGAGCAGTTGGTGACATCTGCATCTCCTGGGTGGGACTGTGGCCTCACCCAAGTTTCAAAGAACCCCCATTTCTTTGAAGTCTTCACTATAGATATTAATTAGCCTTTTTTCTACATCCTTGCAATGAGAATCAAAAGGAAATGTGGCAAGGAGAGGACAGAGTATTGGAGGGGTTTCTTTAGGCTATGTGAGGATGAAACTCATGGCTAAACAGTGTAAAGAAGTCCATGGGGTTTGGATAGAGGTGTGACTACTCTGATGCAAACATTTCAGCTTCAAGGTTTCTGATTCTGCAGAAATTCTGCACCTTCATTGGTGCAGTTTTCTTTACATATAGGACTTTTTTAGGGGACAGGACGGGCAAAAAATTGTTTCTTGGGTTTTTTTGGTTTTGTTGTGTTTTTCGTGGGTTTTTTTTTTATACTGTGAAAGAAAAAAAAAAGAGGGTACTCTGAGAGCTTTAGAGAAAACTGTCAATGTCATCCAGCTGCCATTCTTCTTGCAGCAGCACTCTAGAGTAAGGGAAGAGATTGGATTAGGGAAGCAGAATAAAGATAGATAAACCAGGCAGAAATAGAGCAAAGTGCTACTAAAGGTTTGCAGTAATTCACATTGCCTGAAGGAATATTTGAGCTTCCTGTTCACAAGTTCATGCTGAGCTGTTACTGCTTTCAAAGGGAAGTACAGCCACAGAGAAAGATGCAAGCTTTTGGCCTTCAGAGAGGAATGATGAAAGGCACGTTGAAGACAGTGCAACCTCCTGGTCTTCTGGTACCTTGTCAGATGGCATTGGTCAGGTAATGCACTCAGGTGTATCTCCATGGATATGGGAAATTATCTTTGTGAAAAAGATCTGCACGAGTCATAGATATTGCTGAAGTCTGCAAAGCAGGAGAATTGTAAAAATACAGGACCTGATGGTCTTATTCAGTTTCTCCACCTTTCTTACCACCCTACATCTTTCCATTTGAAATCTGTTTCCTCTTGCACATATTAGTTGGACTCAATGACCTTAAGGGTCTTCTCCAACCTAGATAATTCTATAAGTCTATATTCATATCCTCTAGCCTGGAAAAAAAAACAACAACCAAAGATAGAAATGCACATTTGGTAACAGCAATTTATTTCACTAATTCCTTGGAAGGCTGGAAAAAGTGCATATTATCAGAGGATGATTTGTGGGAGAGCTTCTCTTTGTACATGAGGAAATCAGCATCTAAGACATTCAGTCAACTAACATTTTGGTAGCATTCAGCTCTGCTCTTCATCGGTGTCTCAGTAATTTTGTGATAGCTGCAATCACTAGTTTCTATATATTAATGTTACAGGCATAAGGGAACTTATGTCTTCAGCTGTCTTTGAATACCCTTGGACCAGGACTACTGCAGGTTGAGTGGCTGCTGCCCTTGGAAGCTTCTCTAGTGCAAAAGGCAATAATGCTATAAGTAGTTCCACTGTTGCCTCCCTCTCTCTCTGCAGGATGCTGATGAGATTATGCAGTCACACAGTAAACATGGTGAGGAAACATCTATGCAAACTTTGCAGAGCACTGAAGGCCCAGGAACAGGTTATGGCAATCAGGCTATGGTAAGTTCAAAGGCCTGAAGAAGGCTGAAAAAGGTGACCTTCTGAGCTGATTGTATAATCTACCTAGTGGGCAGAGGCCCTGTTTTGTTATGGTTATGCTACTGGACTTAGGTGCAGTATTTATGATACAACAGGATACCTACAACCCTTTGTGGGCCTCTTCGTATTGCTGCTCTGAAAAATGCATTTTGATTTGCTCATTGAGAATGCAGTTATCTGGGGAATAAGAAGGAGCATTTTCAGGAAATTGCTGGCATTCATAAAGGCATGAATGGAGGGGTTCAAGTGATGTAAACATACATCAACTATGGGATTTTTAAGTGGCAATTAATGAGGAATTAAGGGAGATTGACACTCCTACATGTTGCTATTTGTGAAAGGTATGGACGGGCTAAGGGAGGAGTGGGTGGCAGCATGTAGAGATAGACATGAATGCTCCAGAAAGGCCTGAGTGGCAGACCAGCAGCAGAGCAGCATCCGGTATTCCTGGGTTTAGAGCATGGAAGAAGACAGAAGCCATCATTGCCTGGGGCAGGAGCAGATCTCCATGTCATTTTGTCTCCCCTTGCCCCAACTCCTTCCATCATGCTTAACCTTTAATTTATAGTTAAAAAAAAAAAAAGCAAACTATTAAATCCCAGCCAGCAGCACAATATATTTTGTATTGCTACTAAAGAAATAGCCTCATGTGAGTGTATTATAAATAACTTGTATTTGTGATCAGTCTGTGTTTTTTCTCTCTGTTATGCTGTGATGCTATCAGTCTCTCTGTGGGCATTCTGGGCTAGTGGAGGGTGGCCCTGCCATGGCAGGGGTTTGAAAGTAGATGAGCTTTTTGCTCCCTTCCAACCCAAACTGGTCTGTGAGTCTAGGATGATTCTGTGTCTTAACTCTTTTTTCAGGCTGCAGGATGTGTGGTCGCGCCAGTACCAAGCACAGCGAGCAGCTGTGCTGAGCTTGCACTGCTTGTCTGTGTTAGCTGAGCTGAGCAAATCTCCAATGAGGATAATGGGCATTTAGACACCTGTATTAAAGAGAATTAACCTCTGGCTGAACCTTTGGGGTTTCCAGGAGCCTTACAAGACAACATACTCCCTCCTGGCACTGGCGTGTGCCACCACTATTTTATCGGTGCCTTGTCTTCAGGGGCACCCACAGCCTGTTGCACCCATTGATACAAAAATTCAGTGGAGCGGTTTCTTGAGTCAGATGAGGCAGCTGAGTGGTCTGGGAGAGAGAGCCATCAGGCTGTGAGCCAGAGTCCTTCTCTGCTCAAGCAGAGGGTTTTTTTAGAGAAAGTCTCATTTCTCAAACCATACCAGACAGCTTTTTTGCTTGTAACCTCTTTTTCACTTCAATTTTACTACTGTGACATTTCCATATACTACATAATTCCCTATAGCAAGTGCTTTAAAAAAAAAAATTAGATGATTTGTTTACTAGATCAATTACCATTTGGAGACAAGAAGACATTTATGTTTATAAATGGTAAATCTATTTGTTTTCCCGAGAGATATGTGGATGTTTAAAGATTTATGAAGTTGATTGTATTTATGCTTTCTATTTAGAGCTCAACTGCATGCTAAAATGAAATAATTCCTACTATCTTAGTGATTGTTAAATTGTTCCGTTTCTTCTCTCTGATTGTGTCCCATGCAAACGTACCTGCTTCCTTACAAATTCAGTTACAACAGCATAAAAAGCAATTTAGGATTCAGAAAAAACATCTGAATTAGTGAAGGAGGAAGAAGATGCAATGTAACTGTAAGTGACTCCCTTCTGAGGAGAAGAGACAGTCCAATATGCCAGACAGACCCAACCCTTAGGGAAGTCTGCTGCCTCCATGGGGCCCAGGTTATAGACGTCACTAGGAAACTTCCTGGCCTGGTACAGCCCTTGGACTATTACCCATTACCTTGGCTCTTCCATGTGGGTGGCAGTGAAGCCACAACACTTAGTTGAAGGGTAATTAAAACAGACTTCAGGACCTTGGGACAGTTGGTGAGGGAATATGGAGCACAGGTTATTTTTTCCTCTATCCTTACAGTTGTCAGCAGCAACATTGGAAGAAATAGATGGACACAGGCTACAAATACCTGGGGTTCTCAATAATAAGATGGCCTGCTCAGCACTGGAGCTGCTGGCACCAGGTGGAATCCACCTTTCTCAAATTGGGTAGAGAGTCTTTGCTCACAAGCTAGAAGGGCTCATTGACATAGTTTTAAACTTGTCATAATAAACTTGGAATAATATATGGCTTATCTGTTACAATCTGTGAGATGACACACCAAGCTTAAAGGGACAGGGTACTAGCAATTCTGTGAAGGGCCTTCAGCCTGTTGCTCTGAGGTATGCTGGGTATGCTGGAGACACTTGAAATCTTACATAAATGAGCCAGAGGCTCTGGAAGCAACAGAAGCCAACAGAGAAACATTGGTGAGATACATCAAAGGAATGAAGCGGTGTTCCTCTAAGAAGGAGACACAGCTGACAGCCCAGCTGGAGTGCCTCTACACTGATACACACAGCATGGGCAAAGATGATGAGTTGCAATGAGGGTGGTGAAATACTGGAAAAGGTCCCAGAGTGGTGGCAGATGCCCCATTCCCGGAAACATTGAAGGTCAAGCTGGACAGGGTTCTGATCAACCTGATCTAGTTGAAGATATCCCTGCCAATGGCAATGGGCTTGAACTAGATGATCTTTAAAGGTTTCATAGAATTACTTGGGTTGGAAGAGACCTTTAAAATCAGAGTCCAACCACAGCCTATCCCTGCCTAGTCCACCTCTAGATCATGTCCTTCAGTATCTCATCTACTCACCTATTAAAGTCACCTGGAATGGTGACTCCACCACTTCCTGGGCAACCTATTCCAATGCCTAACGACTCTTTTNGCGACTCCTTTAGTAAAGACATTTTTCCTGATGTCTAACCTAAATCTCCCCTGATGCAGTTTATAACCATTTCCTCTCATCCTATCACTTGCTACCCAAGACAAGAGAACAATTCCCACCTCCCTACACCCTCCTTGCAGGTACTTGTAGAGAGTNTCATCTCCCTTCTCTGGACATGCTCCAGCATCTCAACATCCTTCCTGTAGTGAGGGGCCCAAAACTGCACCCAGCAGTCGAGGTGCGGCCTCATTAGAGCTGAGTACAGTCGAACAATCCCTTCCCTACTCCTGCTGGCCACACTATTCCTGATACAGGCCAGGATGCCATTGGCCTTCTTGGCCACCTGGGCACACTGCTGGCTCATGTTCAGCCGGCTGCCAACTGACACACCCAGGTCCTTCTCCAGGGAGCTCTCCAGCCACCCTGCCCCAAGCCTGTAGGGCTGGCCGGGCTTATTGTGACTGAAGTGCAGGACCTGGCACTTGGCCTTGTTGAACCCCGTAAAGTTGGCCTCTGCCCTTCGATCCAGCCCATGCTGGATCATGCACAGTATTATACTCGTGTAATTTTTTTTTTTTATTTAAATGAATAAATTAAAACAAACTGGCTTAGAGCTAGAGCTGGAAATTTCAGATGTAAGTTGAAGTAAACTGGTATTTTTATTTCTTGAGTCACATAGACATTTTTAGATTGCTCTGGGTTCTGTATACTCAGATTTACTTTCCATGTTTAGTGGCACTCACATACTATCCGAAGGCATACAAGAACATTTACAGTTTAAGACATCGATAGCTGAAATGAGGCATTCTTGCACTTGATTTTCTGCCAGATTTCATTTCAACATGAAGCTTGTGCACTACCACTGACAATCTTGGTTGCTTTAAGGCCTTGGGAGTGTACAGGTAGTTTTGTTCTTCTGGTGTTATATGTGTATATGGAGATATATACATACCTGTACCGCCTTCCAAGCACTTCAGACTTCTCCTTACTGCAAAAATGTACAATATTGCTCCTTAAAGGGGAGCAAGTAAGACTAAAGAATTACACAAGACGTCTTAAAAATGCACCATTTTTTTCTGTGTGACCTAGAGCCCAAATAAAGTATATTTGAATGTTGGACTGCAAACTACATGCGAGTAGTGTTGCCCAACGGCTTGCTTTGCAGCTTTAAACGGCATTGCTTTTACATCCAACTCCCACAGAAAAACATCTCTCCTCAGGGGAGAACCGGTTAATGGTGAGTCATCTCACTTCCTTCCTCAGGTATACCTGTGTAGATGCAAATCTGCCTGGAAACCTGTTACACCAGATCCTGGATCTGAGTTTCCCTTTCTCTTTTTTTTTATTAATCTGGGAACATGGTGGCAGACCGATTTTGGAACTCTGTGAGTGTGAAAATTAAACATTTCCCGCTGGTGAGGGGAGGAGGAAGAAAGGAAAAGAACGATAGATAACAGCATTTCTTCCATGTGTTTTGCTTCAGAGTGACAAGCCAGCTCCTGTCCCCAGTGCCACCTGCTGCCCTGGAAGAAAAGCAGAAGAGGAATCTGTGGATGGTGGTATGCCTGAGCCTGGATTGATCCTTCAGATATGCCAGGCTCAAGTTGCTGAGCTGGAAGAGTGGCTAGACAAAGCAAAACTGTCCCTAGGGTCAGACCCCCAGAGCCCCAAAAGGCAGCAGATGGTGGAGCTGCAGCTTGCTGATTACCAGGTAAGACAGAACGATCAGTTTGCTGCTGCCATCCAAACAAGTCGTCCTTCCCTGGGTTGTGCATCTGCAGCTAAGCTGTGCTTACTGCTTCTACTCCCCTTGCTCAATCAGCTTCATTAGACTGTACAAAAAACAGAGAACCACTTGGCTTCAGCTTCAGGTGCAGTTTTCCAAGGGCTTAGTTAAAATACCTACATTCAGGCTTGGGATCTTGATGCATCTGGGGGATTTAGATAGAACTCTGAGTATTTTTAAAGCTTTGTTTTTCTTTGGGTTATTTTCAGAGACAGGGTTCAGTATAGTTTGAATTCTCTATTAAAAGGGAAATTTTAATTGGTCTCAGTCATGATAAATCACCTAAAAAAAAAGGAAAGTTTTTTTTCATTTGGCATTTTCAGCTTCTGTCTTCACTGGAGTGATTTAAAGGACTGGTATAAGATACCTTCTAAGCTAATAAATTCTCCTTTGCACGTTTTGCAAAAGGCTGCCAGCACACGTAGAAAGGGCTTTTTCCCTGCTCTCCATGATCAGTGACAATATTTGGACCTACT
>VXBZ01009099.1:185076-268502 GCA_013399135.1 Heliornis fulica
AAGGCAAACAACTGGCATGAGGGGTTGGGTGGGTGGGAGTTCTGGCATGCAGCTTTTCTCTAGCACGTGGATTAAAAGAAAACGTGCAGGCATGGAACTTGGAAGTTGCCTGCTGTGCCAGTCTGGTGTACCAGCTTGCTTCAAGCACTGAGTCTACCTAAAACAACAAACTTCACTCACCATAAAGGAACCCATACCAAAATGGGTTTTAAATTTTAATTTTAAATACCGTTTTAAATTACTCAGAAACATTTCGGGGGGTGTGTTTAATAGGAATTGAGTCCCTGCTAAGAAGTGCCTTTAGGTTTAGGCTGTGATTCATCCAAGCTGCTGAACCCTATGGGAATTAAGATCCTGAAGACACCTAAGTAGCTGGATGTGTCTGGATCCCGCCCAGGGTTTCTGTCAGCATAGCCTTCAACAGGGAAGTTCCAACCAGTAAAAACAAGTAGGCTTCAGACAGCTCTAAGCGCCACTGAGTTCCTGTTGGCTTTTAACAGTTTGCCTCAATGTTGAGACATGAGCTGGGTGGTGGTGGTGGGGTTTCTAACCTAGTCATGATCTGTGCAGCAGAATAGACACAGCACAAAGCAGAAGCAGTCTCTAGATGCGGAGGTAGGATGAAAAGCAGTTAATTTGTTGCAGTTGAGCCATGCTACCTGTCTCCACACCCACCTCAAAAATGTGAGTTTGAAGTAATGCAGAGATGTATCTTGATTTACAGTAGCTTAAATAAAAAAACAGGTCTCAACGGAGGCCTGTCTGACATACGGCACATTACTATATTTTGGTAATTCAGGATCAGTCCTCCCAAAGGGTCATGTGACCAGTCTGTGCACTGCCTCCTCCTCTCCCACTGAGCTGTTGTCTTCTTGGCTACATTCACAGGGAGTCTGTAATTTCTGCACTTCTTTTTTATTACTCCATCTCTGAGTTAATATTACTGCCTGCAGAGGCTGTTCGTTTGAGTCTAACTCTGTATAAAATTTATATAATGGTTCAGAATAAAAAGAGGCTACATAGGAGAGCATGTATGGGGGGCTGCATCTATTTCTTTTTTTTGCCTGTATGTTTCTATTCTTTTCAGACAGGGGAAGTGTGAGCATCGTCTTCAGATCGCTGTAAAGAGTGTGGTACTTCTAAGAATGAATAATTGACTGCTGTTCCTTCTAGGTGATGTTATCAGAGATTGAACAAAAGGTTCTTTATTTACTGGAAGATTGTGAAGATAATTCAGGCTACCAAGAAGAGATAGAGGCTCTTTCCTTGAAGCTGAAGGAAGTGAAGTTCGATTTGGAAAATGTTCAGGTGATGCTTCAAGACAAATGCATTGAAGACCAGGTAAAGCACATGAATATTAAGCAAAGTAAGAGTGAGAGTGTCACAGTGCTTTAATATGAGTTCCAGAAGAACAGTTAGAGCTCACCATGTGAAGCAAGGAAGGGAGAAAAGTCAATCAGAAACGTCAGACTTACTATTATTCTACTACTTTACTTATAATTATTTGTAGTTTACGACATGTAGGGGCTTTTTAATGAGTCTCTGAACAACATCTTGTTCATATTCTAGGAAACCTGGTTTGGTGAGGGGTTGGATTCAACGATCTCTCAAGGTCCCTTCCAACCCCTACAATTCTGTGAATCTCTTCAGCTGAATTTAAGCACTCAGTGACAGAGGTCAAGATTTTGCAAGTACAGGAAAAGAATATAAAAAAAATATTCTTGGCTTGATTTGTATTTTTCAATGTCTGTGACTAGCACAGCAGAGAGGCCTTTAGGTGCTAACTTTCTCATGAAGAAAGCGTAATAAGCAAGGGCTGTGTCTGCCAGCTCTCCTGAGCCACCGCTCTGCGCTGAGTTCCCCAGTAAGTGAGACAGTGACTCCCAGCTTGAGAGCTAATTCCCACTCTCAAGGGGCTGGAGAAGCCCACCTGATGGGTTCCTGTAAAAGCCCCCACAGTCTCTCTGGTGCTAGAGGAGCACGGTATAAAAGCGAGCTTGCATGGCCCAAGAGAGAATTAGCGCTGGTAAGGGCTCCTGTTGAAATATCTCTGTGAACACAAGTAGAAAATCCAGGTGCACAAGGAAATTTATAAGCATTAACTGCACATCTCTGTAATTGGTCAAACATTAAATATCAATCTGCTAACAGGAAAGGCAAAACAAGCCTTGGAGCCGTCAGGGAGAGAAGTGGGAGGACTTTAGCAGCAGGTTAGAATGGGTCAAACTTCCAGAAAATAGAACTGGACAGAAATCTTTTCAAGAGTAGTAACTGGGCAGTTTTTCAGGATGGAGAAAGGCCTCACCCCTAAAATCCCATCTCCAAAAGGTTCAGTAATACTACAGAGCTGGATGTTGCTCTGCCTTGTATGCTAATGATTCAGATTATATCACCCATCCTTCTGGTATTGATACACAAGTATTGTTGTATTATGAAATCTGAATCTATGTATTGACACCACTGTGGAAGATGAATTTGAAGCTATGTGAACATTTTCTCACTCAGAATTACTTTAAGGTTGTTGTTAACATAATAAAACAATCTTGTGATATTCTGTGCTCTGTAAACTATTTTCAGTTTTCCTGACTGAAAATTAGCTTTCACCCTTTTAATGCTGAGCTACTAAAATTGCTCACTTTTCATTCAACATTCTCTTTTTAACGAATGGAAATCAACCTCGTATTTGAGCAAATCTCTGTTTCCCCTTGTCTTTTTCTCTGTATATGGGTGGCAGTTGATTGCCTTTACATTTCCATATGTGCATAGTTTGATTCTGACTGATGGGTTTTGCTTTTAAAGCTTCAGCTCAGGCAGAAATGGGTTCCATGAAAATACATGTTTTCAGAAAATGGTCTGATAAACTTGTGTTTACACATAAACTGCGTTTAGTTCTGATAGATGTATTCTTATTTTCTTTGCTCAATGAATTCCTGTAAAATGTGATTGGAAAAGCACAATCATAATTTCAGATTAATACAGTGCACATAACCGATGTTACTCTTTGCATTATTCTCTGCATAGGATGTGCATGTAAAAGCACCTGAGCTGAAAAACCTCATTGACTTCATTGAATCATGTGTGGAAAAAATGCAGCTGCAGTTTGAGGACAGCGTGACTCAGAAGTTAGAATCAAGGTACAAAATAAATAAAAAAAAACCTACTGTAAGTGCATTGGCACAGAACATCATTCTGTGTAGGTATGGGTTCCTTTAGAAGAAAAATTGCAGAATCTGGGAGATTTCTGCCATCAGCGATCTAGAGAAATGGAGTCTCATTTATATGATAGCCTCTTTGATACTGGGCTGATTCCAGTGTTTCGGATCAGTCTTGCTGTCAGGCAGGACTGACATGTGCCATAAACTAGAGGAGGCCCATCTGCAGGCAAGTTTGTGCGTCTACTGCCTTTGCTGTAGCCAGCCAGGTTTAAAGGCAGCATCTTTGAAAAGGGAACACTGGGATCATGCACCTTCAGGCAGAGAACCGAGACATGCTACAGGACTGTGCTCCCCACATTGCCATTTCAGAGCTGCAGGCTGTCAGCAGGTCTTTAGGGTGTTTTCTTAGGAAGGGAAAAGTCAAAAAAATGTATCGAACCTTGGATTAAACATCATCCATGCACTTGATTTCACTCTGATTTTGGGGGAGGTGGAATAGAAACTAATCTTATACAACAAGCCTTGGAAATATAATTTTGCTTATTCTGCTTCTGTATTTACCATGCTAACAATGTTTTCTCAACACAGCAGTGGTGAATCTGATCCAGAGAGCAATCAGGTTGAACCCGCCTTAGCTACAAAGGACCAAACGGGTAATAAATGGCAATATTTGCAACAAGAGCTGTCGTTAAAGATGAAATCTCCCCTCTGCCAGCTTGTGGAACCTCAGGTCTGTTTAAGTTCAGTAAAACACTCTTTCTGCAGGCAATTGGTTGTGGTAAAGAAAGCGATTAATGTATCTTCCAGCATCATAATATGGTATCTCTTTATCAGATAACTGAAATCTGTGCAATTGTTCTTCTGAGGAAATAGTTACTGCATTCTGTTATCATTTGTCTTTTAATTTTGCTTTGAGGTAAAGAACATCTCTGAAGTAGTGACTGCTAAGATTAACGTAGAAGCACATAGGCGAATCCTTGTAATTAACATTCAGACCAGATATTATCTGCTTAATTCTTTTAAGAGAACTGGGAGAGTTCGCCAGCAAACTCCCAGCTGATGTGGATGTGGGTTAAGTTTCAGTTCTGGCAAGTGCGAGCATTTTGGTCAAAACAAATCTCTGGCTTAAACTGTGTTCTGCCATTCACTGTTGTGCTCTCCCTTTCTCACATATCAAAAGCAGAGTTTGGACTGCAACAAGAGCATGCTACGTATTTATTCTGAACAGCCTGCAGAATTCTACTGCTTGCACAAAACTGTAAATTCTGTTATTAACAGAGCTGTTAATTAACTGCAACTTGTTGCCCTTTAAAGCTGGGAAACAGAGGTTCCTTTTTCAATCTCCTATCAAGGCTTGGCCTACCCAACTAATTTTTGCCAGTAAAAAATGTTTCTTGCTATCCAGGTGTTTTATGTTAGTGCCTCGAAACGTTCATTGTAATGCTATTTGAGAGGAGTGTTATCTAGTTGCCCATAGTCCAGTCTTCATTTGAGCTGCCATCTAATTGCACTCTTCTTCCAGATTACAGCAAAGATGAACATGCTGCCCCGAGGCACATTGGCTAGTGCAAGCACCCCAACTGTGGAAGAACTGAAAAATTACACTGTCCAGCTGGGAGACCTAAGCCAGGAAGCAAATGTGGTACATGCACAGGTAAAAATGGCATGTCCTAGCACTGGAAAAATACCAGGGATTCTAAATACAAGGTTCTGTTCAGTCCAGTCTCTGTGAATCATAGCTGTTATTCATATTACAAATGACATTCACTGTAGTGTAGTTCCTGCATCAGGTATGGACTGTAATGGAGAAGTCACCTTAGAATTTTGAGAGGAAAATTTTCAGGTACTATGATACTTCTGGTACCTGATCCCAAAGATTTACTAGCATGCTTAAAACTCCTACAATTGTATGAAGCAAGGAGCCTGTGTGTGATTTCAGTAAATCTGCAGTATTGGAGCTGACAGGACAAATTTTGTTGTGTTCATTCCTAAGATGAGAGACTTGTAAAACCATAGCCACCCCCAGTACATAAAGGGGTCACTGTCTAAGCTATGGCCTTGGCAGCTCTGAATATTAGATACATATAACTGTCTCATCCAAGTCTGTATCTCAGTACTCCATTAATTCCCTGTTATTATTTAATAGCTGACTGAACCTCTAACCTTATATGAGTGAATAAATCTTAGCCATGCCTTGGATGAGAGTACTAAAAACTTCTGACTTGCCCTTACTCAGGATAATGTGGCAGAGGAATTCTCTTCCAATTTGGACAAAAAGTTGTTTGAGCTGCTTCTGGCAATCAGCCGATGTTTGAATAACATGGAGGAGATGTTAAACACCTCAGTCTTGTCCACCGAAGAGGCAGCTGTGCAGCAGGCTCTTTATGAGGTAACTGTCCTAAACCACTGAGGGAAGGAGAAACCCCAGTGGATTTCCATTACAAAAGAATATATATGGCCTGATATTTCATGTCTGTTTAGCTGGTATTATTCAGAATCACAAAATGTCAGGAGTCGGAAGGGGCCTCAAAAGATCACCTAGGCCAACCCCCCTGGCTGAGCAGGATCACCTAGATTAGATTACACAGGAGCACGTCCAGATTGGTCTTGAATATCTCCAAAGGAGACTCCACAACCTCTCTGGGCAGCCTGTTCCAGTGATCTGTCACCCTCATAGTGAAAAAGTCCCTCCTTATATGTCAATGGAGCTTTCATGTTCCATCTTGAAACAATTGCCCCTTGTCCTGTCACTGGCCAACACCGAGAAGAGCCTGGCTCCATCCTCCTGACACGCACCCTTAACATATTTATAAACATTAATGAGGTCATCCCTCAGTCTCCTCTTCTCCAAGCTAAAGAGACCCAGCGCCCTCAGCCGTTCCTCACAAGGAAGATGTTCCACTCCATCTTGGTGGCTCTACACTGGACTCTCTCAAGGAGTTTTATGTCCTTCTGGAACTGAGGGGCCCAGACCTGGACACAATATTTCAGATGTGGTCTCATCAGGGCAGAGTAGAGGGGGAGAAGGACCGCTCTTGACCTACTAGCCACCCCCCTTCTAATACACCCCAGGCCAACATTGGCCTTCTTGGCCACGAGAGCATGTTATTTAGGAATAATACCACCAAATTATTTGTTATTGCACAGATTTGGGCCTATTGCTTTTAACATCAATTATCAACTTGAGTCCTGCTGCCTTTTACAGGCAAGAGTCCTTTGACAGAGACCATTTTCACTCATGTTATGTTTCTTTCAACCCTTTAGACTCTTTCTGTTGAGCTGCAAAAACTTCACGCTGATCTGAGTGATAAAAAGGATGATCTTCTAAAGTCTATTAGCTGTGCTGGTGGGAGCACAGATGTGTTCTGTGAGTGCTTTAACAATTTACAGGCGCGTCTGGAACAAACTCAAGCTGCCACTGCTTCAAGGAGCAGCTCCATGAAAGCTGGGCTGGATCATAATAGCAATTATCAGGTACTCCACTGCCAAATGCACATCTTTTTTCACAGCATATGTTAGACTTGTCAGTGTTAATGCATTTGGGTTACGGATGAGCAATCTATAATGGGCTTACTTTTTTCTTTTTCTTTTTTTTTTGGCTACTAAACAAACTTGTCTTGGCCTCTCAAGAAACAAATTAATTTTGTTGTTTACAGTGCTGTTTGCAATGCTGACTACCTTAGGTCTTGATCACAGTAGAAAAATTGCATGCAGGAAGAATAGAAGTAACCTGAGATCCCATGCACACTATGCTACAGGGTAAAGCAAGTTTCTGTGTGCAGGGATTAGTCAAGGAGGGTTTTGTATATTCTTTCTCCCGCTGTGTGGACTCAGGAGAGGCAGGCTTCTTCCCTTTTGGTGCTGTGTCTGGTTACTTTTAATTGTGCGTTGAAGGCTGATCTCACCGTTTGTATTTACTGTTCTTTTATATTTTGTGCAACAGAAGCAGTTCTGCAAATTTGCATTTTTTTAATTCTTTTTGAAAGGCATATAGTGATAAACTTTGCAGTGGATTCTCATGGTGGGGTAAATCTACTACCTACTGGGAGAAATACTCAGGTCAGGTGCTTATGCTGAAGCAAGGAAAGAAAAACCTGGTCTTTGTTTCTGCTGTCCAGAAAAACTCCAGTGTGCCCATCATCTGCAAGTCAGCCTAGTTCTTCACTGCTGAATAAAAAAACCAGGTCCTTTGAAGAGCACTGGGATGTTGTCTCCAAACAGTAGCAAGACTAGTCTTGCAGTGTTTACTTTTGCAGAATCTACAGAGCTCCATCAGTTGCCAGTAATGAGCTCATTTTCAGAAGAGAAGAATTTGTTTCTCTAAAGTTTCACAGATTTTTACAGTCATAGAGGATCTTTGTGACAGACTAATCTATTTTCTTATACTACACAGACTAGAGAATTTCCATCTCTAAATTACTGCTTAAAACCCATAATGCACATGCTTTATTTTGCTGTTTTAAAGAGGAAAAAAGGGCTTTTGCCATAAGAGGTAACCATTTTGTTTGCTGTGTAATTTTGCCTGGTCATTACTATATTCCTGGCATGTGATATAATTCTGAGGTTTGTTTCTTTTGCAGAATGAAACCAGGCTGCTGTATGATAAGTTAACTGAGAAAAAGGCTGCTCTGCAACAATGCTTGAATGCAATGTCTGGACATAATGTTTCCGAACAGCTTCAGGTAATTTAAGGAGAGGAGAAACTCTCAACATTAGCTATTCTTTCCAGTTTTCTGCAATCTGTTAATTTTCATATTTCCTAAAGTTTGAGTTTCACTTTGGTTTTAAGAATGAGGAAAGGAGAGAATTCAGTATTTGCCACCCTCTTGTTTTTTGGTGGTTTTGGTTTTTTTTAGCTCATCACAGTCTGTGGTCAGACCTAATTCCAGTACTTATGCTAGTTGGCGTGGTGGAACCAGTCTCTCCACAAATTCTTAGAGCAAATACACCCCATATTATAGCAGGGAAGGAAAAGAGTTACACAATGTATAGCATTTCACACTTTTTGCCTTTTGATATGCACAACTAGCTTTTCTTTGTTGGAATAGGACTTCAGTAATTGTATCTACTCATTCAGCATTCATGAGCACTTTACCACGTGGCATTTGAACAGCTATTTCCTTCTACCTTCATAAGGAGAACAGAGAATTACAATCTAATAGACTGTATGTCCTCACCAGAATGGTCATAGGCCATCTATTTTTATTTGTCAGTGAAGCAAAGAGGGTGTCCCAAAGCTTATAACCTTGTTTACAGGCAGAACTTTCTTCCAGGGTGAAAGCTATGCTCAGAACTGCTGAATTTCCTACCAGGGACTGCTGCCTTACATATGTTCTGTCAGATAAGAACTCTTGGAAAAGGAATGCCAGAAGTAAATAACTTCCCTTCCTTCAGAGAGAACCTATCACAGTCCATCCTGATTGAGTCTAATTCATAAGAAAAAAAATGGTATTTTCTGAGTGCACAATTGAATTAGTGAACTGAAATGCATATTGAATGCTGGGACTGAGATATGAGACCTGAATTCCCTTCCTGGCTGTGCCACATGAACCAATAAGCTGTGTCATGAACAGACTTGTCTATTTAGTTTACAGTCTCACTGAATCTTGGGGTCTCATTGTGAACTTACGCAGTACTAGCACAGCAGAGGTCCAGCCCCAGGATTACTAGTGATAATAGAAAGTTTAATGTAACATAACTCTTCCTAATAACTTATTTTATCCTTAACTCAGAAAACTGATGCCTGTGTTCTGGAGCTGCAAAACTTTGAAAACCAAGTAGCAAAACTGAGAGGCCATGGGGAAAGGTTTCAGTTGCCTATCACCTTAATCCAGGAAGCTTATAAATTAGAGGTAAGAACACATTAGTTTCCATTTATTCAGCAGGGTTTGATTCTTCTAAACAAGGTATTTTTAGCATCAAAAGGCTGATGATTATTTTGCATTCTGGGAATTCATTTCTGTCTTTCACAAATTACTACACTGTTTACATTGTAGGATGTTTTGGATGACATGTGGGACATTCTGAGAGCAAAGTATGTTGAGCTGAACACTCCTTCCATCAGTGAGAAGCAGTATGAGAATTTATTTCACGGGTTTGCAGAGCTGGTAGCTATTGGACAAGAGAAGATTGCACAAGATCCAAAGCAGCTAGCAAAAAGCAGAGCTGCTCTGCAGTCTTACCTGGAAAATCACAAGGTATGAAATGCTTTTTACATAACTGCTCAAATCAGCAGCACTGTTTTCACAGATTCACAGAATGTCAGGAGTTGGAAGGGACCTCAAAAGATCATCTAGTCCAACGCCCCTGCCCAAGCAGGATCACACGGGAACATGTCCAGATTGGTCTTGAATGTCTCCAGAGAAGGAGACTCCACAACCTCTCTGGGCAGCCTGTTCCAGGGCTCCGTCACCCTCACAGGGGAAAAAGTTCCCTGACATTAACATGGAACTTTCTATGTTCCAGCTTGGACCCATTTCCCCTTGCCCTATCACTGGCCATCACTGAGAAGAGCCTGGTTTCAGTGACTGGTTTCCCTCTAGTGTTATGAAAAACATTATTTTGCTCATAGAATAGGGGAGGGACTGCAGTACGTGCAGACAATAAAGCATATTTTTTCAGCAGACCAAAATAGAACCCACTAAGATACAAACAACAGGTTGCAACTGTAGTTTTGGTGATAAACTAAGAACAGGGTTTCAGTTTTGTCAGTCTAATACTACTGTGGTTTACCTCAGAACATAGTGATATACAGGGAAGACATATGCCCTTGTAATTGCTGGTAGAAAATCAGTAACAAGGTTCCTGAAGTTACTAGTCCAGAAGTTACCAGTCTAGCAACTGGTAGCTGAGCCTTTGCTTTCAGCATTCTGTGCCTTCATGGTCTAAAGCAGGAAACTTGCCTGTAGTGGCTCCTTTCTGAAGGGAGGATAGTTTAGATCTTCCCCTTAGCAGTCCAGTGTCTTCTGTACCTAGCTGGTACATGTTTGGTGGGAGATGGCTGAGAATGCACCTGCATCCTTACTGTCCTGTTTCTTGGCAAGAAGCTTTGGCTACTGCTAGTCACCCAAAGATGTCACTGTCATGGCAGTGCCCTAATTTAACTGCTCTGCATAGCTGAAACTGCTTCAGGATGCCAAGCAGTACAAACCACTACTCCTAATCCAGAGTCATAGGAATGGGTTTTGTCATTCACACATTGCCCTTAGCAATGCAAAATGTTATGAATTTGTTTACAAAGGAAAACAAATAATGTATCTGCAGTCTAAATATACATAAGTTGATTTACAGAAGTAAAAGTAAACTGCAAAAGCACTTTCCCTGCCCGGTATATCAGGAGTTATCAGGATGGTCACACAGCCTACGCCTGTGATACAGACTTTCAGTGGAAGTCTTGAACTAGCCATTAGTTCTCAGTGAAGAAGATCCTGATCAAAGAGTGTAATCTTAAAGCTTTTTTTGTAGGGGAAAGTGTTATTTTGGTATTCAGACATTTTGCAGAAGCTCAGGTAAGCCATAACTAAATCAAACTCTTACCTTATAGTTATCCCAAAGTATTATTGTGCCCTGGCTATGACTCAGGCCTTATAGCTACTGATACCCTTGGCGCTTGGAGTCACCTCCCATCCAGGTGAAACAAACTGGATCATGGCTTCCTGTAATAATTACCTCACACTAAAGTATATATTAATTTATAGTTAAACTCTTCCTTCTGTCATCTTCCAACATCGTATTTTGTATGAACTGAAGTTTTAAGTATAGATCTTTTTCTTTAGAAATCTATAAATTAAAATAGCATATGCAACTCCTGACTTGTTTCTGACTAACCATAAAATTATCAGTAACTGCCCGTTGTGGAGTGATGCAGAATCTGGGTAGAAGTCTCCTGACTCCAACTACAAGAGACCCTGAAATTTGCTGTTCTTCTCGGTGAATCTTCTGTCTTACTCTTGCTATGGGTATGTGTGTATGATCTTTCTTAAAGAATGAGCTTTAACTTGTTGGTTTTTTTTTCAGAACTTTTTCCACAACCTCATGACTCACATGGCTTTCATGCAAGCACTTTCCAAGAAAGTGACTCCCTCCATCCTAGAAAAGAGAGAGGAATTCTGGAGTGAGTTGATGAATGAAGTCCAGTTGCTGGAGCAGAAGGCCTGCCAGTATGGTATACACTTAGAGAGCCTGTTAAAGGTAATGAGTTGAAAGAAACAGTAAAATCTGAAGGGAAGAAGAAGAGTTTCTAGGGGAACCCTTTCCACATGAGTGATTCTTTGGCTAGTAGTTGTCCTTTTTTGTCTCTATTTGACAACGACAGTCTGCTGCTTGTTCTCTGTATGTTTTTTTTTCCTTGAAGACCTGTGGAAGTGTATATTTCAACCTATTCCTCTGACATGGATGGGACTTCTAGACTTCTTGCAGAGGTCTTTGAGTTCCTGGACTGACAGGAGATCCCTTTAAGGCGCAAAAATACCAGTGCCATTTTAAAATGAAACCTAAAAATTTATTTTAAAACACCACTAGAGAACAAAAAGATTAAGTATAATAAGAAGTTTCCAAATAAGAAACCTTGCAAGATATTAGAGAATTAATTAATTCATCTTTGGTGAAATCATGTCTTAGTTTAATATGTGCAATATTTCCATATTCACCTAGTTTCATGTTCTGTTTCATTGAAGCAAGAGCTGCTGATGCTAGAATAAGTGTTAAGGCCTCGTACTGATGTCTGGTATGTTCATGTGTTTTTTAGGAATGGGTGGAATTTGATGATGAATGCCTAGTTATCAGTAAGGAGTTAGAGGCATTTGCCTCTGTATTGCCGTCTGTGAATTTGGTTGAAGAAACAGAAGAAAGATTAATGGAAAGGATTGCACTTCTACAGGTATTTATGTGTCTGTCTCTCTGTTAGAACATGAGAAGGTTTGCAGGGCACTGTTTCCTTTCTGACCTTGTCTGCGTGTGGATGCAAACTGGTAACTTGCTTTTAAAAGTGGCAGATCAGACTGCTAATTCCAGCCAGAGGCTGTAAGTTCATGTGTGACAATAGAAATTGGTCTTCAAATGCAAATATTTGGGAGAAGATCATGTGCAGGCTACATGGAACCCAAAGCAGGGAGCTTTGGGGTGAACACAGAGCCATTTTTCTGTAATTCAGGAACAATTTTCATGCCATGATATAAAATAAATGGAAGAGGAGACTCAACCCCGTGCCTTCAAATATCTGAACCCCTGTTTGCAATAGAATATTGACAGGTTTGCCAGCTCCTTTTAAGATCCTGAGAATTCAAAATGAGATGTCCTGATTTCCGGCCTGGATGCCCTGACCAAGGAGAATAAAATTCCTTTTATATAGAATGGCAGATAGGTTCCTGGTTTGTTACCATCTGCATCTCTGATGGTAGAGTTGCACTGTTATTTAGAACATCAAGTCCAGTTGGAAACATTTTATCTATGTTTTGAAAACAATTAAATATAAAGATATGAAAGCAACCTTTATGGCTGTTTAATAAAATTAAGAAGAATAGTGTATGATAAACTTAATGGCATATCCTTGAAGTGCTCCGAGTTCCTCATAGGTTTGACCTTCCTTAATCTTCATAAGACCCACTCTATTAGAATTTTTTTTAATTAATGAGTCTTTGGTCTGCATTGAGTCCAGTGTGATATTTAGATCCATCACCTATGAAGGCAAAAAGAGCTACTGTGATTTTGTCTAGTTGACTTCATGAAAGAGATCATTGGAATTTCCCAGAAAATTCTGAGCTACAGTAAAGCCTTTGAAATAAATCAACAGTAGATCTTTACAATCGCCCTTTGATGCTCTTGATGCCTGTCTCACTGAGATGGGAGATGTGCAATATTTGCATAGGCACTGATTGTGATGTTGCCTTATTCCCTTTGTGCTTTTAAATTCTGAACTGGTTCTTTGCTCTTAAGTCTTTGGCTTTAAAGACATCAACAACTAAGTAGTAAGGCTTTAGAGGATGCTTCTGGGGTGAGACCTAGCTTCACTTTTTCAAGGACAGAGAAGAATAAAAATCTCTGGGGCTTAATTCCTGTCTGATTAATAATTAATATTGTACAAATCCCTTCTGCTTGGAGATTGCACATCACAGAATTGTTCCATTCCGCCTTCTCCCTAGGACTGATCTATGTCCTGAAGGGTTTTTGTTTTTTTCCCTTTTGTCATTTTGACCTTCCAGTGAAGTTTAGCAATGGTTAAAACCACTCTTTGTTTCATTCAGCTGTCAAAGCAAACCAGACCACTCCTTTGTGGAGTTAAGTCTTTTACTTAACCATTCTCACCAATCACTATTCATTCCTTCCTGCCACCATTGTTCAACAATTATCCCAACAGCTTCCTTCAAAACACTGATAACACTTTTTCTTAAATAGGCTAGAGCCTTAAGACCCTCTCAGAACAAGAGGGCAACAAATTTCTGTCAACAATCATATATTTGGATAATATAGCTAGATCTGATAGTGTTTGTCCATTGCTTGAGGTTTATGTGTGTCAAAAAAGCCCATCAAATCACACCACCATCATTCTGATAATGTATGAAGTTACATTGAGATCTGTCTTGATCTATCCAGAGGAGAAAAAACCCCACCCCAAACAACTCTGTCCTTTTTGCATGTAATGAAATGCAGATTCCTTCTGTTTGGAAAATAAAATACATGACAGAGGAAGTGTGAGATTAAGAATTTAGAAGAAAAGATGTAATTTTCTAGTTCTGTTTTCAGTTTCTAAAATACTATTGTTTTGTTTTGCAAACTTTCCATATTCTGATAGCAAATCAAAAGCAGTGTTGATGAAAAGCATGCCAGGCTGTACGAGATGGTGAGGGAAGGGAAGAAATTGCTGACTGCTGTGAACTGCCCAGAAATAAGAAACCAGATTGGGAAGCTGGAAGAACAGTGGTTGTCTTTAACCAAAAAAGTTGGTCATGAACTGCAACAACTTCAGACATTACTCAAACTCTCAATCAGGTGGGTGTAACTCAGGAAGCAGTTAGAGATACAGCTAGAAGTTAGTTTCTGACTTTCTACAGATGTGTTCTCTGAAATATGACAGTGACTTGTTAAATATTGTTGCTCCTTTAACTTAAAAATAAGAAAAAAAAGTGGTGATGAGAAAAGTGGCCTTTTATTACACAGCTGACCTCATCATGTAGACAAGTGCTTCACTTCCTGCTTATTCTTATAGGAATGATATTTTGATTGCTGCTGTTGCCAGGTCAGGGCATCTGAGTGAGAGTCAGCTGCATTGTGCTGCTGTTTGTAAATCAGAGGTGTTAACAGAAGCTCTGATCATGCTGCCCCAAGCATTTTGGCCTGCTATAAATTCAAGCTAGCGTTGATTCCTATAACATAACACCCCTGCCTGTGCCTGCATCTACAGTGTCCACTTTACAAGCATTCAAGACCTGACTGGCATCCTACTTCAGCCTGTGTTTTGAAGCTATCCAAAGGGGGAGCACCCAAGGATGCTGAAGCTTTCACGTGGCCCAGGCCAACTGTCAGTGCAGTCCTGGCACACAGGAAGAGACAGTTTGGGGCTCTACAGCCCAGTCCACTAGCAGATGTACCAAGCTCAGCTCTCCTTGCCCCTGGTCTGTGTGCTCTGAGCCCAGCCTGGCTAGATCCATAGTATGGGCAGAGCTTGCCAGTGTTTGTTGGTATTTACTCCTGCTGTGTATTCTGCACTGTATCTTGGAGCCTGCACAATCTGCTCTAGGGGTTTTGACTTCCAACAAAGTTCTGTTCATCTGTGTGAGCTTGTCTGAGTACAGAAATAGGACGTTTTCAGGGAGAGCAAACCACCTGAAAAGAGCTGATAGGAACAGTCCTGTGTGTACCTCCAGCTGTGCTACACATCAAAACATGCTGTAGCCATGGTCCTGCAATGTTATGTAGCAGGATAGGTACCAGAATAGCACGTGCCTCCTCACAGAGAGGAAGACAACTTGGAGAGTGAGAAAAGTGTCCTAGACTGAGCTAGGAGATGTATGTTTGTGTGTTTTGTTCTCTCCTTGTAGCTACAACAGAGACTCAGAGGAATTAATGAAATGGCTGGATTCTGCTCAGCAGAGAATGAATTTTTGGAAGGAGCAGTCTCTCAACGTGTCTCAAGATCTTCCAACCATCAGGGATAACATCAACAGCTTGTTTGTAAGTCAGTTCTGTCAGGTTCAGACATCATGACTTCCAGTGAAAAGGACCCTTTTGAGTGGGTTTTATATTTATCATGGCCCAGAAGCTGCCCACATAATATATAGCACTGAATGACTTTGTGCCCAAATCCACCTTATTATCTGTGTGGGGATCCATGAGGATGGAAGGCCACCAAAGACCTTCCTACAGATTGCAAGGCCAGCCTGAATGCATAAATCACAATGGAATCCTCTCTTAATGAGCTTCCAACTGCAACACATCACACCTCAGCTAGGATTTCTTTTGCACCTACAGTGTAATAGCAGAGTTTCTGTCTTGCTCCTGATGCTGAATACCAGGTAAAGCAGTTGAGCCAAGCTGATGGGCCACCTGCCCACTGAATGTGGCATGTGGGCTCAGGGAGCAGGGGTGAAGAGAGCAGGGTTGTGAAGATGGTGAGCCAAAGTCAGTGAAAAGAAACATGCTGCATTGCTCTTCATGTCTTTGCCTGTCCCCCAGTGCTGTGCTTCTCTTGTATGACTAGCCAGGAGGTTCAGCCCCAATGCAAGACCTGACAGAGAAAGTCTTGCGCAGTGAGAAACATCATGAGAGTTGCACTGTAAGGTGGGAGTTGGCCAGTGACTCAAGGATTGCTGTTGGTTTCTGGACCACAGTATGGGATAGGATATTTCCAGTCCTGTGGAAGAAAAGGTGATATTCAGCATTGTGTCAGGCTGGGCAGAAGAAGGCCTTACCTGCTGCCAGAACATGTTGAGTTTAGGTTTTCTGAACTTGCTAAAATCTCTTTGTTGAGGCAGTTCATCCTGTGACTGAATACCTGGTTTGTCTTCTTTATTTAAATAGATATATATTTACCCTCTCTTAAATTTTTCTCATGGTTCTCAGGCATTCTCTAAGGAAGTTGATGAAAAATCTTCCCTGAAGTCATCTGTGGTGAGCACGGCCAACCAGCTCTTTCATGTGAAGCAAGCTGATACTGCAGCACTTAGGTCATCTTTGGCAAAGTTTGAGCAAAACTGGGGAGAGCTGATTATACAGCTCCCAGCCATCCAAGAAAAGCTTCACCAGGTGGGGAGAAACTGCTCAGTTTGAGCTAAATAAGTACTGGACAGTGTTGCTGGTGGGATTAAATTGGCTGCTCCATAGGGCCCCCGAAACACCTCTTTCCTAATTAGCTGCCTGTCTTGCTTTCAGAATATCCCTAGTACTGTCCTGCAGGTTAATTTTTGCAGCGTTCTTCCTGAGCTGTGTTGCACATATCTGTCATCGTTACAGTTTTACATTAAAGTCTGTTACAATGAGAAATAATTTTATTTCAAATTTCTGAATCCTCAAACTTTTCTTAATTTAAGTCATATGGCCCTCTGGAGCACAGGGTTCACTTTCAAGTTCATACCCTGATAATTGAAATTACAGTTCCTGAGCCTTTCTAAAAATACAAATGTCATATTCCTTGATATTTCTAATGAGCAGACTGTAGAGGATTCATTATGTGCTTTACTTCCAGCTTCAGATGGAAAAACTTTCATCGCGGGAAGCTATTGCTGAACTAATGACCTGGCTGGACCATGTGGAACAACAGCAGGGATGTGAGGAGCCAGTGAGTTCACAGTGTAGTGCTGCCCAAGTCAGAAGCCTCCTTAAGAAGTACAAGGTAAATGGGAACCTGTATGTCCACGCCTTCTGCAAGGTTTGGCTGATGGAAACAGCCTAAAGGCACTGTCATATCCTTTCCTTTGCTCTCAGGAGAGCTTCTGAAATAGTCTTACATCTTCTTTTATAAAATTCTTTTGCTTCCATGTGATGCAAAACACTGCCTGCCCTGCAATACAGCCACTGCCTGCTGTGCTTTAATCTCCTTTTCCTCATGCTGTCCCATCTGTCTTGCTTGTTCTTTCTCTTACATTTAGATTATAAAATACCTCAAGCAGGAAGGCTTTGCTTCCTTAGGAATATTGTGTTTGTGGTGGTTTAGTCCGTCCTTTCAACAAGGAATAGCTCATAATGTAGCTCCATAGCCATTTAACTAGAGAACAGTGGTTTTCAATACTACATTACATCAGAAGATATAACCTGTTAAGAAAGAGAACCAAGGTGACTATCCCTACTGAGAGAGAGGCTCTGAGAGGCAGACTCTTGGCTCTGTTCACATGCTAAAGCATCAACAGCAGTGGCTTGATTGCCCTGGCTGCAGGAAGGACCCAAGCCATGTTACTACCTCCATAATGCCAGGGACCCCAACCTCAGAGCATGAATCCCTGCAGAGTCATATTTTTCCCTTATGTCTTAGTGTAGTAGATATATAACACTGCAGTCTGTATCAGTTGGATTTGGAAGTTGGAAGGTGAGGTGCTATTTTTAACCCTTTGGATATTTAAAGATCAGTTTATACATGTGCTTTCTCCACTTGTCAGCAATGTCGGGATGCATATGCTGAGAAAAAGCTGGGATGGTCAGGATTTCCTACAGGGAAGCAGCTGAGGCCTCAGTAACTCCACTGTGGTATTCCCTGGTGGTTCCCTCATATGAGCCCATGGCAATGTGATGGCATTGTCCAATGGATAAAGAACTGGGTTTTATTCCCTGCTCCAGCACTAGCCTGTTCTTACATTGAGCTACCCATGTAATGATAAAGATTTTCCACAAAGGTTACAGTAGATGGAAATAGCTACACAAATATTGAATGGTAAAAATGGAGAATGATTACTACAGCCAGGTTGCTTTCAAAAAATATTTTGTGCCATGGTTCAGGATAAGCCATGAATGTCCCTTAAATATGTCTTGAAGCATCACTGGAACCGATGAGATCAAAACTACCAAATTAATTTATTTATGTTTTGGGTTTTTTTTTCCCTCCAGGAATATATGATGGAAATGAACTTCAAGCAGTGGACAGTAGATTTTGTTAACCAGTCACTCTTGCAGATGAGCACTTGTGACGTGGAAAGCAAGAGACACGAAAGGACAGAATTTGCCGAGTGTCTTGGAGAGATGAACCTGCGGTGGCACAGGCTGCAGGCATCTCTGAACAGAAAGGTTTGACTGAGTTCTCATTGCGTTGTCTCACAACTCTGACCTTGCCTGTTCTGGTGCAACAGCTTTTCCTCCTCAGTCTGAAAACACTGTACAGCGAGACTCCCTGTGCTTTCTCTTGTCTGTCCATTCTGCTGTCTTGTGGCATTTCTGTTGGAGTATTCACAGGCCCTGGATCCTCTGGATCCTCAGAAGCCTGTGGATCTGTTTTCCTTCTCATCCCCTGATGGTGCTGCCCACCATTGAGCATAGTTTGGTAGATACTAGCCAGGGTCCAGCACAACACCATGAGTTCTGCTTCTTTGGAATAGCCACAACATTTCCCTTTCAAATATTCTGTCACTTTTTCAGGGTCTTGAAGCTGTTTGGGGGTGAAACTCCAAACCATTGGGGTGAGAAGGACCCTAGATAGCTGCACCTACTCTCCCACATGCCATACCACCTGACTATTCAGCCCCAGGGAAGATCTCTGGGTGATAATCTTAATATAAGTTTTTGTAACCCTAAAGAATACTTGAAGAACATTCAGGAGACTGAGCAACAGGAACATACTGACCTGAACATTCCAGGGGTATTCACATTTCTTAAAGGCTGTTGTAACAATCCTGAAGGGAACAGGGGAGGAGAAAGCATCCACCCACATCACCACCACTCCCACTCCCTTCCACCCCCCTCACCCACATCTTCCCCATAGATTGGGTGCAATTCCTAAACAATGCTAAGAGATATTGTCCAAGATATGGACACAGCAGAAATGCCACATACAAACACCAGCATAGGCTCATGAGTACTGGCATTATCATAAGCTGACATCACTCAGTACAACAAATTGAGAATCTGGACCAGTGATAAACAGCACAGCAAGGATTACATAAATAAGTGCAGGTTTACATGCCACAGCCACGTGACCAAATGAAACATGATTGTGACCAGCAACGGTTTAAATAACTTTCATTTTAACATAATCAGGTCAAATCTGCTATTATCCCAACCCTTTCAGCCCCACATTGGGCACCAAAGAGAACTGTTGTGGTTGAGCCCCAGGCAGCAGCTGAGCAGCACACGCTTACCCCTCCCATGGGAGGACAAATGGGCAAAACCCACAGGTTGGGATAAGGACAGTTACTGACACAGCACAGTGAGAAGGGAACAGCAGCAACAGGACTTATGACAGAGAACGGCCTTGGCTAGCTCAGCCCACTTGTGCTGGCTCCTCTGTCTTAGTCAAAACCAGGTCACAGGGAAAAGGTCAGACCCTAAGGAGCTACTAAAACTTCTTATATTTTCCTTTCAAAATATTTTCTCTAAATAGTATTCTTAGTGTGAATATTGTAATCTCAAAATCTGTGATGGAAGGGGGAGCCCTGTTTTTCCAGCTTTAAGTTAAAATAGTTCTCTTAACTTTCAGATACAAGACCTGAAACATCTTTTGGAGGATATTACTGAAAATGAGAACAAAGCACAGACTTTATGCAATTGGCTGGAAGCTCAGAGGGAGCGAATGAGCTCTTTACAAACCCCATCAAGTCTGATCTCTGCTCAGAACACACTGGATGATTGCAAGGTAAACTATTATATGTGTGATATTATTGGAAAGAAACACATTTAGCACTTTGATGAATCTAGACTAAAGAATCACAGATTTTAACAGGAAAAAAAATACAAAGAAAGTTGCCATTTCCTAGAAGAATACTACTATGTAATTTTAATTAAAGTGTAGTAGGTTCAGGTGATGATGAGCCAGATGCACTTTTAATGTGAATTGCTATTTTATGGGTTTTTTCCTCCAGTTGAAGATGCATCTGCTGTAGTTCCTTGGTATTTGGAGTGGTGTGCAGCAATATTCTACATCTTATTCTGAGATGCTTCCAAAAGTAGTTCTCAGTTTGCACAGGCATGGCAAAAGCTATCAGTTCTATTAGTTTGAAGAGCTCTGTGGTGGAAGTATCATGGAAACTACACCGCCCCGTTTGGGAAACAGCAGCTCTGTTTACTCCTGCCCTAGAATGTAGTCTGCCTGCACCACCCTGAAGAATCCGGGTGTCCTTTGGTTTAGCTGTGCTTTTCTAGGCATCAGTTTCCTCAAAATTAGTACAGGTGCAGCAAGCTCATAGCTGGCTCCTCTTACTTTGACTGTCTGCTGGTTCCATTCAGTACAGTGTTCCCTCTGTATTTTTTAACATGGAATATTTGTTCATTCATTGCCATGATTACGCATCTCTCATAGTAGGCTGCTTTTACTGCTTAGAGTGCTCTGTTACACCCCAAGTTACTTGTCTCTCTGGAGCACTCAGAAATGTATCGAGGGGCCAGAATGGAAGAGAGACATGGGTTATCTATGACTGAAACATTAACCTGCTCCCAGCAGGGCACAGTGCTGGGATGCAGGTGGCTAAAACGTTTTGTTAAAATTAATTTGCTCAATGAAATTGATGTCTTAATGTGAAAATGTTTTGGGGCAGTAAGGGCGGGGGGAAGGTCATGGCTGAAGTGTAGTACTGTAGGAAAATGTTATAGCCCATTGAGTATATATATATTTACTCATATTGTGAGCCTTTGCCAGCATGTCAAGACTAGCTCATAATCTTGCTGACTGTGTTGGGGGAAAATCTCCCTGGCATCTCCACTGATTTCAGTGGGATTTGCCCCATAGGAGAAAGCTTCTAGCTAAGAGAACAAAATGAAAATTACTTTCTAGAAGTTGTTGGGACATCAGGGACCCTCATAGTGCAAAATCAGTTCTTATTCATTCTAAATCCTAAATCAGTCAGCTGGAGAGGAGAACTTTGCTAACCTGCCCAAGGAAAAGCTCAGCTGCACTAATAGAAAAACTTTCTGTATCTGGAGAGGGACAGAGAGGCCCACGTGGTGGCTGAGGAATTAGCTCCTGATGATTTCCTTCCTGAGCATGATGGCCAGTGCTCATGCTGACACTAAATGGATTGATTCTACCTCTACCTGCAGGAGACTGTCTAATACAGCTGCTGTCATTCTGAATTTCTGTAAAGTGGTTGTGTGGTATCAGAGTCAAAATGGTGTTACATGGCTGAAGAATTACATAGAATTTGTTTTAAAGAAGGAATGTTTATCTAAGCTCCTCACACAGAAGGTTTTTTTTTCTGCAGTTTTATTTAAAAACCTTATTTCTCTTTCTTTTTCTTCTCTTTTTCATGTAGGAGCTAGAAAATCAACTTGCAACTAAATCCAAAACTCTTGATGAGATTAAACAGAGTTTGGCTTTGAATGGTAGTGCAGAACAAACCCCAGAATCTCACAGGACAGCTGAGCTCTGTGATATGATGGACAGCATTGTAAGCCAGGTGAAAGTTTTGTTTGCATTCAGATTTTCTCTGGTACTTATTCTCTCCACCATTGTTATTAATCTTCATGGGCTGGCAGGAACTGGTAGTAAAAAGATGTAAAGTATTCCTTAATCTTAACCTTCCGAAGAACTTCCTTCTAAGTCTGTACCTAATGTAAATTAATGTATTTCCAAGGTTGAGAGACAAAACCAAGCCTGACCTCAAAGTAGTTTGAGTACAGGGGCAGAAGTGACAGATGCCCATATAATAAATAACCATACACCATAGAGGATTATACACGATGCAGTGATTGTGTTTATAGTTAAGATTCACTTAGACTTTCTCTCAAAAATGCTTTGGTTTTGTTCCTTGAAGCTGGAAACTTGAACCCTTTTGCCTGAACTCCACTATGTGAGGATTCAGTCCAGGATGGGTCTACTCTCAGCAGAGCCAGACTGTGATTTCAAATATAGGTCTAAGGAGATGTGACACCTTGATTGTATTGTCTGTAGCTTGATCTCAAGACTGTGAGTCTGTGGCCCGGAGACACTTCATGAACACAGTGTCTTTCTGTCTTGCTTGTGTGGGTAGTAATTAGCTGCAGGCTACAAAAAGCAAAAGGAAAAGATTCCTCCCACCTCTTCCATGATTCAAATGAGAATAGGCATGATTAATCCATCTACTCCTGCGTGCCTGGAACAAGGATACTGGGATACAATGAACCATGCAGTCTATTTAGCATACACTGTGGTGTAGAAAAGTCTTCATCTTCCATTGTGTGGATGAGTAATCAGAACTGAAATCTGGTTTCACGGAGACGTGTTTGTTTGCTTTCCTGGCTTTCGTGCTCTTCTCAAAGCATCTAGTACTGGCACAACTAAAAATAGGTATTGAATTAGATGAATGTTTTGTCTAACCCAGGACATGCCTTATGTACTTACCTGATACAGAAGGATAAAAATGATGAATCACACTGAAGGAGGGCTGTGGGTTTGTGTTTGCAGTGTCTAGGAGTATGTGGGAAATGGAAAGCATGCTTGCCCTGGTTTAGATTAATCAACTCTAGTAATGAAAAGACATAGAAAACAAAGAGGATATCTGTCATTTAATGTTATGAGAATCCTGAAGTTCTTTGACAGTGATTCTGGTGAGCCTGCATTGTTAGAGCACAGTGGCATAGGAGAGATGATAGTTCTCCAGAGTTTAGGAGGTGCATCTTCTTCCATACAAAATGTTTTCTGTTCAAATTTTCATTAAAAGTAAACTTGATCTCTGGACCAAGCTATTTGCTACCAAAGAAGATTAAGGCTCTCCCATTTCAGGCTGATTTTGGCAGGAAGGAATAAGTAGTTCATTATTACAATATGTTTTACTTTTGGGAGGTTCTGGAGGTGCAGCTGACAGAATAGTGCTACCTTGAAGTCTGGTTAGCTTTTTATTTTCAACAAATTCTTGCACTTCACTCTAAATACTGTTTGCTGCTCTGTTTGAAGCCTGCACAATTCCTTACCTAGTAGGAAGATACTCCACCTTATGGATTGTCATCGACTGAGCATTAAGCTTAGTTTTTTTAATCAATTTATTTATATGTCAGGACTATTATCCAAGAAATGGTAACAAAATTAGTTCAATTGCAGGTTGCACAGTTAAAAACGTCAATGAAGTCTGTACTGGAGCAGTGGAGAGCATATGATGAAGTTTATGCAGAAGTCAGCCTGATGACAACAAGATATTTGTACTGCATAAACCAGTGCAAACCTTCTGTGGTATCTTTGGAAGCATTGAAAAACCAGGTCAAAACTCTCCAGGTAAATCTACTGAAGTTGCTGTATTTCTGTACTTCCTTCTGTGCCTTCAGAGATACAAACTCCACTGACAAAAGGTCCAAATATTTATTTGAGCAAGTTCCTCTTTATTATGGTGCCCCTGAAGTCTAGAATTTACCTTTTTATCAACTTCCAAAGGCGCTAAGGACTGTTTTAAAATTCCTTACTTAATTTAGCTCATAAGTTCAACTTTGGTGCAATGTAGCTACCAAGATTCAAGAGAGAACTGCAGGTGAGTCTGCCTTCCTGGGGGCTAGCAGAGCCTCCATTTTGACTTGCAAAGATCCCTTGACGTTTTTGTCTTCCACACATGCTGGAAGGCATCCACATCTCCTACTTTGGAGACATTCAAGACCAACCTGGACACCTTCCTATGTGATCTACTCTAGATGATCCTGCTCGGGCAGGGGGGTTGGACTTAGTGATCTTTTGAGGTCTCTTCCAGCTCCTAATATTCTGTGATTCTGTGATCTGAAGCAGCAGCTTCTCATGCTCCCTTGCACTGCTGAGTCCAGATGGACGTGTGCACTCCACCACCATACCTCATGCTAATGTCTACTCAGTCCATGTCTAATGCACATGGACCGCAGGAGGTTTGCCTGAAAATACTAAAAGGAAAAAACCTAATGCCTTTGTGGTATGTGTTTGCCTAAAGTTTATGTCACCATTCAGGTGATGTTGGATGTTGGTTCTCAGCTCATTGGTCAAAAGGAAATTTGCCCCTGGAGACTTTGGGGAAAATTGGCAAAGTGAACATGTCTCTAGATCTGTGATCTGAATGCTCTGCTTGCGGTACTGTGTCCCAGCTGCTGTGCCAGTGACCACTCATATGTTGCATTAAAGTATTATATGCATCAAAGCATCTTCTCATGTATAAACAGCACTGGAGTTGAGTCCAGAACCTGGCACCTGGGTGGGATGGGTGCAGCAGCCCTAGGTTGGGGCAGGAGGATCCCTGAGCCTGGTGTTTCTGATTACTGCAATGCAGAGTGCTCTCCAGAGAGCTGGAGTAACCCACACAGCCTCTGGATGAGTCTGGGCATAAATGAGGGGTGTAAATGCCCCAAATCATCCTTCTGCTCTACTTGGCTACAGCAGAGTCAAAGTGGGGCATCCAACGTGGGCAGTCAGGCTGGCCCTGGGTCTGAATGTTCTACAGATATGGCTAAAGCCCCTTACCTGGCTTCAAATGAGAGTTGAAAGGCTGTGTAAACACCCCTTGCTTCAGTGCAGTAAAGCCTTTTTTGGTGTATTTTGAACTTACGTCAGAAATGGTGCAGGCCAGACTGAGGCTGTGAATCCTGGGTATGCATCTCTCGATGGTACAGCCTGCGTAAGCACTTTCCATCCCCACCTGGGGACAGGTCAAAACTGGAAGGAACAGGGCACCTTCTTACCTCCTTCCTTCCATCACCCTCTTTAATCAGGGTAAGTTCACAGATCCAATCCATGGCAGGCTTCTGGAATTGCCTGTTTCAGAAGGGCAACACATGGCCAGAGATTGGAGACCTAAAGCAAATGTTACTGCAAGTAGAAATTTCCCTGAAAGAGTGGCTTAAAATTAAAACATTTTTTTTTTCTAGTGAACTGATTTAATCAGTTCAAGGCTGTGTGTTTGTTAGTTAAATGTTTCTTTATAGGCACATAAATTACCTCAGTTTAAATTAGGCCTTGAATGATTTTTTTTTAACTCAGACCATTTCACCTCCCTTTTAGCTTCCTAATTTTTAGGCTCCAGTGTTACGTTTTTCACAAACACTTTAGTCTGTGCTGCAAACGTGATGTTGGTACCCTATCCCTGCCAGTCTGTAGGGGAAGCTACACTTAGGTTGTTCACCATCCCAACTAATTGCCATAATCCATTTTGCAGTCTCTTGAGGATGAATTGGAGAACACTGAGGAAACTTGGGCCAAGCTTGAAGCTGCTGCCAGTAACCTGAAGAAGAACTGCTCTCCCTCCTTTGCAGAGATTGTTGAACAGAAGTGTGCAGAGGCACGCGCTAGGTAAGCTTATGAAAAAGACACCCAGTTATTAGTTATTAAAAAAAAAAAAAGAAACCAGAAGAGTTGCTGAAGCAGGACTTGAAACTCTGTCAGATTTTAAAATCAGTATTAATATAACTTACCTGTCTAAGGGAACATCTTGGAGGTGTAGCTGATAATATACTTTTTGACAGAGCACAAAATGGTCCTGTGTCAGCGGACTTTCAGTAACATGGGTATGAATGCAAAGAAACTCCCACAGGAACCTTCTAGGAAAATGCTCTTATCCTTTAATGTGTTGGCAGGTGGAACTCAGCAAATGAAGACATCACAGATCAACTGCGTGCAGCACAAGCAACCCTGCAGCTTTGTGAGCCCTTTGATATGTTATGCACTGAGGCAGCAGCCAAGTTACAACAGTACAAAGAGCAGTGCCCTCAGCTCTTGGAATCTCATCTGCCCGAGGATAACATGATGGAAACCCTGATGCAGAGGATACAGTATATAAAGGTACATCAGTATGTTTCTGCTGCCTTCTACAAACCAGGATTTATTTCTGAGCAGCAAATCAATTGACTGCCCTATTCCCCTCTGCTCCCCTGAATTCACTCAGTGGAAAGCAAAATCTGTAGGGTTTTTCCCTGTTAACAGACATATTTTTATTTTCTTGAAATACTTTGACCATAGACTGAGACCAAATCAAACTAGAGTTAGCATAGCATGAGAAGAGAGCAGAGGAAAGCAATTATATTCCATCTCTGACCCTTTGTGGTGTATACAAAGAATCAGGCCCGTATTGGAAGGAATCATTAAACCAGTAATTATTTACATTATGGGAAACTGCCTGGGAAGAGAGATGATATCAGCTAGAACAATAATTGTGGAAAAGAGACTGGTTTTGCAGAACACAGGACCATCCTGAGGTCTTCTACAGCCTTCAAATTGGTCTTATTTGGGTTTACTACTTTTTTTACCCTGGTCTGACAAGTTCCCAGAATTCTGAGCTCATCAAATTGTTCTAAATGCTTCATGACTTTAGGCAAATGAGATCTCATGCTGAGACCACAGGGTACATTTGATTCTCTCATGCAGCAAAGCTGTCGTTAGGTTCAGACATTTTTGGTTTCTTTAGACTGCAGTAAAGAAATATAATAATCTTTATTTCAGGACAGAGCAGTGATTCATTATGTTTTATGAACCTTTAGCCACATATTGGAAGAAGTCCAAATTACTCCACTTTGCATGTGGCCAATTAAGAAACTTAAGAAAGAGAACTCATATACTTCTTCCCTTGTCAGAATAAAACAGACAGCAGCAAAAATTAGACCAAAACATTTTCACTTTCTTCTGATCTTTTAATGGATGTGACAAATTCATCAGTTTGTCAACAAAAAGGCATCGTATTTCCTGGCAATTTTTGAATGAGTTTTGCACCTACTAAGGAAGGCATCTCTGTCAGAGTGCCCTTAGCACTGTAGCTCCTCTCCTGGTTTGTGTGGGTAGGACACACAGAACTAATTGTATTTTTGGGAGGAGGTGAGTTAGAACGGGATCAGTGATGCAGCATGAGAGTTACATGTATTTTAAAATACAGGTGCATTAAAAAATGTGTTTTAATCTCTCTAATCTTTTCTGCTAGTATACATTAGGAAAGAGTATGGTTTTATGGAACTCTGTTGCCACAATAAATAAAAGTAAAGTCATATATAAGAACTATAGTAAGAAATCAAAGATGGGGGCCAGGAACTGAGAGCTGTGTTGCTTTTCAGGGAAATGTGTCTGCTCTCTATGATCAAACAGAAGTCTGTGTTTATTACACAGAGAAAAGATAATATACAGTGGCAAATTCTAGGGAGTTTCATGGCTAAAAATACATGACAGTACCAGACAGTACCAGAATAGGTGTATTTCAAGATGACATTTTGCCATTCCTTGTCCATATAAAAAAAAAAAAAAGTTTGAAACACATTGAATGAGTATAAAATTATTGGTTTTCTTGTATTGCCTTCTAGAGTTTTATTTTATAGTATCATTTCTGTAATAAGGGGAACAAATAAAACCAAACCCACAGTCCTTGCTCATTAAGGGATCCTGTTGTTGTAGCTGTTGTTTGAAACTGTTGTTTGTACTATAATGACATTTCTCCTCTGCGCCATGGGCCAGTATCTCCATCTGCTAGTGTAAATCCATTCAGTGGAGAGGGATATTCTGGTTTCTCTCCCTAATCTCCTCTGTAGCAGCAGTATCCCACTGCCTGGAGTCACTGGTGTTCCATTGAACTTTGAACTGTGTCTTTCCCAGTACTAGAGTCAATGGATGCAATTCCCTTTATCCTCTGACTAAAAGACTGAAGCTTTCATCATAGCTGAATTTGGCTCCCGGAGGAGATAAACAGAAAGAGCTTAGTTACAGCAACAAAAGATACTAAATGAAAGTGGCACATGAATGACAATCTGATTCATTTGCTGACTTCTTTTTTCTTTCCCCTTCTCTCATCAGAATTTACAGCATGGCTTTCAAAACATAACAGGATGCCGTACCCAGATTTCTTTGCTGGCTGATCAGATAAAACAGCAGACTGGGACAGCTGCACAAGCCATTCTGTTGGAGAAGCTGCAGCCACTCCAGAGAGCATCCTATTTGGAAAAGATGTTGCAGAGGAAGTTAGAAGAACTTGAGGTGGGTTTTTTTAATATTAGCTGTCAGTGTAGGGTGACTTCTTCACTGGAGTCCTGTGTGAGCTGCCTTCTATACTAGAATCCTGTAGTTCTTGAACTAAACTGAAATGTCAATAAAATAAAGATTTGTCAGTATGATCAACTGTATAAAGAAATAATACATGAAGCCAGAGAGACAGAGGAAGGGTTTTACCCTCCTTAACTGTCCTGCTTTTCAAGAGTCCATTACAGTCAGGCAGTGTGAGACCCTTAGATGAATACAGATTTAGAAATGTATTTTTATGCTATGAACTTTGAAATAAGTTGTAAACTTCCTCAGCTCTGCCTTGCAAAAATCCTAAGGGCTTGAGTTTACTTTGATAAGAGTGCACACACAATGTATCTAACAACAGGCAGAAAACTCTGCCTGGTGTTAGATTTGGAAGACACTCTGCCTGGTGTTAGATTTGGAAGACCAGATTCACATCCCTCCTTAGGCAATGTAGAGGGACCTGGATCCAGGGTTCCCCATATGATGGGGATTGACCACCCCTCCATGCAGGTTTGCTTGAAAAAAACTCCAAGCAAATGTAATGCCATGCATCTACTGATGAAAAACTCTGTTCCTGTGAAAAGGTCTGGATTCAATGAATTGTGCAGTTCTAAAGTAAACAAATTCACCAGGAAATTTTCAGCCAGGTCTATTTATGACTCCACCTACCAGCATTGTTCCATGGCTAGAAGCCAGATATGAAGATAACAGATTTCTCTTATTCCCTATGAACGTCCCACTGAATGAAAAATGTCATTTCTGAGGAGTCATTTTTCTCAGATGTAGCCCTGTAAAAGTCCCACAGAACTGTCTCCCCATACCAACTTCTGCCATTCCTTATAAAATTCTGTTGTTTCAGAGATGTGGTATTTAATTCTTGTCAGAAAGAAAATGCTTCTCTGGTGCTCTTCTCCCTGACCCAAAGAAGCCAACAAAGTGAATTAAAATGTTGAATTCCAGACCTAGTTACTTCTCTCCACAGAGAGAAAAGCCGCACAGCCTTGGCTGGAGGCACCTGGGAGCAGACTCTGTGCAGCTCATTTTCACAAGTTTCTTCCCTCTGATAACCTCTGTTTTGGCTTTCCTATTTCACAATAAATCAAACAGCCCAAATCCACAAAAGGTATTGCAGATGCCCCTGTTTCTTGCAGATAGAGGTGAATCTCTCAGGATTTAGATACTCAGTTTCGTCCTCTCTGCTTTAGCTTAAATTTTGCCCTTACACAATGAAAAACCGAGAAAGTCAACTCAGTGGGTTACAAATACATTGAAATTCAAATTGAACATCTCTTTGTTTTCCCTATGATATTACTTATTGCTCCTTTTTGTATACTGAATACGTGTATTAAATGATAATTAATGTAAGTGTACAATTTTTATCCTAGTTCAATCTTTCACAACTGGAGGATTTCAATAACTGCTTTGAAACACTGGAGTGTCAGGTCAAGAATTGCACCGATGCCTTCGACAGTCTTTGTCTTGAGGAAGAAACAGAAAACTCAGAATTGCTCATGGTATGTTTGGTTTCCCAAATACAGAAAGGCACATACTGAGGATTTAAGTATGTCCATAGGTACCAACTCTTGCCTACTTCAAGAAACTCTTTGCGCCCTAAGTGTTTTAGTTATGGTGCTTCTGTCAGAGTGACTATAATGTCATCCAAAACAGAAAAATACCAATGGTTTAAGTTCATAGAACCTCAATATATGCATTGTGGGACAAATGCCTGCATGGAGGGCAGAAAAATCACACAGATTTGGGATTGTTGGGAGTTCTTTTTCCCCAGCTTTGCTCTGGAGCTACCTCCTTGCCCTCAGTCTAAGGTAAATCTGCAAGTACCAGCTCTTGAGTATGTGTTTGGTACTGTTGAAAAAGGGGGCCCTGTATGCAGGAATTGTGACTGTTTTGTGTTCTTTTAGGTTAACCCAGAAATGTTGGGGAGTAGGTGGAGGGTGTTTGGGTTAGCATTTTGGATGTATACATTCAGGTGCTTCCTGAAGAATCACAGAACTAACACACAGTTAGGAGTTGGAAGGGATCTCAAAAGATCTAGTCCAACTCCCCTTCCTCAGCAAGATCACCTAGCTTAGATCACACAGGAACACATCCAGATTGGTCTTGAATGTCTCCAGAGAAGGAGACTCCACAACCTCTTTGGGCAGCCTGTTCCAGTGCTCCATCACTCTCACAGTTAAAAAGCTTTTCCTTATATTCACATGGAACTTCCTCTGCTCCAGCTTGGACCCACTGCCCCTTGTCCTGTCAGAAGAAGCTTCTGTATTGCCCCTTGTCCTATACAGAAAAAGCTTCTGTAATTCTTTAAAATGAAAATAAGTTGTTGTTTTTTGCAATTAATGCTCTTTATTCACTTCCAGAATCACACACTGGAGCTTGCTGCACTTTGTCCAAGCATAGAGAGTTTGAATGAAGCAAGTTTGAAGTTGCCACTTGATGACTTCACCCTGAAGAAAGTGCAGAACCTGACACGGCAGTGGAGTCAGAAGACAGCAACTGCTCTGGAACACTGCAGGTCTGAAAGGCAAACAAAACTGCACTACTAACCCTTTGCTTTTCTGTGAGGAAAACCAAATTACACCAGGGAAGTCTTACAGTCTGTTCTCAGCTTTCCCTCGGCCCTTTCTCAGGGGCTTTCCAAGTTGGATTACTGCCCTTTTAATCTAGATTATTCAGTGATTATTTGTATTCCAAGTTACTTGAAGCAAAAATCTAAATGTTCATAGGTGAAGAAGGTATCAAAGTGCCAAGCAATACCCAAGTATATTAGTATTGCTAACCACTACGTTAGACTATATGCAAACATATCCAGAAAAACCACGACCACCACAACAGTTTCTGATGTTTCTTTTGTTTTACAGTGTGCTTGAGGGAACTGAAAACAATGAAAAGAAATTCTTTCAGAAATGTGAGAACTGGATGAAGTTCCTAGAAAAAATGAAGGAAGCCTTGAAATCAAATATCCCAGGACGGTTTGAAGAACTACAGGAGCAACAGAGAGTATATCAGGTAAGGCTAACTCTAAAAATAACTTCTTGAGTGGTGAAGGTGGGGGGAACCACTAGAAAATACCGTGCCTTTTGAAAGTAGATCTGGGTGGAGTTCAACAGAGCATCTCACTCTTGAAATGTGGCCTTGTACTTATTCAGAGGAAAACTCTGAAACTTTAGTAGTTCATCCTCAAGTGCTACATCATGGAAGTCCTAGATTTCTCCAACCCTGAGGTTTCTTGCCTGTTTGCCTGTCTCAGAGCACTGAAGCTTGTGGCCTGTGACAACTAGGTAAGCAGATGGCCAGCGATCTGACAGGAATCTTACCAGTTTCTGGAAGAACTGATTTAAAACAAAATGTTTTCACAGCATTGTACTGTTTTGACTGTTTGTTAGATTTTGGTGGAAATCTGTTTCACAGGTGTTTTTCCAAACGCTTGCTGTTTGTTACAGAGACATAGTGCTTTGTGCATGTATGGCAGTAGCCATTCAGAGAAGGTACATTGCATGTTAGCGGTAGCATGTGGATACAATTCTAAGCAAAGTGTCTACCTATAGACTTGGTCTTCGTGGTGGGAGGATGGAAAAGCAACTAAAATAGTGGGGGAAAATGAAGTGGTAAATGCTAAATGTCTGTTAGGGTCAGTTCTGTGCTGCCTCAGCCCACCAGAGCTTCATGCTGCCTGACATCCTGCTGCCTAACAACCCAGGGTGGTAAGGCTCTGCATGTTAGTGACATTCATTACCATCCAAGAAAGTGATTTTCTCTCTTTTTACTTACAGGTTTCCTGATCATTCATTGCAATGAAATTATTTATAGAATAAACTTTTTTACTTTTTGTGATAAAGAATAAATTCACCATTATGTGTAGCTTTTTTATACCTTTTTGATGGGTTTCTTTCCAGATTGTGTTTCCCATGAATGAGTCCAGCAAACTTTAGGCTTCAGATTACCTGTAACATAGAGCTCTTGGTGGGTTCTGCTGTCATATATGTACAAATTCCTCCTGTTATCCAAAAAGTGTGGAATCTTTTAGGATGCATTTGACGCTATCACTTGAAAATAGTAGAGCTTTCAGCATTTAAAATTTAATAAACGCTGTCACCCTAGAGAAGCAAAAGCAGCTTTCATTCCAAAGGTTGTTCAGTGAATAGTTAAAACTGTTGTTCTCATGGTATTTTCAGATGCTGCAAACAGAGATTTCCATAAATCAGCAGACATTTAATTCTATCATAGCAAAAGTTCTACTCGCCTTGGAATCTGGAGAAGCAGAGGAAAGGTAATCTATGTGTTTATCTCCTTAAGTGTCTTCCTTGGATTTGGTACTAAATCTTTGCTCTCCTGAGGACATAAACCTCAATTCTTGTCTGGGTTCAACCTATAAATAACCTCCTGGCACACTTGCAGAAGTGTGAGGAGCTGCAATGAGAAAGAAACACAAGTGCCATGGCCAATCTGCATTTTGGTATTAACTGGATGTTCTGTCTACCAAAAAAATTGCTCCTGAACAGGAAGCTTCCATGTCTGCGGGTACCCCGGAGTTGTTGAAATTGTAATTGTAGCTGAGAAGCCACTGTCTTACAGAGAGCATGAGGATGTTGCATATGAAGGATCTTTTCTCTACTCCTAGCCCTCTCTACTTTTTAAAGTGCAGAGGTGTGAGACTATCCATGTTGCCCCTGGCACACATGCCAAAGCATTGAGTCATCAGCCAAGCAACTCCAAATACATGGTAGCCAAACCTGTTTTTATCACCATAATCTTAGACTTTTCTCTTAATCGATGTAGTGTGGGAAGCACCCAGTTATATTTGTAAGCAGAGGTTCAGCTGCCTGAGGCCCTTCTCCTGTCAGTACATTACCCCTTTCTGCCAGAGCAGAAACATCCAGAGAGTTGGCAGGACAACATATGTGCTCCCCTCTGCCACTTCAGTATAAAGTCCATAGCTTGGCTTAAAGCTGCCAGGGAAGGTAGGCCTCCACAAAGCAGAGCTGCTGGATCTCAGTGCTGCAGCTAGCCCCACAAACAAAGGTGTGTGTTTAAGAGCTGCTCTGGGGACCGTGCCCTCCTGCAGGGGAGCAGAACTGATAGCCAGCTAAACCTGCTGGATCATCTAAACATGTTGTAGGAGAAGCCAAAAAATATCTTGTGTGGTTTCAGTAGCAACACAGAGCCTTTTCAGTTTGCAGTTGGGTCCTGCTGCTGTAGGGTACAGTGATGGTTAATCTGTTGTTTCCAGCCTGGTAAAAGCAAAGATCAGTTTTGCAGAGTAATCTGAGATCCTGTCTCACTTGCATTGGCCTTCCTCAGAGAAGTGTTTAGCACAGTGTTTCTGTGATTGCTGTACTACATACGTTCTGTACCACCATAGCAAGAATGTCTTGTGTTTATCCTTGTATCTTATAGAAGCTTTGATTGCTTAGAAGACAGTATGGAGACAGCAGGGCTGTACTTAGGGCTGCATAGAACTTTTTGCATAGCTGAGTATTGTAATTGGAATGCAATATTGTAAATGGAAATCCATCACAATTAACTCTAAACCACAGTCTTGAGATTAAAATATACTGACACTAAACACTTACCATCTTCAGAACAGAGTTTATTTCCAAGCTGACGTTGCTGAAGGAGCAGTGGCAGAATGTTATCCGGTTGGTTCAGCAGAGGAAGAAAGATATTGATGGACTCGTGAGCCAGTGGCAGCTCTTCAGGAGTTCCTTGCAGAGTCTGAGCAGATTTCTTGCTGATATAGACAGCTTTATCCTATCAGTGAAGAGCCAGGACTGCTATAGCATTTGCCAGCTTCGCAATCTGATTCATTATTTCAAGGTACTATATTTATTTCTCATAAGTCTAAAATCTGTATGTTTTCTCAGACTGAAACAAATTCTGTCTACAGTAAAAAGCTTTAAAATCATATACTTTTTGGGTAAAAACAATTGCTGACACTTTTTCTTAAATCTGAGCACAAATAAGAAAACAGTGACATTGTGTAAAGCTCAGAAAACTTCCTGATCAACACTGTCACTTAGCAGCCTTGCATGCTTTAAAAATATTACTTGTATGAACATGGAAATGCACACTACCCTCTAGGTCTGCACTGTGTAGAGGTGGTTGCTGAATGCAGGTCTTGCATTTTGCCTGAAGGAAGCAGACACCTATGTGACAAGATGGCCCATGTGCATCCTTTAAGTGCAGGGATGGGCAGGGGAAACCAGGAGCAGAGGATAAAGTACTTGCAAGGGTGTCTGTCCTTGGAGCCATCACTCCAGGAGGCATAGACCTAGGCAGCAGTTCTTCAGGGCAGTGACTTCTGCATTTTACATGTAATGGAAAAAAACATTTTCCACTGTTAATTTTGGGTATCTTGGATTTTCCATTTAATTATGCACCTCTTTGTTTTATAAGGAAGTAAAAACAAGCAGTGAATTTGATGGTTGCCTAAGGCAGTCTAAACCCTTTCAGAAATACATTATTGAATGCTATTTGCATGGTCCATGATTTATTGTGTTCCCACACACCTAATGTTGATGGATTAACACATTACCAGTATTCCATTTAGCACTTGCCCTATTTATTTCATCTTTTCTTTTACCTGCTGTGTAAAGATGATTTTTGGTAGATTTTACAAGTTAGTGCTCGTGCTTTTCCTTTCTGTGAAAAGCCAGAAAGTTTTCTTTCTCCTACTCCAAATTGCCCTTCCCACATGCTGCTGTTTTACAGAAAGAAATGGTGATCAGATCTGCTTGTGATTAGAAATAGACCAATTTGTGTTGTAGGTAAATTATTATTGATGGCTTACTTCACTTTGTGTGTGTCATGATTCACAGAGCTGTTATCTCTTAAAAAAATTTCTTTATTGTTGATGCTTGAGGTGCTAACAGAAGTTAAAACCTTTGGGTTTTTTATATTCAGAATAACTCAGATAACTGAATTTCCATCTTTTTATAACTGATGCACTGTAGATGCAGTCTATGAAAACCTATTGTAGAGTTTTGTACATCAGAAGGAATCTTACTTTTCAGAAATTAAGAAAGCAGATGGGAGATCTGTTCATTACTCTTTTATGACTGTGACCAAACTAGTGCCTCATAACTCACTTTATGAGTTTTCACTTCTTCCCAAGTGAAATCCCAAGAGTGTGCTTCTAAAGCTCGCTAAGAACAGCTTAGAAACTTAATTTTTTTTTTCTATTAAAGAATAAGGCAGTGATTCTTCAGAGGTGGCAAGCCATGTACTCCTTAATCATTGATGTCGGGGAGAAGTTACGCATGGTGTCTGATCCTGAGACCAGCGCTGTTCTCCAGGAGGAGCTTAGCCAGTTACAGCAGACTTGGGGGGACACCCAAGCCCAGCTAGACAAGAAGAAGATGCATCTCAGCAGTATCATACAGGTAGATATTCTGTCCCCAAGGAGTAGCTGCACAAGCTTCTCTGGCATTGGGTCTCAGAGCAGCTTCCTTGCTCCACCAGGGCTGAGCTCTGTAGTAACAATGCAAATGTGAAGCTGCTGCTCACTACAGAAGGTTTTGAGGGAAGTGCATGTCATGCACCATCAGGCCTTGTGCTCTGCTGATTCTTCAGACGAAAATGGGTTTGGTGTCCATTTGTTGCTACAATAGATGTTTTCCTTCTCTGTTCTCATGCTTCACGTGCCTGAAGCACTGTCCTGCTTCAGACTGTGTAGCCTGAGCTAAAATTTTGCTTAGAGGGAGTTAGTATGACTTGTTGCTTGTTGTGTTGTTGCCCCTCTAAACAGAAGGGTGGGTGATACTTAATTTCTTACAGCAATGAATTTACTTTCATGGCTGGACATCATCACATAGGTCTGTCTTAAAATTGAATACTGTCATCAATGTGGTCAGCAGCCCAAAACTGTGCTTAAAGCCTCTTGGGTATGACAAAACAAAATGAGCATAAGGGCTCTGTAAGTCAAACCTTAAATACAGGAGAGGGTGCAAGTTCCATAAATCCATTCATCTCATTCTTGTGGGTGGTACTGTGTATCAAAAGGAAAATCCAAATAACCAGAGCACATGATTACTTCATTGGGCTGAAGAAGCTATTTTGTAGCATATCCACAGGGCCCAATATGTCATGAGAGAGTGTCTCAACCTTTTGTACCATTCATGTCTCCTTGTGCAGAGCTGGGATTCTTGTGAAAAGCAAATCGAGGAGTTAGAAGGCAAGCTGCGAGAGCTGAAGGAGAAAGTAAAAGATCCACTTCCAGTTGAACATGAAGAGCTGTACAAAGCCAAGGAACACATTAAGGTATTGAACAGCCATGTTGCACTTAAACTGATGTAGTCTTTGCACATCACCTGATCCCTGAAAAATCAGGTTTACCACCTTACCTGCTCTTCAGTGACACTGAATTTCTCTCCATGTTGTCATTCTGATTGCTGCCAATTTGTGAAGTCATAGAATCACAAAACAGTTTGGGTTGGAAGGGACCTCAAAACCAGTCTAGTTCCAACACCCTGCCATGGGCAGGGACACACTTCACTAGCCCAGGTTGCCCAAAGCCCCATCCAACCTGGCCTTGAACACTGCCAGCGATGCAGGGGCAGTCACAGCTTCTCTGGGCACCCTGTGCCAGGGCCTCACCACCCTCACAGGGAAGAATTTCTTCATAGTGTGTAATCTAAATCTACCTTCCTTCAGCCCAGAAAAATCCAGCTGACCAAGATTACAAGGAGAGTAACAGTGTTTGGAGTGCTTTTTTTCCTGCTTCTGCTCTTTCCAGTCTGAATTTAATATGCAGTTCCTCAAACAAAACAGAAAAATGTCAATGGTCTCACCTCAGTTGGCTGCTGTCATAATGGCTGAGTCTCCCTCTTTGTTTTCCAATCCATTTTGGACAGGGAGCTCCTCAGGCCAAAGACAGTATAAGTCTGCAAAGCACCATGTGTACCTGCAGGATCTTGGCATAATTAAAGGGAAAGAAAATTAAGAGTAAGGGAGTGGCAAAAGCCCCTGCAGCCCATAGTGCACCACAAAAATTAAATGGTAAAGAAAATATTTTTAAGGCATAGGAGACATTTTGTCTGGACTGGTCAGTCTTTCATCATCCATTTATGAAGTGAATTGTTGACCTATGTAGTGGGAACAAATAAGCTTATTAACAAGCCATTATCAGCTGTCTGAAATCTTCTTTGTGAGTGCCGGCTGCCTTTCCCACGGCAGCAGTCTTGCTGTAGCCCTGAATTATTTGTGAGATGGCAACTCACAGCTCCTGCCTCTTATTTCCAGTAAGAGAAATTCAACTGTGGAGGTGTCAGACAGTGCCAGTGCAGGTGCTTCTCTTGGGTGTCACAGTATAGTAAAATAAAGGACTAAAATGGCATGGGGGGAAAAGGGATCTCCTCTCCAGAGGAGGTTCCAATGTGAAGTTCCATTGTTAGCTCCATTAATGCAGAGGTTTGACCTGCATGTACACATCTGTAGGGGGTATTTTGTTGTGAGCTCAGATAAATTTTAGTGTCGGGTTCATTTGGATTTTTCCTCCAGTGTTGAAGCAGATCAGATAGATTTATTTATTTATTACGATTTACATAAGTGACAGGATCAAAAGACCTGTGAAAATGGTCACATAGTTTGGAACCAGTGTTTCTGATACAAACACAATTTTTCCCCTTTTAAACAAAACAGATTGGATGCTCTGTAAGAACTTTTTTCTGTTAGAGGAGCCAGTGACACTTCCCAGCAACTGCCTGGCAAAGTGGGACCAAGTACCTTGTGTGCACAGTATCACATTTCCCAGCTGCATGCAGTGCTGTCTCTGCTTTCTGGGTGACAATTTTAACACTGATGAGGAAAATGCATGACTTTGTTAGAAAAGCGAAGGGGAAGTCAGGAGGACAAAGCAGAATGAGCAGTTCAAAAGCTCCCCATTTCTGACAAATCTGACTAAGTCAAATCATTCATTAGAGAAGGGAAGCAATTTTATTTTAGCATTTGAGGATGGATCCGGGCTCTTCTCAGTGATGGCCAGTGACAGGACAAGGGGCAATGGGTCCAAGCTGGAGCAGAGGAAGTTCCATCTGAATATAAGGAAGAACTTTTTCACCGTGAGGGTGACAGAGCCCTAGAACAGGCTGCCCAGAAAGGTTGTTGGAGTCTCCTCTGGAGACATTCAAGACCAATCTGGACATGTTCCCGTGTGATCTAATCTAGGTGATCCTGCTCTGGCAGGTGGGGGATTTAGTGTTCTTTCGAGGTCTCTTCCAGCTCCTAATATTCTGTGATTCTGTGAATCTGTTAGCAGGAATTCCTTCCCTGCTTATCTCAACAGTTAGTCAGGAATGCCAGCAAAGCATCCCATAGTGGCTAGTTCCTGTTAAGGGCGGGAATATGCAGCCTCAGGATTTAATCTCCTAAACTGTTAGTTCCTCTATCACCTTCCAACTCCTGACATTCTGTGAATCTGTGAAATGGAGCACTGGAAGTTTTAGCACTGGAACAGGCTGCCCAGAGGGTTGTAGAGTCTCTTTCTCTGGAGATACTCAAGACCCGTCTGGATGCCGACTTGTGTGACCTGCTCTAGGGAACCTGCTTTGGCAGGGGGGTTGGACTCGATGATCTCTGGAGGTCCCTTCCAACCCCTACAGTTCTGTCATTCTGGGATAAAATAAATACCCTGAAACCAGAACAAATGCAGGTGGGAAATAATAGCCATAAAAATAATAATCATAACAAAGAAAACCCGAAGAAGCAGGTGAGATCCTCCCCGGATGTGGAACCATTCACCGGTGAATCGGTAGCAGCTCAGCCCTGGGCTCCAGTGGGCTCCGAGCCGGGCCCGGAGCCGGATACACGGGACCCTCGGGGACCCCGTGAGGTCCCGCCGGAAAGCGCTGCACAAGTGGCTGCACATTCCCCTCCTCTCCTCCCCCACAGGGCAGGCAGGGGATTAACGAGCAGGTTTGGAAGCCAGAGGAGCTTAGTGCCAAGGCTCGTTCTGGGTGCGTTTCCATGCAGGAGCTGGAGCAGTCGCTGGCAGCCTGGGCCCACGACATGAAGGAGGTGCGGGCCATGAAGGTGGAACTGGCCCATTGCATCCTCGCCGAGGACATGGTGGTGCTCAAGGAGCAAGTGGAACATCTGCACAGGCAGTGGGAAGAGCTCTGCTTGCGTGTAAGTCTTCAGCCTCCTATGGGGTTTATATAGCGGAATATGGGGGGTAGGGGGGCAGAGCAGGGTAGTAGACAGGATTTCTCTTGGGGTTACCTCATTTTTATTACAGTTTTGGGTGGGGATGGGGCTTCTGGTGCAGCTCAGCTGAAGCTTGCCCTTTGTTTCCTCGACACAGACTGCTGAGATTTTAAACTATTTTTATTTTTTCAAAACCCTTTGTAACCAGTGAGTGCCTGAATTGCGCGGAGCTGAAATGCGGCTGTTTACTGAAATAGGTGGCTTTGTTCTGGGCTGCCAAAGGTCTGGCGGGGGGAGGTGGGGGTATGAGGGGAATAAACACAGGAATTGCCCGAAGGCACAAAGCTGGGAAAGGAAGGGGGAGGTCTTTGCAGTCAGATGTTAACAAAACGCCTGGAGAGTTGACGAAGTAAACTTGAATGTGTTTAAATGCTGACTTCTTGGTTTTAAGAACAGTAAGAACGACTTGTCTTTTCTGTAGCGGTAAAATACTGTAAAACATTTTCATTCTTCGTGGCTTGTTGCTGCATTACACTTAATTTAGTGCTGCCTGTAAAGTTGCTGGGGAACATTTACCAGCAGAGTCCCATGCACTGATTCCTTAGGCTGTTACAGCTGAAAGTGTGTTTACTTCGCCCCTTAACAGGATTGGAAGCTGTAAAATACTTCGGGGTCTTAAGTTACTCTGGATGGCTCTACATGCCAGCAAGCATCTTGTCTCTCTTTACCCACAAGTCAATAGCTTTTATATTGCAGTTTGTAAAGGAGTAATGGAGCGAGGCAATGTTTGGTGTCTAACCCTTACTCAGGCAAAGGTAAAGCAGTGTTGGTGGGAGTGTTGCTGAAGTGATGAACAGCTATGCTGAGTTCACAAACTTTGGTGTGGTGAAATAGTTATTTGTTTGTTTGGGTTTTTTTTCATCGCAATGAGAAAGAAGAATTTAGTACCTTTGCCTTAAACTGGATGGTTAATCTGCAACCAGTGTTTTCTCTGTTACTGTTTCTGAACTCTGAAAACAATTGCAGAGAAGATCTCCCCACCACCCCCTCTTCTGAGAAGTATAGGCCATTATTTTAAACCAAAATGCCTTATCCGTTGTTGTTTTTCCTTTTTGGTGAATCGCTGATGCCTGCTGTTTCAGCTGTGGTGAACAGCGCTGAATACTAAGCTATTTTCATAGGTACCCCACTACAGTCTATCCAAGTAGTAATTTCCAGTAGTAATTTCAGATTTTATTTTAAAAATTCTATTTTAATTTCCCGAGGGAACAACATTTGAGTTCGGTATGTGTTGGAGAAAAGAAAGGGGTGACATTAATGTGACTGTCAGGCGTACAGAAGTCTGTGGTGGGAGGAATCTGTTCAGCGGTGCAGCAGAGGGACATGCGGAAGTGTTTGCACAGCACTAATGAGCCTCTCAAGAGCCTGCGCTGGTGGTAGGAAAGCAGATTTCATCCGTTCTGCTGGTAGCGTGGCTGCTTTGTTTTGGCTGACAGATTAGAGGAGTCACGACGTATTGTGTGGGGAATAAATAAAAAAAAAAACAAACTCTGCTGTATAAGTGCAGAGAGGTGAAAGCTTTTAAGAGCAGCCGCAGCTGTCCCGGGAGCGGGACAGCCAGATGCCTGTGAGGGACTGGGCAGGGACACAAACACACTTAGTGAGCAGATGCACTCGGGGGATTAGGGTTTACATAGCAGCCTTTGCAAGGTAGATGTAGGTCAAAGATTTAGCTATTCATATCGGCGAGTATCTTGTCCTAATGAACGCTGGTGTGTGGTTTGGGTGCCTGGGCCTTGATACTGTGCCCACATTGCTCCTGCATCACGCTGTGGATGCCAGATTGAAGCTGGTATCCCAGGGTAGCTGGTCTAAGTAGAAAGTGCTCAAAGCCAGGCCTGGCTTGAAGCCTCATGTTCCTAGAAGCTTGTCTGGGATTTTTTGGCTCATTCCTGTTTTACCCTCAGAGTGTGTATTGCTTGGCCCTCTAAAAGGTGCTCCCTGCCCGTCAAATCTTGCCTTGCAGGCAAAACCAGTCCTGATCATTTCAGGATTTAACAATGGTTTTGCTGACTTGCATAGTCTCTTCTTCCATGGACCAAATTAACTTGATTCCACCCGTGGGAGGTGCTGCAAGCAGAAAGATGAGGGATTTACCTTTTATACTCAGAGGCTGAGGGTTCAAGGAGCATCCCAGAGCAGAGAACACTCTTAGGGTGACCTTCTGAGGTGAGAACTTTGGACAGTGTTGCCCTGTGCGCTAAAACAGACTTTCAACCTCGGTTATTTGCTTGGATCAGCATGAAAGATTTAGAAATCCCTTTCATTTCCCGTTCTTTCCTTTAAAAACTCAGAATTTAAGGGACAAAAGCGATATAGTGGGAGATGACTTGGTGCCTCCTATTTTGATCATGGTGTTACATGGAGCTGGTCCTGCTTCTGGACTACACACTTAAAACTTCACTCTGAGGTATAAAGGGGTGTTAGAGATTAGTCTAGGAGAACCAATAATGGCATTTTGAGGAGCCTTACGCTGTTTAAGGTGGGTGTGAGATGTGAAGAGGCAATGTGTCTTGCCACAGTGTGATACTTAGACTGGCCATTTGCAGCCAAGACAAGAAAAATGTTACGCTCGTTCTTCTTTGCACCAGTTCTGTTGGTGAGGGTGAGATGTCAGTTCTCTATCTTATTTTAGTAAAACTTGTACCATTTTTAGCTTTCTTTGTCCCATATATCTTAGTACAGGAATCCATCAAAGTAGGAATATTAGTACAAATACATACCTAAGACTCCTGGGCTTAGAAGTAAGTACTATAAGATAGAAGAGTGACATGACCCTGCTTCTTTCTGAGATGTCGGAGCAGGGATATTAGCTTTGCTGGTTCAGGCAGCATCACACATAATTTCTATCTAGACAATTTGTCCATCCTGGCAGATGTAATTTTGAGGGGAAAAAAAGTCTATAGTTTTTAATAAAAAAGCATAGATACTTGATGCTGGTTTTGATTTTTTGGAAGTTCTCCAAGAACTGGTAAGCAAATGGAAAGAAAAGAGGGAGGTTTTCATACGGGGAAAATAATAGTAGTCAGTAGTTACAAATTTCTTTTACAGTTGCAGAAAAAAAAAAGTACTTACCTAGGTATTATGTCTCTAGTATTATATATGAAACTGTAGTAATTATATATTTTATAATCCCTGTTTTTCAGAATATTTTCAGGTTTTCACTGAGTAATATTTAAGTTGCTGTATAAGCTCATTGTTTATAAAGCTGTCACTCAGTTTAGTTTTTATGAGGGGGAGAATCTGGTGTTTGCTAGTCAACTTTTTGCCCCGCTATCCAAAATAAGATTATGCTTAAACAATCTGCTTGCTGACTTTTAAAAGAAAGCTAGAGATATTTGATAATTGCTCCTGCAAAATGGAATATGATCAAATGAAGCCTAGAAATTAGAAGGCTCCTAATTGCCAGTTTCTTTCCTGAGAAAGATGTGTCCAGTAGTTAATGTGTATGTTTATCCATAGGTGTCCCTGCGTAAGCAGGAAATTGAGGACAGACTCAACACCTGGGTTGTGTTCAATGAAAAGAATAAGGAGCTGTGCTCCTGGCTGGTACAAATGGAAAGCAAAGTGTTGCAGACTGCAGATGTTAGCATTGAAGACATGATAGACAAATTGCAGAAGGTAAGTAGTAATGCCACTTTTCTTCACTTGCAGTCTGATAGCTCGTTCTGTAGACACCATTGCTCCTTTCTTCCTGGCCTCTCGGAAGTGATACATTATATGAAACCAGCACATACAGACTCTTGGAAGAAGATGAGCTTTCCTAGGTTCCTCAGCGCTTATTGCCTTCATGCTCAGACTTGGAGCATAATGCAGAACACAAAGGACCATATGACTGCATTTAGGTACTAAGTGTGATGTATGAGTTGGGGTGGGACAGGTCTGGGTGTTTGTGCACGCACGCATGCATGCACTGCAACGCCTAGAGCTTTCCCTGCTGGGGATCAGTGGTGTTCTGGGAGTGTTCACCACCTCCACCTCTCTCAGCAGTTACGAAACTGGTAGTCTGAGGGCTAAGAAAATAATTGTCTTATGGCAGGCAAACAAGAAGTTACCACATACAAAAAACAACCTAATTCTGCCCCTTCTTCTTGGGGCCAGTTAGTGCTTTCTAATACTGTTGTATTAGCGTGATTTAGGACCATTATTTTGCTGCAGTGGTCTGCCCCATGGCTTAAAGGTCTCGATAACTAATCCCAGACCTCTTCTAGATAAAAATACCAACAAAATAAAGCCACCTGAGACTCCAACTTAGGTTCTTTTGAGGTAGCTTGATTGAAAAATTATGTGAAATCAGGAAAGCAGAGACAAAATTTGACCACTAGAACTGCTATTTTTAGGAGCACTTACTCCTGTCCCTTGCAAGTCTTTAAGCAGATTATTTTTTCATTGTGGCTTCATTGTAAGAATGCTTTTCCATTGAGGGCTTTTTTTTTTGTTTTAAGTGTGAGAGTACTGCATGCTACTGCAGCAACCTCAGCCCGTTGCAAGCCAAAACTGACTTCATGTGGGAAAAGTAACAGATAGTTCTGGTTTGGTGGTTTGTTTTTATTTTTCCTAGGAATTAAGCAATGTTTGTCTATATTTGTCAGGATTGCATGGAAGAAATAAACCTGTTCAGTGAAAATAAGCTTCACTTGAAACAAATGGGCGATCAGCTAATCAAAGCTAGCAACAAGAGCCGAGTTGCAGAAATAGATGATAAACTCAACAAAATCAATGATCGCTGGCAGCATCTCTTTGATGTCATTGGGGCACGGTAAGAAAATGATTTTCAATGTTTTATGTGAGATAAAAGTCAGAGACTAGTGTCCTTGACCAACAGGAACATACTGACAGGACTTTATTATTGAGAGTCAAATTAAACTGAAACTAATGCTTTTTCATTCTGACTTGCTGCTGTATTATAACACCAAATGTCTTAATTTATCTAATGATAGAGGGCAGGGTGTAAGAATTAATATAAAATATAATTTTAATCATAGGAGCTATGTGAAAGGAAGAGTCAAAGTGATTTCTCTGTTGCAACTTAATTTTAAGGCAGTATGGCAGGAGTTCATTTGAGCTCTGTAGGAGAGCCTCCTGTTTTGAGATAAACCTCTCTTTCACCTTATATCTGAATGCAGCAAGTTTAGGAATAGATTCCTGCCTATGTCTTTAGACAGTTGGTTTTATATAATGACAATATTCCTTTTTGCATGCAAAAGTATATAAAAATGTCCTGTAGTATTAGAGCTATTTCCTTATTCAGTCTGTTTTCCAAATGTAAGACCATACCACAAGTGTATTTGTTTAAATTCAGGAACTTTGCATGATGGTTAAGGGGAAAATACTATCAGTTGAAATGAAAGCAAAAACCTGCATACTCTAGGCAATGGCCTCTTCTTAAAGGATTAAACATCTTTATTATTCTTGACAGAGTTAAGAACATCATGATCATTTTAGTATTAGCCATACTGAGAGGATCCCATTTCACTGTTATCTCTGAGTTTCTACCACAGCTAGTGAGGAAGCTGCTCCCACCACCTGCCCTAGTGAATTAGTAATCCAGAAATAGTTAGGCTAACACCAAATTAGGGTTGGTCTAAACTTCTCTCCCAAAGTTTTGTTTGGCCTGTAACCCCCCTCCATGTGCCTACAGAAGCTCTCTTGCTCAGTTAACATTGAGGACAGATAAGGCTGGGGGTTGTGCAGTGGCAATGTGGTGCTAAGTGTGTAGGATCTTAATCAGGAATGAGATGTGAATTAATGGTGACACATGAGCTGTGAATGATTAAGCAGAAGCTGCCTTCTTAAGATCTAACACTTTGCAGATAGTCTTGCAGTGGTTTGTTTCAAGGTGCCTTTTAATTTGATCTGGTATAGAAAAGAAAGCTTCACTTCTATAACAGCACTCACTTTCTGTTCTCATCTTACCGTAACACCCCACTTTAACACTTCTGTGATTGTGTTCTGCAACTGTTAGTTTTGAATTGTAGCAGGTTTTAATTGCAGATTAAAATGTACTGTTAAAACTGAGGCAAACATGGCACATTTCTAGAATATTTAGGAAAATATGCCGAAGAACTGATGGGATATTTAGAGAGAGATCTGGCAGTCTTAATCAAGTAGTCAGTAGACAGGAGGGCACTGGTCTACCTGGGATGCCTTCACACAAGTGTGCTGTGGTGCTTTGAGGTACAGTAATGCATATCTGCCTAGGCCATCAACATAGCTCCCAGTATTGGATATCCAAGTGGATATTGCAGCTACTGGGGAGTTGGTGTGACACTTTATGATTGTTCCTGTGTTCTTAATCGCAAAAGGTCTGGAACATACCAGCTTCTGCTTATGATTTCCCCCAACTTTATGCAGGAACAAGCTAATGAACTGAAAGGACCTGATATAATGTGGTTTTAAGCAGCTCCCTCAATTGTCCAAGATTATTAGTCAGCTGCATGGGCTCTGTTTGTCCTCTTGGACTTACTGCTAACAGAAGTTCAGCGTATTGCAGCGTTTTGCAGCATGGATGTAGCACATCTCCTTCCACATCTCATGTAGCAGACCTGGGCTTTTCTTGACTGCTCAGCAATACATAATACAAGGCTGAACACTCACAGTAGAATCTGAGTAGATGCTGAAGAGTTTATTTTGTCCTGTTTACAATTTGCAGCTTTCTGTTTTGAGATTGCTGCTGTGGTGGTGGCTTTGTTGCCAAGATTTGAATTCTGGAGTAATTAAATTAGACTTCAGTGGAATGCAGTTTCCACCTCACCCACAGGTATGCTTTGGGGCTCTAAAAAGAAGGCTCCTCCGTTGTTCTTGAGTTGCCTCTCTTCAGCTCAGGCAATGAAGAGGAGGCAGCAGTTCTAGCAGTTGCAGATGTAACACAGGTTGGGCCTCTTTGTGGAGGAGTGGAGCACATCAAGGAACCTTGGGCTAGAGGCAACCTGGGAGCATGGTTTGCCATGCCCCATGATGATAGACAGTCTCCTTCCTTGTCAGTTTGCTTTTGAAAAAAACTTTAAGAGCTGCATCGTATTTAAGCTGTGCTGAGAGATGATAGATGACAGTAAGATGAAAGGTGACAATAAGAGTGGTGGTGGTATAATTTGTGTTGGTCCTTGTCATAGTTTATCCTTGTCATAGCTTAGCCTAAGCTGGCAGCTGAGCCCTCCGTTCCAGTGGAATGGGGAGCAGATTCAGAAGGAAAATGTTAGAATAAGGGCAGCAGAGGGAGAGGAAAATAACAGCAACAGTACTCAGAATATATGAAGCAGGTGGTACACAATGCACTGTGCTCACGTGCTCTGATGCCCAGCCAGCCCCTTTTATTTATATACTGAGCTTGAGTCCTGTGGTATGGAATACCCCGACTAGTTTTGACTAGTGTCCCCTCCCAGCTTCTTGTGAACATTAACTCTATCCCAGATGAAAACCAAGGCAACCCTGTTGAAGCTGTTGTCATGCAGACATCCTCACAGGATCTCAAACATCACCAGTTTCATTCAGTGGGTCGGATGGGTCAGCTCCAGGGAGGTTGGAGCCTGTAGGGCATGGTACAAGGGCTGAGTCTCCACCACTGCCCTGTGGAATAGAGACCACAGTGCTGCACTACTGCTGCCTTGGCTGCATACCCAGATGAAGCCAGTTTTATTGGGCACTGCTGCATTTTTGGGGGAAGATAAAAGGGATGAAGTGTTTCAGGGCAGAACTGCTGGAGGATCTTGCAATGTTTGGCGATGGAGATAGAATACTGCCTGGAGGAAAGTGATGAATTTCAACTGAGGTGGGAAGGCAATCTTGTCTTGCTCCTGAAAAAGCTACTTGTAGGAACTTACTTTCACGGCACTTCTGTGGAATGAGGAGGTGGGTTTTGCTCCTGGCTTTTCAGATCACTAGCTGTGGCAAGTAAATTGAAGTGAAAATTTTCTGAGTTTTTGGATGCCAAATCTGTAACTACTTGAAACTCTCTTTTGACAAGTATTATGACTCCAGTGCTTTCTGTTATGTTGCCTTTATTCACGGTGTGGGTACACCACAGCCCACTGCACTGCTCCCCTTGCCCATAGTCATACATCACAGGGGCAGGGACCAAATCTCACGCTGTCTTCATCTCCAGTTGAGGCTTGGGCAGTACGTAAACTACAGGTGATGTGTGGAGTAGGAGGAGAAAATATAAATTGAATGGCTGTGTGTTTGAAGCCAATCCTCTGTCTGAGTGTGAATCTTTCTGGTAGACAAGGACTTTTTATGATCCTGTGGTTGCAGACTATAAAATAACCCATATCCACTAAGGAGTATAATCAAGCTTTATAGGCAATTTCAGTTCTGTGGTTTCTAGTCTCCCCAAGGTTGACCCTGCAATCTGAATAACATTTTATCTTTGCAGCACAGCCTGTGACTGTGAGATACCAACATGAAACAAACAAGACTTAAGCCCAAGGTATCAATACAGAGCATTCCTCCTGATAGCTTATTTCACCTTTTTAAACCAATAAACGCCCTGGGGCAGATGGGCAAATTAGGTGAGCTCTCCATTTAGTCCTTGAAGTGATTCTCTTAGTTCATGGTGACAAGCTCAGATTTGCCATATGGCTGCACTTGCAGGACTTAACACTTGCATTATAAGTGCCTGGCCTGTGTGGTGACAAAAGCTTTGCCAGCATGTGTTGCAGCTGGAGGGTGTCTGGGTGCAAATTCAAAAAGTCTCAAAATGTTAATTGTATGGGATAAAGTAACGATCAAGGCATTAGCATGCCTGGAAAGGAGAACAGATGACTTTCTGTTCAGCTCGGAAGATACTCTTACCAGGGGAGGTTCTTGTGCTGTTGATAGAGGGGGAATGCAAACATACTGACAGGCAGAAAGGGAGCATTGTGCTGTCTGTAAAAATGGACACAGCAATCTCTTGCTTTTGTTCTCCCATCACCAGCCTTGTAGCAGCACTCTGCCAGAAGAAACTGCTGCATGCTTGCACATACCCTCAAGCGAAGGCCTGATACAGGAGAGGGACTGCACAGGCTTCACACGGGTGGTGGACAGCCAAAATCCCATGGAGTGGGATTTACAACCCCAGTATGCTCTGGACAAGCTCTCCCTAGCCATTAACTGGCAGGAGTTGCCAAGGAACTGTGCTGTGTACAGCCATGTCCCTTGGTGTTTCCCTGCTGTCACCAATGCTAACATGATGCTTTGCTTCCCAGCCCAGAGGGGATGAGTTTGTCTTTTGCGCTGCTGTTTGCACTGTGCCTGCTGGCTGACTGGAGGAGCACCCACGCATCACAGGAGGGTGTCTGTGCTGCCTGGGGTTGTGCAAAGGGTTTGGACAGTGCTTAAGCCTTCATTAAAGCCACCAGCTTCATCAGGGGCTGCCTGTGGCAGCTTTGGGTCTGCAGACTAGTCCCTACGGTAACAAATATGGCATTTCTGTCCCCGCAGCTCTTGCTGCTGATGCTCCGCTGTGGAAGGGGGATACCATTTCTCAGCTGCTCTGGCTGTGGGCACATTGTGATGTGTTTTTGTTGGGTCTGGTCTATGTTTTCAGCCTTGTTGAGAACGGCATGGTTTTTGTATATGTAGCAGGAATGGCTTCAAATGACTGTGACCTTTAACACAAGTGTGAAAATACAGGGAAGCTAGCAAGGCCAAATATGAATCCTTGGCAACTAGGTCTTCTCCAACAGCCCTCATTGTTGGGTCTGGGAATCTTAAACTGTTGCAACCAAAGTCAGTTTCTTCATTCCCACACCCAACCTGGGACATTGAAGGTGTTTTCAGCTGTTTTCCTGATACCCCCACTGAAATTCCCAAGCAGCCTGAAGCTGCTCGGATTGCAGCAAAAGCAGAAAGTCCAAGCTCTCCAGTGACACCACCTCGTGCTGTGCAGGGGCTCCATGGAAGTTTTACTGGGGAGCTCCACTGAACCACTGGTCTGTGCTTCTTCCTCCCTGCACCCTCACCCCAGCTGAGCTGCCTCCATCACCGCAGCAGTGGGTCCAAATTGTTAGTTTTGGGGAGTGAGCAAGTTCATGCCACCTCTCAGCTGGTCTTTCCATCTGTTTTCTGTAACATTGCTTATCCTTTGGCAGGGCAGACGTGTGTGTCAAGTGTCCTGTCCTACCCTGTCACAGCTGTGGCTGGGCAGCCCCACAGTCAGTGTGGGTGTGCCATGAAGTCAAAGGTCTCTCTAAATTTCTGCAGATCAGCATTGCATGGTCAGGGAAGCAAAGTATGCTGCCTTGAGTCCCCCTGGTAATCGATACACCCCTGTTCAGCAGAATTATACTGGTTTGTGGCAGTACCACTGCAAAATCTCATTATTGTAATTGTTTTGGAAAAAAAAAAATCAAAATCTGTACAGTTGAAATGTCACTCGCAAAGTATCTGTTTTCTTCTCTGTTCTCCTGGCTCCTTGTCCTGTAGGGATTATGCTTCTCTTCAGTGCAAAAGCTGTGACAGAGTTCATTATCGTATCAGGCAGGATGGTTGGGCTTATTTTGGTTATGCAATGTGTGCCGAGGTGTGCTGGGAGTGGGGAAGGGGGGTGCTGTCAGTACGAGGGGAGTCCTTGTCCTCTGCACACTGTCCCTTTTCCCAGTGTCTGCCTGCCAAGCTGGGAGGGTTTTTTTTCCCTATTTTCTCAAATCTGCCATTCTCATGGGTCTTTGAACCTCCCTGGACCATGCTCAGGTTAAACTGTCAAAGGGACTGGGCATGATTTATGTGTGAAATGTCTGAAGCTCGCTCACAGTGTGCAGTGACTTCCCAGGCACTTGTTATCCTGCCATGGGTTGCATGTGAGTGATTGGCAAGCCATCACAGGTCTGCAGATTACCTGAACACTGCAAGACCTTCAGTTTCAAAAATCATTCCGTGCATTTTTTGTGGGATTATAGTAGCTTCTTTTTTTTTTTTTTTTTCTATATTGCTGGGGTGGAGAGTGACTTTTAATCCAAGATTCTCCGACTTCCGTTTTTTTTCCCCCACCCCATGATCTCTGGCAGTCATAACATACAGAAATCAAGACAGCGAGTTGTTTCCACAAATGAATGATATCATAAATGAAGATTAGGGCTTATTTTGTTCTCCAGCATAACAGGCCACTTGCACTGGAGGCCTTCTGCCTGCACTGGAAGGTTAAAGAGAGGACAGGTTAGTGTGTGGGAGATTTAATTCGTACTTAAATACCTGGGATATAATGGTAAAGGCAAGAAGGAATAACGCGGTGGCAGTAAGGATACATCTCTCTGGCGGTGCCTGTTGTCTCGGGTTTTTGGGATTGCCTCTGCTGCAAATCATCCGGGTCTGAGGCTCTGATCACTTTCACACAAGAAATGAGCACCGCATCTACCTTTTTTTGGTGCCGAAGCCTCCAGCCTGCAACCTTTGTGCTGCCAGCCGCGGGCAGCCGCCCGTTCGGCGTGCGCTTCTTGGCGTGCTGATTCTCTTGTGTCAGAATAAAGCTCTCCTGGTTTTGTTCTGAGGAGGGATGCGGCCATTTGCCAGGTAAAATACCGACCCAAAACGTAGGGGTTAAAACTGGGGAGAGCTATAGTGGCTCCCCAGCTCGGGGGTCGGGAAGGAGGACGGGCGAGCCTCCCCCCCACGCGGGATGCTAAAGCGGAGAATAAATAGGGCATCTGTGGAGGAGGGGTTTCCTCTTCCATGCCTGCCGTGGTTGCACAGACGATCCCCCTTGCAGCTTGGGATTTGCAAGCTGAGGAATGGTTTTTTCTTGCAAACCGTAAGTGCCATGTTGGTAAGCGGCTGCGGGTTTGGTCGGGGTGGGTTTTGTCTGAGCAGACATCGGTGGCGCAGCGGGACCGGCCAGCCTTGGGCGGCGGAGCGGGGGGAAGGGCACCGCAGCGCCGATGCGCCAGTGGCTCATTCGCCTTGGACAAGTGGATGTGTGGGAGACGCGGCGCAGGAGGAGGAAGAGTGCTCAGGAGCCTCTTGCTTAAAATTAGCTGCGTTTGGGGGTTTCGCACCCGAGACGGTGGAGATCTCCATCAACAACCTTTTGGACTCATCTGCGGGGTACCACAAGAAAAGCCACCTCCGGCGCACCCGCTCTGCTCGCTGTGCTAATGCAACCCACGGACACGGGGGTTTCCCGTCATTGTACCGAGACCCGTCCCTCCATTTTATACAAAGGCCTAAAATTTGCCTTTGACATCACCTCTCCAAACCGGGTCTTTTGTCCCTCACATGGTTAAGCTCACCCTGCAGCTGAGTGAACAAAGGTTTCCTGGGTTGTGCATCTCATTTGCTTGGCTGGGCTGTAAACAATCCTATCAGCTGGCAGAGCAGTTTCAGCTAAAAAGAAATAAGCATAGTATCATCTTCTGATGAAATTCGTGCTTGTGAAGGAGAGTTTGGAATATACATCAGGATGTTTTTCATTCCTTCAGACATGAAAATTTGAATGTTGCTTTTTAATCTTATTTGAGGTCCCCAGTACCTTTTCCTGCAGCATTTTGACAGCTGATGCAGTGCAATTGGCAGGCATTTTGGGCTGTTGATGTTTACGGGAATATATTTCAGTCAACCTGTAATTGTCTTCTAGATTCTTCCTGAGTAGTTACTGCAAAATATTCTGTGTATTTGTGGGGCTGTGCAGTGGTTCAGCCTGAAGGACCTTAATGCTTTTCTCTTGTAACCCAGTGCTGGCAGCTTCACTAGGTGTATTAAGACCCAAATCCAATCTCGAGTCAGGTCGGTTGGTCCATCGTGTGTGTCTAAGCACTGTTTTGAATCAGGATATTATTTAAGCTGGGCCCGTGGCAAAGCACAAGAGATGTTCTTGGGGTCTTTTAGATTAGTGCTGAGATTTGTTGGAGTATTTTTTTAGTGGTAGTATTATTTGCTTCTGGGGGCAGGTTGAACGTGGGCGGGTAAGTTCACATTGGGATGTGAACTATGGATATTAGGCCTTTATTCAGTAAACGTTAAGCTTTTCCCTTTTGACCAAATAGTTTGAAAATTACACTTAGTAGTGAAAAAATTCAATCAGCAATTGACTTGTGAGTCAAATAGTCCCTTCAGGAGGCGTCTCAAAAGAGTTGATGAGGTTTCTTTCATGCAAAGACCAGATAATTTGCAAGAATACTTGCAGTGTGTGGAAATGCACCTGCGAATGGCTGTTGCAAATACAGGGCTTTTATGGATTAGTCTGTTCTGCGTTTTTCTTTGAGCTGTAACCAGAGAATTGGCATTTCCCTGCCACTTCTGTGGAAGATGAGTTTGCCCAAAGAGGATGCTCAAATTTTTCACTTGTTGCTTCATTGTAGAACCCTTCACCTTGGTCTCTGTGTTTTCAACAAGAGCAGATTAGGCAACGAGAATGTCTGGACAAGGCTGCCTTCCTATTTACATGCTGCACTAATGTGAACTTCTGTTAGGTTTTTATTCTTCTCTGGGTGCTTAGTTTGAGTTAGAGATTAGAAACTGAGAGCACTAGGGGTGATTGACAAATACCATACTCAGTCGGGAATATGTAACAAATTAAATTACTTAATTACGATGGTGTGTCTGTAATGGCAATTGCTAGAAAGTAAATACAAGCTCGGGGTATTACAGTGATGGTGTCTTTGAGACTGTTGCTTCTTGTAACACTAGCAAATAAGAGACGCGCGTATTTATCTGTAACTTGAATTTTAGAGTGATTTCTAAGCCAAAATAATATTTTGAGGGGTTGTTTTGGTGCAAAATACCCCACTTGGATTCCAAAAGTGTTCTTTTTTAGGTTTATTGAATGTGCTGTCAGACATAAAGACATATATTTATAGTCTAATATCAGTTGGTTTTGCTTTGGACTTACTTAACTATGTTCACCTACCTGTTATCCAGTATGCAGACTGAAGAAAGATGTCTTGCAACCCATGTATTTTTCTGTAATGCCACTTAAGGATGGGAGACAGGTGGGTACAGAGAGAGAAGGGAGTACAAGGAAGCAGAGACATGGTCCTGAGTAGCACAGTAAGCTGTGGTCCAGCAGGTCAGCTGTAGCAACAGATGGTCCCAACATGTGCACCTATTGTAAGTCGCCAGAGAGACAATTCCAGAGCACTTCTGAGGAATGTCACAGAATATGCTGAGAATAAATTGCCACTGGATACAGTCAGGAACAGTGCAGTGATGGAGCCTTGCTTTCCTCCCAGCTGGCCTGAAGTTCTGCAGAATTAGCTGGTGTAGATGTTTGGCTTGGGCTTCTCCGCAGCCCTGGCTCTTCTAGTTGTTCTCCCCTTTGGTGCTGAACACAGAACCTATGTTGTCCCATCTCTCCAGGGAGAAGGGTTCCCTAGTCTTTGGTGAGTCATGTACCCTGGGGAGTCACAGGCTGTGCTAAGCTTCATAACCAACTGGATCCAAATTGACTTGTGGGACAGAAGCAGGGGATAGGGTGGAGGAAGAATTAGGTCTCGTGGGAATTAGGTCTCCTTAGAATTACTGCCAGCCCATGATAGCACAAGAAAATGCTCTACAGTTACAAGAGTATGACATGTCATTAAGTACGACTTCATAGAAGCCAAACCAGGAGCAGGAAGATTGATGTAGCGGCTCTTTGCTTGGGAGCCAGATGCCTTCTGCATCCAGGGTTGAACTTGGGAGCAGAGCTCTCGGAAGAGTTTGCTAAGGAAACTGAGATCAGTTAAATGCTTTTGTCATCTGCTGGCTTTGTGGGTGCAAGGCAACAGCGAGGTGGACCTTGGACTTGGGCCAAATCCTGCAGGCTGGTTGCATCAAGCAGACAAGACTAATTTTAAGTTTTGAAGAGTGCAGAGCTGCTAAATACCTGCCAGGAGTCCTAGTGTAGGACTGTGTTCTTCTCACCCTCCCTGTAAAACAACTGAAAGTACTGCCTGGTCCTTTTGGGTCAGAAGGTAGGGGAAACCACTTCCCATGCTGATAATCCATACAAAACCCCAAATTTGCTGGCCCTACTCTGTACCTTCACAGTAACCAAAAGGACTGAGCATATCAGGATCTTTCCCACATCTCCTCTGTAAGTGCTTTACCTTAAATCAAGCATCTATGTGACGTATGTATCCTCTTTGATTACCTTAAGGTTGCTAATAAGATCAGTTGTTGCTTCCAGAGTGGCATATTCATTATGGATTAGCTGTCCTGCGTATCCTCTGTATCCATATGCTGCAACGGGCAACTGGAAAAGCCGCTCAGTTGCAGGCAGTTTGGCTCCCTCACCTTTCACACTTGCTGAGATAGATAGTTTAGCAGCAGGCAGGATGGTGGGCCGGGCCAGGTCCTTCACATGAAGCCAGCATGTACTGTGTCAGGGCTCTTCTGGCTTGTAATCTGCCCCTGTCTGCACTAGATAATTTTAGATTCCTCTTGCCCCAATCCTAGCTTGCACAATGTTGGCGATGCCAAGTATGTTAGGGTTCATCTCAGAACCCTCAGCAGTCCCTTGCATCTTGCAACATGCAGTGACCCCCTTGTACAAGCTGTTCCCTTCCAGTTCCAGCTCCTGGGTTTTATTCATCGGTGACAGTTCCCGGTCATGGTGACTAATGAATAGGAAATGTTTTGGCCTTTTCACAATGCGTACTTTAACTTTTTAGGTTGCACTTGACTTAGATAATGAGGCTCATCTGGGTAGTTGCTAGAACAGGCAGGAACTTAGGGTTTAATTTGGAAATTTGCATTTTAAAAATTACATGAAAGGTCAAAAACCCATTCCAAGGTATGGGGGCAGAACTAGACATCTGAGTAGTCCAAGCAACCAAGAGAACAGCACGGGGAAGTGATGCTGGTCAAGAAGTGGGTTCTCCCTAGGACAGGGTGGAGTGATTTCACACTGCAGTGTTGGTATTTCTGGAACTGCAAGTTAGACCATTGCAGTTCGTGGAGAGAAATACATGGGGTTTTGTGCAGTTCATCTCATCTTGTGATCTGGGTGTTTAAGTCAGATCTGACAGAAATCATTATTTACGTTTCTTTTTTTCCATTAACTACCAATGTCTAGAAGGCAAGCTCTGATTTCAGTCCGAAGTCAGAAGAGATGTCACCCCAGTGTTGGGCTTTTTAGTCATTTTGTTGTGACTTACAATAAAGGAGAACTGCAATATTTGAGAGCAGTGAGTTTAACTGATACTCCTCTACCACACAGGGACAAATTTGTCAAAATGTACAAACATGCCATTTGGAAATTTCAAAGGGCTGATCAGGGGCTTTGACATGGGATTATGCTGTAAAAGCTGGAAATAAAGAATTTTGTCTGCAGCTATAGAGCTGTGCTACAAACAGCTGTAAGAAAAGTACATGGTGTCTATAGTTCAGTTGTTTGTCTGCTTGCACAGCTCTAACTGTTGGCTGTTCTCCCTCTTCAATATTGTCTTTTTTTATCCTTACCCACCAGAATAGTGGCACATCTCTTTACATTTCAGTGTGTTTAGAAGACCTTTTAATATCAACATGGCAGCATAAGCTCTACAACAACCAACGTTCAGGCCTTCTCCTGTCCTGTCAGCAATCATTTGCCCAGGGTGCTGGACCTGTGGTTTGGGCTAATGTTGCCTCTGTTGGTGGAGCAGTACTGTGTTGATGAGGGTGGGTCTGCTGATTCCTGAAAAAGACACTGAACATAATTCACAACAGAAAAATCTAGGCTGAGGTTTTAGTTTAGCTACAGCATGTTACGGTACAAACTCCCACTTGGGCAAAGGTCCAAGAACTGACAGAAGAGCTCACTAGCAGATGAATGAAGCTACAAAAATTCACTCTGATGATATAGTTTAATTAAAGAATTCGCACAAGACCTTCCTGAAGCTGTAGCGCAGTGACCTGCTGAGCCAATTTAGGTGGGTTTTGACTAAAACACGGCTCTGATTTACAGGCAACAGCTTGATGCACCAGTAAGTGCTTCATTAAAGCCATGCCTGTCCTCCACTTCTGCTAACATAGTTTCCACTGATGGTGGATCTTTGTAACAAAATGTTCTTCCTGGTTTGCTTAGGGTGAAGAAACTGAAGGAAACATTTGCTTTTATACAACTACTGGACAAAAACATGAGTAACCTTCGCAGCTGGTTGGCCCGAATTGAGTCTGAGCTTTCCAAACCTGTTGTTTATGACATCTGTGATGACCAAGAAATCCAGAAGAGACTGGCAGAACAGCAGGTGGGAAATAGCTGCAGCCAGAGTCAATGAAGTAAAATGCTACTGATTACAATTGGTCCTGATTTAAAATCACCTTTTTCTTCTCTTTAGCCTTCTAACCGATTGCTTTTCATGGCGTGTTCCTGCCAAGACGCGTTACATGGAAAATTTTTGTTTGTTTGCTGTGATTTCAGTATTGTGTTGACTTACCCCGCTTCTCCCTTCCCCCCTCATCCAAGAACAACACGCAAAATACAAACAAAAGCATTTTTACATTTGATAGTTTGCTCAGTTAAGTACAGCAAACTTCATAACTGCTAGGCAGGGCACAGACAGTGGGCAAAACCCATGAGGATGATTCCAGCTGATAAAGCGTGAATAGTGGATCTCCTGCAAATTGGCTGCAACAGATTTAAGAGCTATGATTTGATATATTACTCTCACTAGCTCAGTTCTCTTTGCAGACAGTAGAGCAAGCTTAGCAGAGGAGGTTTTAGCATTGGAGGGTGGACTTGTGCAAACACACCTTTGACTGAGGCCTGATCTAGTAGGCAGGTTCTGAAGATCCCCTCAGGGTTGGGTGAGATGGTGCATGAATCCTGCTGAGACATAAGCATGAAGCAACTCCAGCACTGTTGGGTGTTGGCTGAGTGCACATAGGCATTTGATGAGAAGCTCAACATGAGCCAGCAATGTGCTCTCACCTTTGGGTGTTCTTCCCATCCTTCCCATCTTTTCTCTCTGTGGCCGCTGTTTTCACATCTAAGGAAGGATCGTTGAGCGACCCAGACCTGAGGGCTGTTTTTTCTGCTGTTTGATATGGATTTCCTATCCTGTCCCAGACATCATAGGAAGGGCCAGCCTCCCTGAGACAGGAGTGGAGATGTCTCCCAAAGACTCCAGTGCAGGAGTTGGTTGAACACCAGGAGCATTGGTCCAGTGCCTCCAGTGGTTTTGTCTGCATTGTGAGTCACAGAATGACAGGGGTTGGAAGGGACCTCTGGAGATCATCTAGCTCAACCCCCTGCTAAAGCAGGATCAACCAGAGTAGATTGCACAGGATCATGTCCAGGCTGGTCTTGAATCTCTGCAGAGGAGGCTCCACAACCTCTCTGGGTAGCCTGTCCCAGTGTTCTGCCACCCTTGGAATGAAGAAGTTCTTCTTCATGTTCAGATGGAGCTTCCTGTGTTCCAGTTCCTTCCTGTTGCTCCTTGTCTTGTCACCAGGCATCACTGAAAAGCATTTGGCCTCATCCTCTTGACATCCATCCAGTTTCTTCCTGTTGCTCCTTGTCTTGCCACCAGGCATCACCTCATCCTCTTGACATCCACCCTTTAGATTTTTATGAGCACTGATAAGATCCTCTCAGTCTTCTTCAGGTTAAACAGTCCCACCTCTCAGCCTTTCCTCGTAAGAGGGGTGCTTCAGTCCTCTCATCATCTCTGTAGCTCTTGGCTGGACTCTCTCCAGGAGATCCCTGTCTGTCTTGAGTTGGGAAGACACAGAACTCCAGACATGGCCTCACCAGGGCCAAGTAGAGGATCAGGTCCATCAACCTGCTGGCTATGCTATTAATGCACCCTAGGATGCAGCTGGCTTTCTTGTCCACAAGGACATGTTGTTGGCTCATGGATCACTGTCCACCAGGATGCCCAGCTCCTCTGCCAAGCTGCTTCACAGCAGGTCAACCTCTGACCTGTACTGGTGCATGGGGTTATTCCTCCCTAGGTGCAGGACGCTATACTTGTCTTTTGAACTTCTTCACCACCCAGCTCTCCAGCCTGTCCAGGTCTCACTGAATGGCAGCGCAGCCTTCTGGTGTGTCAGCCACTCTTCCCAGTTAAGTATCATCAACAAACTTGCTGAGGATGCACTCTGTCCCTTCATCCAGGTCACTATGAATGTGTGAAATGAGACTAGACCCAGTACTGACCCCTGGGGATGCTGACAAGCAGTAGGCCTCCAACTAGACTGTGCCACTTAACACTGTGCCACTGTTGCATTCAGCCAGTTCTCAGCTCATCTAACTCACTTTTAAAGCTTGGCTATGAGGATGGTATGGGAGGTGGTGTCAAATACCTTGCTGAAGTTGAGGTAGAAAACATCCATTACCCTCCCCTCATCTACCCAGCCAGTCATGGCAGTATAGAAGGCTGTTGGATTGACCAAGTGTGATTTCCTCTTGGCGAATCTGTGTTGACTGCTCCCGGTAACCATCTTTTGTTCCACATACTTACTGATGACCCCCAGAATAATCTGTTCCATCACCATCCCATGAATGGAGATGAGACTGACTGGCCTGTAGTTTTCCTGGGTCCTCCTTCCTACCCTTTTTGAAGACCGTGGTGACATGGCTTTTCTCCAGTCCTCCAGCATCTCACCTGTTCTCCATGACCTTTCAAGGACAATGGAGAGTGGCTTAGCAGTAACATCTGCCAACTCATCGAGCACTCATGTGTGCATCCCATCAGGGCTCATAGATCTGCGGGTGTCAAGTTTGCCTAAATGTTCTCTAACCCAATCCTCCTCAACCATGGAAAGGTCTTCCTTTCTCCAGACTTTCTCTCTTACCTCCAGGGACTGGGATTCCTGAGGTCTGACCTTTAGCAGTAAAGACTGAAGCAAAGGCAGCAATCAGCAACTCTGCCGTCCCTGTATCCTCAGGCACCAGACGCCCACCTTATTCAGCAGCAGGTCATGTAAACGGTTGTGTAAACAGCACAGAAATGTTTTCTCCCCATCCCAAACCTCTGCATTCTCAGAGGCTGTGTTAAATTTCCAGGCAGAGAAGAACATGGAACACAAAGGAATTGTGTCCAAACTAATTTATTTTCTTAAGAGTATTCAAGCTTCGGCTCGCAGTAAGAGCCATCATTTGTTGCTCAGAGTTCCTTACTGCTTTAGTTTTGATTCTGTTTCAAACACAGACCTCTGGGCACATCTAGACTCCTACTGTAACCTTTTAGCAGGCTGAGTGTGAGAAGACTGTGCTGACTAAAAAGACCACAGCTGAAAAAAAAAAAGCCTCTTTAAGTCTGCATTGACAAGTAGAAAGATCTTTTCTGGTTTCGTCTGAACAATTATTTCAGCGAGAGCAGAGTGATGGTGAGAAATATCCCCTACAGGCTTCTTTTATTTGACACCCATGACTGGAAAACCTTACCTGTTCAGTCTTGAATAATGACTTTTTAAAGCCTTGTGCATCCACAGAGATGTTTTATGGCATGTGTGTTCAATTAAAGGATGAAGATTAAAACGTGAATAATATGAATTTTAAGATTTCAAAGCTGCTTCAGTAATGCAGAAGTCTTGCAGCATGTAGTCTGTTGAAGCTCTGTGCTGTGCAGAGTTGAAGGAAAAGTATGTTCCTGGAACTGTGACTTTGTTGGGTCTGTCTCACTGTAATACAGTCAGGGCATTTGGAATAGCAGCTTGGAAAACAGCAAGGATTCTGCCTAGGGTTATTCCTGAACCCAGGCATGACCAAAAGGAATGAGGTCTTGTCAGCAGCATTACCATAGTACAACTAGAATGGACTTTGTGGTCCAAATTCTCATTTTCGGTAATACATCTGTAAATCCAATGTAATTTAATGAATTTGGAAGAGATTCTCCAGGTACCAGTAGCGGGGTAGAGCCTGCTCTCAGACCTAGAGGCTGTGTTAAACAGACACTGCTGCCTCTTGCTTAGAAAACAGCTGTGAGTCCTTAAGAAGCTACCAAAAGTTATGTCTGTTCAGGCAATCTCTCACCTGTGTATGATCACACATCTCTCAGTGATGGCCAGTGACAGGACAAGGGGCAGTGGGTCCAAGCTGGAGCAGAGGAAGTTCCATCTGAATATCAGGAAACTTTTTCACTGTGAGGGTGACAGATCACTGGAACAGGCTGCCCAGAGAGGTTGTGGAGTCTCCTTCTCTGGAGACATTCAAGACCAATCTGGACATGTTCCTGTGTGATTTAATCTAGGTGATCATGCTCAGGCAGGGAGGTTGGACTAGATGATCTTTCAAGGTCCCTTCCAACTCCTGACATTCTGTGAATCTGTGAAAAGATTTTGGCTTCTACGATCCTTTAAGCTGTATGTTACCACAAATCCCACAAGGCAAATTTTGACCATTTCTGGCTCAGCCCTTTCAGATACCCATGTGAGTACTGTAAGATACTGAAGACTGCCAGTGGATGATACTCAAGCCCTTGCAGTTTGTTGACTTCTGAAAAGATCATGCTTCAGCTCCTTTTGCATTTACTACAGGCTGTGTCTGGTTTTTGTTTCAGTTTTGTAAGTCTAGAGCAAAACCAATTCCGCTTCATCTATTCACTGTGCCTGTTTACTGCTGTCAGTAAAATACTCATTTGTGTTTGATTCTAGTGTTATTCAAGCAAAAGTCTCCGTATCCTTTGGTAGGAGAGGCAGAAATGAGATGAAAAATTGTAAATGTTTTGGACATCAGCATTTCATTAATATTTACAACTCGTAGCGTTGTACAGAGCTGCCTTTTCAATCAGAGTTTAGCTAAGTCTTTACTTTAGGAATAGTTACAGGTATAGAATGAGAACCTAGAGGGTGAAGGAGATGCAGGCTTTTGAGAAGAAACCTGTATTGCAGTAGACAAAGGGTCGTTAAAACAGATTGTCAAAACAGGAGCTCTACAAGAGGGAATGAGGAAAGTAGTGCAACAGAGTTACTTGTGTGCTGTGCTTCTGTGTTTCATGATACCAGCCTGTGATCATGTAGTCAGTAAAGTACATGAACTGGGCCACAAGTTCTCTGTGGAAGTGTGGTGAGTTGAGAGGAGACACTGTCATCTTGTACTGTCAGAATTAATAAGTATGTGTTTACAGTAGGTGTAAGGTTTGTATTTTGATTGCCCATTAAAATTGTCCAGACTGTTAATGAGAAGATTGAATCTTCACGAAGAAACTAAAGGTGAACAATCCCGTTTAGCATGGCAGTTCTGTCCTGACCTGTCAGCCTGCCACCAGCACAATGCATCCTGCAAGTCTGTTTCCTAAAGCTAAAGAAGCTTTTCCTGACACCCCAATTGCTCTTTCCCCATCCTCTGTAGCACTTTTTTCATGTCTGAAGCCTGGCCACACAGGCTTCCTCCTACTCAAGCTGTTCTTTTTGCTGATGGCAGGATCTGCAACGAGACATAGAGCAACACACCGCAGGAGTGGAATCTGTCTTCAATATTTGCGAAGTCCTGCTGCACGATTCAGATGCATGTGCTAATGAGACAGAGTGTGACTCCATCCAGCAGACTACCCGCAGTTTGGACCGACGGTGGAGAAACATTTGCGCCATGTCTATGGAAAGGCGAATGAAGTAAGTTACTTTTTCTTACCCTCTCAGAGAAGCCTTAGAAAAGAAGGAACACCACAGTTTTCTCCACAGTCTGAATTTAAAAAAAAAATAAAATCCAAAATTAATAGTTGCCTCATGATGAGCCCTTTCCATTTTTGCATCTCCCTCTCAGAATTGAGGAAACCTGGCGCCTATGGCAGAGGTTTTTGGATGACTATTCTCGCTTTGAAGATTGGCTAAACTCTTCTGAAAGGACTGCAGCTAAGCCTAATTCTTCAGAGGTTTTATACACACATGCAAAGGAGGAGCTGAAGAAATTTGAGGTGAGTTTTTCAACTTCCATTTTCTTATGCTCAGCAGCAGGCTGAATGGTCAGACTACTAAGTAATACTGTGTGTGAAATGCCTGGGTCACTGAAATACACCAGCTTGGCAGTGGAGTTCCAGAGAACATAAATAATTTGCCCAGAGTGTGGCTGCTAGGTATCTGGTCAATTTATTTGTCTCTGGAATTTTGTTTAATGTGGAGAATCCAATGCTTTAAACTGACAAGATCCTGCTTATAAGTTAAAGATTTGATTTTTATAGACAGGAGACCTTTGTGGCTTGAGTTCATAGTGTTTTTTTTCTTCCTCTTCCTAACGAGCTAAGTCTGAACAGATGATTTAAAACATAGGTGCTTCTCCAGATTTAATTTTGCAGTTATCTGTTAACTGTAGTTTGCAGTATTTAAAAGGTAATCATTTTGATGGGTGCTATCATCCGGATCCTTTCTCTTATTAACAAGGGAACTGAGTTCCTTGATTTGCCTTGCAGGCATTCCAACGGCAAATTCATGAACGACTGACTCAGTTGGAGCTGATCAATAAGCAGTACCGGCGCCTCGCCCGCGAGAACCGCACCGACTCAGCCAGCAAGTTGAAGCAGATGGTCCATGAAGGGAACCAGCGCTGGGATAACCTCCAGAAACGGGTCGCTGCCATTCTGAGGAGACTCAAGGTAAGTGCGTGGTGGGTTGAGAGTGAGGAGCACCTGCAAGTTTCTGTAGGGATTACATAACAGTAAAACACATACTGGTGCAACTCTCTTGTGTTGGTTTGTGTCTTGAGTTGCCAGTGCAGGAGCAGCACTGGGAAAGTCACCAAGTAAATGGCATAAACAAGTCCTTAGTAGATGGTTTCTTGGTAGTTGAAGAAGTATAAGGGGAGAATGGATGCAAATTTTGGAAGGGGTGTTGCAGGCCTTGCTGCCACTATCCAATGTTCTCTTATCTACTCTTGTCACAGGTGGATATGTTCAAGCACTTGCAGCTTTACATAGATAACAGAGTTCAGATATGGTTTGTAGTTTACAACACATCTCTACTGTATGCCAAGTTATGATTCACCTACAAGGCTTTAAATGTAGAGATATGATGGAGAGGCATGCTGCTGTCACCAGCTCCTGCTCTGCTCTGCCTGATACAGGAACCTTGTCAAAGATTGTCTTTCAGACACTTTAAGGAAGTGCCCTGCTAGTGGAGTTAAACTGATCTCTGGGCAAATACTCTCTGCTGGGCCCTGGGGGAAGCTTGTCTCTGCCTGATTTTTAAATACAGCAGTCCTGTAGGCAATTGACAGGCAAAAATGTTAGATTGCAAAAGTCAGTGGATGAGGCTGTGAGAGCACTGACGGGGTTTGATCTGTGCAGTTGGGAAGTTATATAATCCCTGAACAGCAAATCCAGACTCGAGAACTGGGGCACTGCAGCTGCCTGCCTGTTAGCAGCTGCCATGGGAGATGGCAGCAGAGAGAGCTCCTCCTGGCTTCCAGGCCACATGATGCATTAATTACACTGGTGTGGTCATCGATCCAGCTTCTCTGATTTTAATGTCATAGCTTTAATTACTTTAGTGATTATAATTTTAACTACTTCCTCTGTCTGTCTTCTAAATTTAGAAAAAATTAGATATTAAACCTGAGTCTGAATAACTGTTACACTGGTATAATGATGTGGGAGAATTTACAGTATGGAAGCAAGAATATAATTTCATAGAAGCATCTTGCCCCAATGAAGCTTTATTCCCTCTCCCATATGATTAGTGTACTCTCATAGGACAGTTTGTTTCAGCATCCCTACCAGAAGGGGACAATTTTTGTACAAGGCACACTGGCAGTTGTACCCTGAAGGCCATGAAGGCCAACAGCAATTTTGAAACAAAACCCTGTTTTTTGAAGGCTCCTGTGATCTCTTTTAGTAGCTGAAGTCTTGTAACACTGGCTCCCTTCTTCCTGTTCAGCACTTCACCAATCGGAGGGATGAGTTTGAGGGGACGAGGGAGAGCATCCTTGTTTGGCTCACAGAAATGGACCTCCAGCTGACAAATGTGGAACACTTCTCAAAAAGTAACTTTGATGACAAAATGCGTCAGTTAAACGTACGTATCCTTATAAAACAGTTGTTTGTTCCAGTTGGGCTGCCCTTTCTTGACAGAATCATCTGTTTTTCTGGAACTTCACGATAGCCAACAGATCTGTAGGGCTATATTTATTTTAAGACACCAGCAAATTGTTAAGACTTAACTCCTGAATCAAGATTAAACTGTACAGTATTTAGATACAATGTTCAAGTTCAGTTCTAGTCTACCATTTTCTCCTTGTACCGAGTGTCAGTGAGAGTGATACCATGCCTGGAAAGGAACAAGTGCAGATTAACAGTAAAAGCTGTATTCCTAAATTTGGGTGTTCCTTGATGAGAATTTTTTATATTTGGCTTTAGGGCAGGATCTTTCCTCTTAAGTGCATTCTCTGTAGCTGGGACTTTCAAACAGAAGTAAGACAGGAGGCATGTCGTTCTGAAGAACATACTAGTTCTTTGTTACCTGCTCATACACTTTTTTCTTCTTTCCCACTGCACCATTAAGTGTCTTGGGATATAGATTTACTGTTGTGTAGGCTGAAGGCCCAACCAGCCAAACTTCTTTGCTGCTGAGAGCAGCACAAAGACTGTGTGTACCCAACAGAGAAAAAAAATGATTAGCTGAACTCTCATATGGTGATCCCGTGCAGACTCAGCACACTGCAGTCATACTGATGTACACATAGGTGGAAAATGCCACTTCATTGGGACTGTAATACTGCTAATAAAACAAACCTCCGGGCTGCTTGAGTAAAAAGATATTTGCCAAATGAAATGAGACAACAGTGTCAGTTGTTGCGTTTCTTTACTGCGGTGAGCAAGGACAAACCTGAGGCTAGAAAGGTTGCAGAAGTAATTATTTTTCTTGTTATGTTCCAAACAGGGGTTCCAGCAGGAAATAACACTAAACACGAATAAGATTGATCAGCTAATTGTTTTTGGGGAGCAGTTGATTCAGAAGAGTGAACCTCTGGATGCTACCCTGATTGAAGATGAACTGGAAGAACTTCATAGATACTGTCAGGAAGTGTTCGGGCGAGTTGCCCGGTTCCATCAAAGACTGACTTCAAGGCATCCTGTAAGCAGTGATAGTTGTTTAGATGCTTTGGGAAGATTTTTGTCTTTAAACTGCCATATTCATTGCTTGTTCCTAGCAGCTTGACTGAGTGGTTTGAGCTCAAAAGGGTCAGGAGCTCCTTCGTAGTTGTGCCAGCTTTGCTAAATCTTTGTCACCAGTCTTGTCTCCTCAAACCTCTCATGTTTGGTTTCTGTTGTCAGAATTTGGATAATAGCATGGAAGTAATTCAGAGGTTTAATACTTAGACAGTAGTGGTTTGAGGGCTTTGGAAGCTTTTTTGGGGTGTTTAGTATCTCCTTATGGGTTTGAGAGGCTCAGTCCACTTTCTTGTGGGAAATCCCAAATGGGGAACAACATGCTCCTTATTTTTCACTGGGAACATTTAGTGGATTCTTAGTTTGCTTTGACTCAAAAGGAAAGAACATTTATTAACAAGTAATGACCATCTGCAAGTAGCTGTTCACTTCTGCCTGAGCATTGTGTCGATGCTGACCTGTGCAGCCCATTTGGGATGGGATACACCTCCCTGCAAACTGGACAGAGGTGTTGTGGTGGTGGTTGAGTGTGTTGGAAGAGGGGAAGTAGCTGCTGATGTGAGGATTGTTTTGGCAAAAGAGGGAAGAGCAGAAATGATGTTACCCTTAATTTTGGGCATGTGGTATTTGATTACTGTAGCTGACCTCAAGGCAGTCCCCAGTAGGGCCGTGTGGCTCAACCATTGGCTCATTTAGTGGTATAAATCTATTGTAAATCTTATCAATATTCAATATTATTTATTTTTAGGGATTGGATGATGAAAAAGAGACCTCTGAAAATGAGACAGATCTAGAAGACTCCAGAGAAATCCAGAATGACCCCTGGCATAAGAAGACCATCAGTGAGGGACCCTCTTCACCACAGTCCCTTTGCCATCTTATGCCCCCTACTCATGGTCATGAAAGATCAGGCTGCGAAACCCCTGTCAGTGTAGACTCCATCCCACTTGAGTGGGATCACACAGGTGACGTGGGAGGTTCTTCCTCTCATGAAGACGAAGAAGAGGCAACATACTACAGTGCTCTGTCAGGTGAGAAACAATTGCCAGCTGTTTGTTTTGACATGGACAACTCTAGGATGTCCCTGTGTGGGAAAGGAGGGGGATTGAGGTCTTGCTCCCTGTTTGTTAGTTGGTTTTCAAGTCACATTGCTACATGTGAGCAGTCTTGTCTCTTAGATGTCTTGATGAAGGGAATGGTATTGTCTACTTTTTAAGAATGTTTGATGGAAATAGTAGCAACAGCGTATTTTGTTCTTTGTCTTTGCTGTCCCTTATTGTTTCAGTTGTATTTAATAGTTGAAAAATATTGAATAGTGAGGAAAATGACATTATTCTTTTTTCAGATGTAGAAATCACTGAAAATCCTGAGGCTTATCTTAAAATGACCACAAAAACTTTGAAAGCATCTTCTGGTAGGCACCTGCTAATGCATGTGTCTGAACATGGCAATCTCCCTGTGCTGCACGCTATATTCCTCAACCTCTTTCATACGTAATGTCTGACCTCCTGCCTTGTGTGGACACCATGTCTCATCCTGTCATGGTGTTCTTAAACTGCAGTATTCACATGTACATTACAAAGCAGTCTAGAACATACCATTTAGATTTTGCCTAGTAAAGGTCAAGGTGGTTAATGTGCATTTCATTGTATTGATCCAGTCTTTTGGTACTTTCTTGGTGGTTTGCTCTGGGTAATGTCACTTTTTTGGTTGTTCTGATGTCAATTGCATAGTTACTGAGGGAAATTTCACAAGTGTTTTTGGGGTTTTGTGCATGACAGAACCGTGTGTGTCCTGCCTGTTAACTCCAGAACAAATGTTCTCCAAACCAGGGCATGTCTTTACTTGTCCCTACTGAAATGTGTTGCAGATGTGCATAATATTGTTGGGATGCAAACTTTCTAAAACCACAGTGCAGCCTTTTTCTTTTATTTTTTGAATTCTCATACCTGTATTCAAGCATTTTCCAGAAGAAAACAGAATGTCTCATAACTGCATGGCTCTCATCTCATTACCTTTGAAACACTGTTGATGTTTTGCAAATGTGCATGCTTTGCAAGGAAAGCTGCAAAACTGTCATTTTTATGCCATAACTTGATGCCATTTTATTCATAGCGCTTTCTAACTTAATACAAAGCAACAGCTTCCTTGTGGAGATGGCATTTTACACTCATGGTTTATGGTTTTGGTTTTATTTGTTTCAGGAAAATCTGTTTCAGAAGCTCATCCTTGGCGTTCTCCAGATAGCCCAGTCTGCAGGAAACACCGATACGATCAGGCAGACATGGTAGGAAATGTGCTGTCTGGGCCAGAGACAAGTACTCCATATAAGCCAGACTATGTGAGTTGGAGGTTCTGTGAGCACTGAACTGTATTACACAGTCTGTTTGTTGTTCCTGTGTAGCTCCATCCTCTTCTTCCTGCAGCATCAAGAAAAATATTAGTTGAATGAATTGGGGAATGTTGACTATGCAAATTTAGACATTATTTCTGGTAGCTCAGGTCTCCACTGAGAGTCTGTATCCACTCACTAGAAAAGCTGCTTTAAAGCAATTCCAAACAATCATGTTAGGCTCCTGATCAGCGTCAGTGTCTGGAGGAACATTCTTCCTCTATTGTCATAGGACAAATCTAGGAGAATTTACACACACACACACACACACACACACACACACACACACACACACACACACACACACACACTCCCCATGGAGAGGGTGTCAGTACCTTTCCTTGATATTTATTGACATAGCTCCCTTTCCTATGCAGACTAACTTGAAGGGGGCTTTTTAGCACCCCAATATTTAATCTGCTTCTGGGTGCTAAAAATGTACAGAAATAGCTATTGTTCATTGGTACTTCGGTCTTGGTGGCTTTGCCAGCAGCTGCCAGGCTCAGTGGATCTGGACCAGTTGTCAGCACTCTTCCAGACACAAGATGGTCCTGTCTTCTGGCTGGTTTTGTCATCATTAATTCATTCCTAGAGCCTTCAAGTCAATATTGCTAAGACCCAGAATCCAACAAAGACTGTCAGTAAATGTACATTGTATGGTACATGTAGTGCAAAAGCAGTTAATCTGCCATGTCCAGTCTTGTCATAGTTAGCGTCACTATGGTGTGTGTTTGTTTACTGGGAAGGCACAGAGAGCCAGTAGAAACTGTTAGCAAAGATTCAGAAGCCCAGTGCTAAATCTGATGTGCAGGAGCTCAGCAGTAGCCCAGCCATCCCAAAGTAGCACAAATTTGACCTTTGATGGCTTATTAACCTGCAGGGCTCACCCATCAAAATGTCATTCCAGGTGAAGCAGCTCAGCTCTGCCAGCAGCAGCAGCATCAGCAAGGAGAAAAATGCGTCTGCTAACATGAGCGATGAAGAACCTCAAGATGACCAAGAGCTCATGAATATAGCAGCTGTGGAGAAGCAGCCAGGTACAGAGTGTTACGTGTGCCTTTGATACTGGAGTGTTTGTCCTTTGACTCTGGGGGGGACAAAGTAGAGATGGCACAAAGGCAGCGTGTTTGCCTTGGGAGCAAAATAGAAGTAAACTGCTATCTTCTAAATTAATATATTTTGTTAAGATTTGCTGAGCTGCCCTCTCACCTGGTACTTTCCAACTCATGTTTGCTATTTTGAGCTTTTATATTTTCTGCCAGAATCGAGATTTTTGTCACTCGTAATACACTGCAGTCTCTTTGCTGTTGGAATGAATGAGAGCAATTTCACTTTTGTGTGATACTGTATACTTCAGAGACTTTTAATCAGATTTCAAACTGAAGAAGTGTGTCTCTGTCTAAAGTAAGACTGCTGCAGTTTGTTTTCTCAGTACTTGTACTCCATACAAGAAGATGCTACAGCTCCCATTTACAGAAATGTTTTGTCGAAGCTGGTAATGTATTCTGTTCTTCACTGTCTTCAGTGTGGCCCTTTCTCTCAAATAGGCCAAAAAGCTGGTTCTCTTAACCTTTTAGGACCTCATTCCTGGTTCCAGGTGCTTGAGATTGTATTAACACATCTGTACTGCAATCACAAAAGAGAATCAAGTGATAAAAAGAAGGCTGCAGCTGTATGCACTGGCTTACTTGGTTTCTGGACTCTCAGATAGACTAGAGTTGAGTCTCATACATGGGATGAATAGGAACTGTCTGAGAAGGACTTACATGTGCTTCCAGAAATAGTGTTAACCATCTCAGAGGTGGCATCTCCATCTCCTTTAGATTTGAATAGATTAAGCATAAACCCTTGTCCCAGCTGCTGGATCTTACTTTATCCCATGATGAATTATGGTGTCTGCCAAATCACAGCTGGGTTCATTGAATTCCAGCTCCTTAGATTTGCTGTATTCTTCCAGGTGAATTAAAATATCTTCAATTACTGTGGTTAAAACCCTGCGTAGTGTTACTATGTGCATAACTTGACCAGTAATATGAAATCAGCAGACGGCAGAATCTCAAGGAAGAACTTGTCTGGGTAACAGCAGTACATGGCAGCAGTTACCTGACCTTCAGGTCAGGTAACTGCTGCCAGTTAGATCAGAGAATAATTTACTCATAGAATTCCTTCCATCTATTTTACACACTCTTCACCTTGCACATTTATATGTTTCTTGTTCTATCATTTGTAGGCATTATTGATAGGTGGGAACTCATCCAAGCTCAAGACCTCAGAAATAAATTTAGGATGAAACAGAAATTGCAGCAGTGGCAGCAGCTGAACTCAGATCTCAGCGACGTCTCTGCTTGGCTTGATAAAACTGAGGAAGAGCTTCAAGAGCTGCAAAAAGTGAAACCTCCAACAAGCATGCAGATGTTGGAACAAAGGGTCAAGAAACTGAAAGTAAGTTATGGCATAATGAGAAGTGGGATTTCAAGATGCTGTTGATCGTTGTGCTCCTGGGATCTGTGGGCAGCATGAATGCTAATACAACACGTGTGTACCACGGAGGAGCTAAACTGTTTCCAGCTAAGTGGACTAAAGAGTTGTTAAGCAAGGTGCTGCTGTCTTCTTATGCAGAGATATGCAGGCAGTATGACTGGCTACACCTCTGCTTTTGTGGTTTCTTGCAGAGACACTTCATTTTCTCTCAAACAAAATGTTTATCCCCAAACTTCTCTTTTTAGGCCTTTTACTTTAGAAACCAATCTTAAAGAAAAGCTAAATAATGAAAGCTTAGACTCCCCAGATGCCTAGGGTCAGGCCTTGTCTTTGCAGGTTGGTTATTCTGAGTAGTGATATCAGCATTTTTTCCTTGTTCTGTGCCATTCCCCTCTGTGCAAACCAGACACAGATTGAAAATTAACCATGTCTACAGGCTGCAAAGTCTAGGAGGATTTTTTTTTTTTTAAGTTGGATCAAGGGGTGTGGAGTTGCAGCTCCAAAAGAGACTGGGAAAAACCTGTTCTAAAGGTGTGTTTTTACCAGGGTGGTGCTTGCAATAAATCTCCAACCTAAGTGACGCTTTTGTCCAATAATTGATGGATACGTCCTTTCAGAATGTGCAGTTGAATTTTTTCACTTAGCAGATAAAGATTTCACATTGAATAGAATGCATTCAGTAACAATTCAGTCTGCTAATCTTCAGCCAAGTAATAGAACACTTAGAGAGACAATAGCGTGAACATTTGTCAGGCTGTGTGGTCATATTGCCTGCCATGACTCAGCTTCCATAAACTGCGACTGAGTCAGGTCTACACATTGAACCAGCGTGTTCCATGTAGCTGCTAGGTCCCTGGGACTTAGGTCTCAGGTTGAGATCTGAGAGAGCAAGTGCTCCTAACACTTGTGGGAATAGAAAATCCCTGTGTGCTCACCCTTCTGGCAACAGCCTCATAGGGAGCCACCCAAATTCTGAGAATGTTGGTCACTTTGGCATCATACTTGGCATGATGCTCACAAGCAACACACTGCAGGACAGAGGAGGGATTTCTTAGGCATGTTGAGAGTATGCTTAAACCTACATATCCTTACATAGCCAGGCACTGAGCTCTAGGAAAGGTTTGGTGGTGCCTGATGATTGGAGCGAGGTGTTTCCCTTCAGACTGGAGTTGGGTGACAGACTTCTTCAAGGAGCAGGGCTGCACTACTTCTTCTGTCTTACACATTTTTCTTAAGAGGAGTCCAGCATCTGTAAATCCCCTTTTCAGACAGCCTGGCTTTCTGTGGGTGTCTGAAAGAGCCAGCATGAATTCTAAGACATGAATTACATGAGGTGTCATGATATTGCAATTACCCTGGATAAGGATAAGGCCAGTCTGGCTGCAGACTGGCTTACCGGTGTTTAGGGGTCTGTGCTGGACCATATTGTATTGTCTGATAATGAAAGAAACTTTGTTGCTTGAAGGAAGGAGACAGGGTTCTTTGTGGGGCAAAATGTAATTTAGACCAGCAGATTTTGACAAGTGGGATGCAGATCTTGAGAATACACAGTTTGACACTCCTAGTTACGAAGGCTACTGCGAAAAGCAATCTGAGCTGTGTTGATTGCAGGGCTCATCCTGCAGCTCTTACCTTTCTACTGCAAGAGCCCATAAGTTGAAAAAGACTGAGTACCCTTGATTGAAAGTGTAACTTTTTGAGGGTATGAGGCATTGTTTGTTAATAATTTTTATAAAAATAAACCTTCAAACATACAGGTTCTACCTTCACATAAAGGTGATACTGCCATGACTTAAATTCCATGTTATTTTCCAATGCAAAGTTAAGGGAGAGGAGAGGGCATTTGGAGGGATCTTGACCAGTCAGAGATATGGGCTGATAAACTCTGACTAGGGAGAAGCAAAAGAATTACTCACCACAGGGTGGCCTGACATGGGACTAGGTGCCCAGAGGGGATAGGGAATCTCAAGAGTGTCTGCAAGACACTCAGAATTTGACTGGATATGACCCTGTCCAGCCAGTTCATAGTTTGAAGTTGGCCCTACTTAGAGCAGGAGATTGGAGTCCTCGACTCTGGATGTCCCTTTCTGCATAATTCTAGGATTCTGAGGCAGCAAAACCTTTATAAATCAAGAGGAAATGCCATGTTATAACCTATGGGAATATTCTTCAAGTGTCACAGAAAGAGACAGCTCAGAAGAAAGAAGGGCAGATGTGGATAAAGCCATAATGCCTGTGACTTAGGTAGATGCACATACCCAACCAGATTTGTTTTCTTCAAAATGTAATATTTTGCTTTTAAAAGAAACAAAATAACATGAAGAAGGCCACTTACCTTAATATGCTCCTTAGCAGGATCTGAAAAGCTGCCTGATCCAAGCAGCTTTCCCCAATACTTGTGATGCTTTTGAGGGTGTCGCTTTAATGTAAATAACCAACGTGCCTTTCATCATCCATAGAGGCTGCTAAACCTCTTTTTCTTCCAGGACATGCTTAAAGCATTTGATAACTACAAAACAGTGATGCTTTCTGTTAACCTGAGCAGCAAAGAATTCCAAAAAGTGGATAGCACAGAGTTCAAAGAGCTTCGGAACAGACTTCAGAAGGTGAACTTGCATTGGGAGAAAGCAAGTCATGCATTGGACAACTGGAGGAAAGGTTTACAACAAGCCCTACTGCATTGCCAGGTGCATACCACATGCCAGCTTATAAGGGAGAACTCCTCTTTAGGGTGCTACTGTGGGGTAGAGGTGTAGAGGGCAGAGGGGCAATTCCTGCACATCAGTGGAACACTAAGCAGAATCCAAGACACTTGATTCTTTTGGGTTTAAAGAAATAATTTGGTAAAAATAACTTTGAACTAGGTAACACCCTTGTTGGCTCTGTCTATTCTGGGCTGGCCGTTTTGTAGGCAAAGGCAGGTGAAAGCACTGCAGAAGTGGGTTTTCCTCTTATGTGAAAATCTTTTGTTTCTCTAGGACTTCCATGATCAGAGCCAAAAACTAATCCTGTGGTTAGCAAGTGCCGATAGCCGACGGAACGAGGCACAGATCACAGATCTAAATGCTGACCTCAATACGGTACTGGAATGTCAAAAGGAGTTAATGGTAAGTATAGTCTGAACTACAGCACCTCAGCTCTAACAGTGAGGCAGTAGCTTTCACCACAAAATGAAACCAAATAGTTCTCAAGATACCTGCAGCCTGTCCTTGAACCTGCTGTATTCAGGCACCTGGCTAGTTTCTGGACTAGACTAAGAAATTGCCTATATGAGGCATTTTTTCTGTAATTATGCATCATAATTAAGTCCCTTATGGACAACTTTTATGCTGGAGTGAGTGAGACTTCCAATTTCCAAGCTGTAATGTCTTTTCTAGATGGATTAATTACTGCTAGGACTATTTCTAAATGTTAGTTCAAGCAGGTACAACCAGTCTCTTCAAGAGAACTTAATTTCATATGGCGCTGTAATATCCATTCCTATGTATTGCAGATTCTCAGGCAGGTTGAGTTGTTCCTTAACGCCTTCCAGAGTTCCTCCTTTTGTGAAGGATTCTCTGAAGTTGAGAGTAACAAAGTGCTGCACTGTATTTTGTTTGTTTGTTTTAAGCAACTGGAGAAAGAGCTGCTGGAACAACAGCTTAAAGCAAACTCACTTCAAGAACTCACAGCTCACCTACTGCTTAAATCTGATGGTGAATACATTGAAGCTGACGAGAAGGTCCGTGTAATTGGATGGAAACTGAAACAGCTTATTGAACAAGTTTCACATGACTTAAAAACAATACAAGGGAATCTGGTAAGTCTGAGTTTAAATACTTGTTTATGGATCTTCCTTACTGAAAAGTAGTAACATACTAGGAGTAAAAGTATTTATTAAAGGCTGATTTAAAATTTAAGTAATTCCGCCTTTATAAGATGAAAAAAACCCAACCAACCAATAATTAATTTGCTGTAGGAAAAACTTAAGCACCAAGAGCCTGTTCAGTATTGAAATTAATTACCCAGAGAAGTAAGTTATGCACTGTCCACCCTTGAGGGCTTTGAAGAACAGACAGGATAAAGCTTCAAGTAATGCTTCTGATCTGGTCTCATAGCTGACCTTGCTTTGAGCAGGATGTTGGACCAAATGAACCTCCTGAGGTCCCTTCCAGCCTGAATTACCCTATGAGCCATAACCAAGTATAAGGCTAGGAGTGTGTAAGGAGCACAGAAGAGCTGTAGTTCAGAGCAGTGCAGTGGTTATCCTGAGAGCTGAGATATTTTCAAGTTAATACCTGTACATGCCAGTTCCATTGTACTTCCTTCAGGCTGTGCATAGTTGTTGTTGTTTAACTCCAGCCAGCAGCTAAGCCCCACGCAGCCACTTGCTCATTCTCCACAGTTGGGATGGGGAAGAGAATCAGAAGAGTAAAAGTGAGAACACTTGTAGGTTGAGATAAAGACAGTTAAAGCAAACCCAGGAGTTTATTCCCCACTTCCCATGGGCAGGCAGGTGCTCAGCCATCCCCAGGAATGCAGAGCTCCATCGCACCTAATGCTGACTTGGAAGACAAACACCACCACTCCCAACCCTTCCTCCTTCTCCCCTCAGCTCTGTATGCTGAGCATGACACCATATGGTATGGGATATCCCTTGGGTCAGCTGTCTGGCTGTGTCCCTCCCAACTCCTTGTGCAGCCCCAGCCTGCTCGCTGGTGGGGTGGGGTGAGGAGCAGCAAAGGCCTTGACTCTGTGTAAGCACTGCTCAGCAGCAACAGAAATCTTCCTGTGATATCAAGGCTCTTTCCAGACAAATCCAGAGCATGGACCCATACGAGCTGTGAGAAAATTAACTCTCTCCCAGACAAAACCAGACAGATAGTAAAGTAGTTCTTTATGCTGGAGAATTGCAGCATCTGTTCACCACTGGTTCTGCACATCTGAAGGGGCAATGCAGAAAGGCAATGAAAGATGGCTCTGTGCACCTCATCTGCTCTCAGTTTTGAATGTGCATTTTAAAGAGGAATTTGTGGTTACTTTTTAGGATTCCAGAGAAGTTCTGCTGGTTCCAGATGCCTTGAATTCAGGAGTCTATAATGCAGTCACAACCAAATCCAGCCCTGCTGTGAAGAAGGCAAGTATTTTTTTCTTATATCCTACTACCAGTATATAGCAGATTTTGACATGGATGCACGTACCTTATTACAGAATTTACAACAGGACTTGTACAGTTGTACAGTCCACAGTGTCTTTATTTTAGAAATTCCTTGTAGTTTCTGAAAGCCTGATGCTAAAAGCTGTTTCTCTCAACAGAACCCTGTAAAGAAAACTTCAGATCGCAGAAACAGCAGCACTACAAGGTATTATTTTATATTTATCTGATCTCTTGAAGGATAGTGGAAATAGCAGAGGCAATCAGAGTGCCAGCAGAAACCTGGATGGCTCTTCCTCCTGGGTTGGCATACTGGTGGGGGCGACTTCTGCCCACCTCTAGTGTCTCCTCCACTTAGCAGCTCCAGGCTGCACCTTGGTGAATGGTTTCCTTTCGCACTCTTGCTGCTAGCCCTCTTCACCTTGTGCAACCTTGACTTGTCTTTACTCCAGAAAAGATATTTTATTGTGCCAGGTGGGGGAACAGTTTAATTTTCAATCTTCCTTTAATTCTGCCAGTGCACCCAGAAAAAGAAATTTCCAGCTTAAAGCCTCTTATTACAGACTGTTAAAGACAAAGAGAGAACTTCCCCACCAGCACATTCAGGCCTGTTCAGAGGATAGAGCTCAGTAAGGCCCAGGCTGAGAAGAGCCTCATCAATCAGAATATTGGTGTCCTTTATACTTCAGCCTGTATTTAGAGTGGTTGGTTGGTTTGTCTCCTGGAAAAAGTGACATTGGTATCTGAAAATAGGGTAAAACCACACTGTTCCAAGCTATTGCAAATACATGTTTCTTCTTCACTAGTGAGGGTGGTAAACCCAAACCAGCAGCTGGCTTCCCACCGAGCAGCCTTGCATGCTTGAAGTTGTAGTTAGTATTTAATGTGCAGTGCATTGGCCTGTAGATATGCAGTTTAACTCATACTCTGAAGTGCCTTTTTGTTTCCTTTTTCTGATTTTCAGAGGGGAAAGCCATCTTCAACCTCTTCAAGCAAGTCCTCGCTCCCCCTCCTTCTGTTACCGTGTACTACGAGCAGCTTTACCTCTCCAGCTACTCTGTCTACTGCTTCTACTCGTGGCTTGCATCGTTCCGTTCTCCGCGAAGGACTACAGCTGCACCCAGGCCAACAACTTCGCCCGTTCTTTCTATCCCATGCTGCGATACATCAGTGGGCCTCCACCAACTTAGTCTGCAAATCTTCAGTTACACCAAAATGTTAATCTAAACAATGCCTCACGTTTGTAGCCTCTTGTTGCAGGGTGTGTGTTTTTTCACATCTCAAAATGTATATCTTGACGGAATTTCAGCATTTTTGTACGGAAAACATACTTTTTCTATAGATTTTTAAACTGTAAGCAACACTACTTTATACTTTGATGCAATAGCTACACTTTTATAGGTGCAGTTCCCTTCAGCTTGCAGGGTGATTGAATACTGAGTTATTAGATGCAGATCCTACATCACAGTAATCTTAAACACAGCAGTCTGCCTCGGGTTAGCACAGCGAACAAGCCGTTGAAGAAGCACTGGGACTAAAATGATCACTGCACACACTTCACGTTACTTAAGTCTGTTTGTACTGTAGTCACCTGGTGGAAACAAAACCAAAACAAAAAATCTCCATCTTTTTGGATCTCTGTTATTGTATTTTATTCATCTGACACCTTCAGTATAAGGATGCACATTTGTTTTGTTTTACATATAGTCTCCTAGGGGTTAGGACTGCTGTGCTGTCTTTTTATACCACCTTTGAAAGAAGAAATTGTTGCATTGCATGGAATTGGTTTATAATGCACATATTTTCTAGATGATCATGATTATGTAGACTATGTCCGATGTATACAAATAATGTAATGACTTTTTTAATGAAAGATTTTTTTTCAGTTTTTAACTTGCTGAATAGTGTACAGTATCTTGGGAGAAAATTCTGTGTTTTTATAAGCTTCATCTTTAAATGAAACTGACCCTTGGGCAGTGGCTGGAGAAACACTGTGTACAGTCGGCGTTGACATTGCGTCTACATTGTACAGTTCGAGTACCGCAATTAAAATTTTGCCAGTGGCTGCGGGGACTTTCGGTGTGTCTAGTGAGGAGTAACCAGCATGTTCAACAGTGCTGACCCTTCCAGCCTTGTGTAAGTAACTTACCTGCATGCTAATGCAGCAGTGTCCAAAGCAACAACCACTCTTTCTTCTCAGAGCAAGAGATGAAAAATCCACAGGTGGAGCCTGTGTTCGGTTACACAGATCCTCTCCTTTGTAATTCCCTGCAGGAGGAAGAAGAAGTTGAATCAACTCATGCTTATTATGCTGAGCTATTTCCCCACCCTGGAACTGATATTCCAACCCAAGAGTTACCCCAGTGCTGTAGAGGAGGGAGTAGAGAGCAAGGGGTTTGGTTGACCACTAAGAGAACTTTGGTTTTTGTGAAAATCACCCAGCAGTTGTTAGCCATTTCCTGTGATGCTTACCAATAGGAAATGGGATTTGAGCTCAGCCTGTAAGAATTCCCTCACCTTTTCTGTATCTGTCGCCGCTGGTGGTTGCATGCTCTTCATATTCCGGCAGAGGGAGGACGAAGCAGGTGGCTTTTCATTCTTGCGTTCAAAGTCCCTGTAGCAAGACAACAGCTGCTCTCCAGCTGTGGGGGCCAAAGCCAGCATGGTTTATTTCCAGGCTATTAAACTAAACTAGTTTGTTAACTGTGATGCAGTTCAGGTTGCAAAGTTTGCAACATGGTATAGGCAAGTCAAAGATTAGAATTTGGCACTTTTCAGTAGTGGTACCATGCAGTGGTTTACACCTACACAGTGCTCTGCTGCAGGTCAAGGTGGGCCAGCCCTGTACTGATGTGTGTTGGCCTGAGTCCCAAGCACCAGTGCCCAGGCTCCATCCAGGGCACACAGATCCAGCGGTGCTTCCGCAGCCTGTGAGCCTGCCCATGGCTCTTCCGAGCCCTGTCACGGCCAGGCTTGTGCTACAGCCACCCATGTCACAGCTCCGGCTCTCATGGGAGTGCTGTACCACCAGATACAGGATGGAGCCTCCCGCCCCTCGCCTCACAAGGGGATAAACTCCTCTCTCCCTCTGCCATCATGATTTTGTATTTCGAAAGCAATTACTTTCAGATGGAGCTCATTTGAGTTTCTGGCTCTGTAGAAGTCAGCCAATGCTTAACCGTTATTTCATTGCCAGTTTGTCACAAATGCCCATGCAAACCTTTCTGTCAAGAACTAATAGTCAGTTGCTGGCATGATATTAACTTCTTCTGCCATTAAAGAACCTGTGCAGGGGGGAAAAATTTGCAGAATGTTAAAAGGTCTAAAGAAAATTTCATAGCCTGCAATTTCCTTTCATTATGTACAGTTATACCAAATTGTTGAGCTGATATAATGTATAAAATGAGGAGCTTTCATGAAATTATCTCAAAATGTCACCAAAAAAATGAAAAAAAAAATACAGTCTGGGAAAATAACTTAAATGTTCCTCCCCTACCCCCCAAACCTATTTTAAATAGTTTTACTTCCAGTTGATTATAACCACTGCACCATAGGTGACATCAAAGTCTGCTTCAAATAAGTCATTCTGTATATCCCCGATTCCTTAGTGTCATCCTCTTGCTCAGGGCTGGGTTGTTAGCATTCAGTGATGGGGAAAAAAGGAATTTGAAAAGGAGGGTGGGCATTTATGTAGGAGTGAAACCAGTCCCAAACTGGTTCTGAGCTGGACTCCTTTGTGTGGGAGATGTGGCCTCCATCTGTTTGCAACTGTACTCACCATCCCAAGAGCCAACAATTCTGCCAGGATGGGAAGCAGGGCACGCTGTTTCTTATGACAGACACCACCACACCCCCCAAAAACTCTAGGCCAGAACCTGCAGCTGCTGTAGTCACACAGTGCTGGGAACCCTCCGCACCCCAAGTACCCAGTAAGCTCAACCCACAGCTTGTGGAGTGACTGCTGAGCTCTGGGCAAGACCTTACACATGGACACTGTCACACGTCACCTGCACATGAACTGGCTGAGCTGTGCTGCCGGAAAAGAAAGGAACAAACAGCCCTAGATTTAGGTTTCATGATGCCTGTTTGTTCAGCCAGAACAATCCAGAACTGAATGAAACCTCACTGGGCAGATACTGTGAGTTGACAGGACGAGCAGCCTGCAGCAAGAGGGATTTCCCCATCAATGAATGTGAGGTACTTGTAAAGGAAATGGGTTTAGGCCTGGGGTGCTGGTCAAATGGCTGAGGCCAAAACGGTGAAACTAAAACCATATCTAAAGAAGAACTCGGAAAATTCTGGGGAAGGCAGACATAGAAAACCTGTGTTAATGGCTGTGCCAGTACCTTGGGACGTGATGGGATGAGTGAAGAGGGCTGTGTCTTAGACAGTAGTGGCAGCAGTTGGCATTCTTGTGGCACAGCAACCTCGTTTTCTTCATGCACTTAAACAGATCGCTGATGCTCGACAATGCATGAGGATTGCAGGTGAGGCCTATGGGTAAAGATGGAAAGAGTTAAAAAGCATCCAGCCCATAAATGAAATGAAGGCTTAGCTATGAACCAGTGTGACATTTAACTGACCACACTTTGGTGTTAAAACACTGTGAAAAATTAATGTAAGTATTTATTTTCTGTACTTTAGAAGCCCACTTGCTTTTCATGTTCCCAGTTACCACGCTGTCTTTAGTTCAGACACTGGACTAGTACAACAGATGACATGTCCGTAACATACTCAATCACCATCTCACAGGACATAAATAACATCAGATGAGTTCATCTGAGACAAATGATGACAACAACAAAGGCATTGCCACAACTTCCAGCTCAAGAGTGCGTGGCAGGATGACAGGACCATGCGAGAAATGGTGCAGCCTGTGGCTGGCTGAGACACGCAGTGGCCACGGCGGTGCCCGTCCTCCACCACGCTCACTCACAGCAGCCACGGACAGGGGTTATCAGGGTTACGATTCAGTCAGTTCAAAATGTATTAATGGTGTGAGGTAAATCAGAGGTTGAATTTTAGCAGCACTCAATGCCCGACTAATTTAAAGATTTACAAGTAATTTGGTAATAGATATTGTGATCAAAATAGCGACCTGAATACAGATTGGAAGATGAGAAATCACAGTAACTTACTAGAAGGTACTGTACAGCTCATAGTTATAGAGTCATATCCAAAAACGTACATCATTAAGGGACACGTAGCTGTAACTGTGATACGTGCCTCCCACACGTGTGTGGAAGCGAGCTTACAGTTCAAATTCCCCTCTCTGAGTTTGGAGTCAGTACTCACCATGCATCGGCATTCCTGAAGATGGCTGGCTCTCCTTGGCTCCTCTCTGGAGGTGAGCACCTGAGGGCTGCCCTGGCTCAGGGGTGATGCTGTTCACGGACCACCACAATTCCCAAGAGCTCAAAGGGTCCTGCTTGGAATCGCTGTTCACAGGGGCTGAGACAAGTGACTTTTGTCAGTATTTTTCAGAGTAGCTCCGATGGTGAAATACTCTGGTACTTCCACCAGTTGTGCAGACTCTGAACTCCTCTGGCACCTCCCGCTTTCGGGCCACCGCCCCAGTGTGGGTACACCAGGCTGGCAGGAGCTGATCGCCTGTCAGTACTGTTCCCAAGCAAAAAGGGGGCAGGAAGGTCTCAGGCCCAGCGAAGCAGGAATTAAGGGGACACCTTGATGCTCTGGTCTGCACCAAGGTGTGTGGCCCAGAAAAGAGGAAGGCTGTGCCAGGTACCAAGCAGCTGAGGAGCTGCACCACCACACTCTTGGCTGTACAGAATATGTTGTTGTATATGTTGTATACACATCTGATCAATACTCGCCCTATAAAGCAGTAATTCTGGTGCCAGGCCCTTAGGCTGCATTCACTATAAGGCACCTCAGACAAAGCCATACATTGTTTTTAGCTTCAGCTCTCAAGGTTAGAGCAACCTGTCTCCTATGGGCACTTCTCTTGGTGGGAAAGGTCAGGGGAGGGAGAGTGCCATCGGTCTTTGCCATGTGCTCACTGTGCTAAGATTGAAATAGACCCATAATCACAACTGCATTTTCAATGTAAAAGCACATCCTAGGGAAGAGTGGCTGCTTCATCAGTGCACAACTATTTTTCTATTATTCAGACAAAAGAACAACCTTGGGTGCACAAAAGCAGGCCAGCTTCAAAAATCGCTTGGGTCTGGCTTAATGGGGAAAGCTCGGCCTTGCTCTCTGTATAGTTCAGCTCCGAAGCCATCAGCGCACCCGGCAGCCACAGCAGCATCGTGCCTTCAAAACCCCAGTCATGGCCATGGCCACTAGTGATGCTCAGCACACTCCGGCTGAGCTTTCACATGAAACTTCTGTGCCAACTGAGATTTATGTAATTTGAATCTTTTGCAAGCAATTTTAAATGACATTTGGGAGCCCTGACCCTGATGGGGGAACTTCATCCACCCAGACAGACATCTGCTGGAAAAGCCACTCAGCAAAAGGCACACAGTGCCAGCGCAGGTGACAGAGAGCCCGCCCAGAGGAGAGGCACTGCTGGACTTGTTGCTCACTAGTGCAGAGGAGCTTATCAGAAAAAATTGAGACTGAAGGGAGCCTGGGCTGCAGTAATCCTGCCCTGGTGGAATTCTCAGTAGTGATGGGTAAAAAGTAGCATCTCAGCAAGGCCAACCTTCAGCTGTTTAGGGCACTAGTGTGTGGGATCCCTTGGGAAACTGCTCTCAGGGGCAAAGGAGCAAATGAGAGCTGGGACATAAAGATATTTTTCTTAGGGCACAAGTGCTCTTAAAAACATTGAGCAAGAAGACAGAGGAGTCAGGAGGCCAGCTGGGCTAGGCCAAGAAAACCATGACCTCTTAGCCAAACCAAATCCCAAACTGCAGAGGCAGGGATATACATCCTGGGGAGATTATAGGTATATGGCCTACGAGTGTAGGGATCAGGAAAGCCAAGGCACAGCTGGAGCCAAACTCAGCCAGGGACAAGAAACACGTCCAGCTCTCTTCAGCCATGTGGGACAAGGGGTGATGAAAGAATCTGTATCCCCATGATGAGCAGAACAGGACACCTGGCTACAACCAGCATACAGGAAGGCTGAGGTACCCAACAGCATTTTGCCTTGACCTTTGCCACTGAGTGCCCTGGCTACTCCACCCAGTTCACAGAATCCAAAGGCAGGGACTGACTACTCATCACTGGAGAAGATTGGCTTGGACACCACCTAAAGAACCTGAAGGTGCACAAGGCCATCCATGACAGCATCTGCAGATCCAGAGGGACCTGGTGGCTGCAATTGCTAAGCTACTACTCATCATCTTTGAGAAGTTGTGGCAGTCCAACGAAGTTCCCACTGACTGAAAAAGGGGAAACACAACTGTTTTTAAAATGGGAAAAAAGGAAGACCCAGGGAACTAAAGGCTGGTCAGTCTCATCTCTATGCCTGACAGGATCATGGAGCAGAAGCTCCTGGAAACTAGGCTAAGGCAGATGGAAAATAAGGGAGTGATTGGTGACAGCCAGCACCAAGCCATGTGGTGTGGTCAATATGCTAGAGGGAAAGGATGTCATCCAGAGGGACCATGACAGGCTAGAGAGATGAGCCTGTGCAAACCTCACAAAGCTCAATAAGGCCAACTGCAAGTTCCTGCATGTGGGTTGGGGCCAGACCCTGGTATTAACACAAGCTGGAGGATGGAGGGTTTGAGAGCAGCCCTGAGGAGGAGGGCTGGTGGGCATTGGTGGACGACAAGCTTAACATGAACCAGCGATGTGCTCTTGCAGCCCAGAAGGCCAACCATATCCACACATCAAAAGTAGTGTGACCAGCAGGTCAAGGGATGTGATTCTGCCCCTTTCTCTGTTCTTGTGAGACCCCACTTGGAGTACTGCTTCCAGTCTGGTGTCCCCAGTGCAGGAAAGACATAGAGCCATTGGAACGAGTCCAGAGGAAGGGCATGAACATGATCAGAGGCTGGAGCACCTCTGCTATGAAGACAGAGAGAGTTGGGCTTGTTCAGCCTGAAGAAAAGAAGGCTGTGGGGGAAACTTACTGCAACCTTCCAGTAGCTGAAGGGGCTACAGGGAAGCTGAAGAGAGACTGGTTATAAGG
>VXBZ01009099.1:268705-312829 GCA_013399135.1 Heliornis fulica
AAGCTGTGGCTGCCCCTGGAACCCTGGCAGTGTTCAGGGCCAGGTTGGATGGGGCTTTGGGCAGCCTGGGCTGATGGATTAGCAGGGGGGTGGGACTAGATGGACTTTAAGGACCCTTCCAACCCAAACCAGTCTGTGATTCTATGAAAGTGCAAAGAAGACAAAATTCTTACCTTGCAAGAGGCTGATCACTGGTGACAGCTCAAATAAGACCAAGAGGCAACTTTCTCTGGGCTCAACTCATTGCTAGGCTCTTTTAAACCACTCTAATGATGCAAACACAGGACATGTCTGTCAGACTCCACAGGCCCTCAGGAAAAGTGCTTCCAGCACTTTCTACGTTATTATGTGAATATGCATATTTATTGAGAAAAAACCAAACCCCAAACCAACCCACTTTAAGTGCTGCTTATCTTAGTTTGCTACATTTTACAGAGGCAGACCACCCGTCAGGCACTATCACGAGGGAGAGTACTCCAACACATCTTTTCTCCACATTCTCCTCTGACTGGCAACGTTACAGCACTACAAATGGGGAATTTCCCAGAAGACGGATGTGTGGGAAAGGTGTCACGTTCCTGGAGACAAAGTTGTTCCAAGTCTTACCACATTTCTTTAAAAAAACAATAAAAAATAAAGGTCATTTAATGATTTGGTTCTAGTTCCAGACTTGAGCTGTACCTCAGTAGGTTTTTAAGAGTCTGCTTAAGAAAAAGCTTGGGCTTTTTAACTTTTTGTTTTGTGGAATTCTCTTTTTTTTTTTTTTTGAATCTATGACCTCTAGCACTGCTGTATGACCCAAGGTTGCTCACCTCTGCAAACATCCCAGAGCTGCAGCATCATTTCTTCAAGCAGAAACAGCCAGCCCTGGACAGGTCCTGGCCCAGCCGCAGGAGCCAAGGTACAGCAGAGCAATGAAGGAAAGCCATAAACCAGCCCACTCCACTCCCCTCCCCACCACCTTTGCAGCTCCCCAGCACTCAATCTGTTCATGCTGAAACTGGAAAAGCCCCCAATATCTCAACTGAAATGTAGCATGGCAGCTCTGCTCAGGCCTGGCAGGGACAGGGATGCTCCAGGAATGCGGCATCCAGGAGAGTCTGTGGGATACAGCCCTGTGATGAACCCAACATCGCTCTCAAGTGATGAAGGTACCCTTGTTCCATCACTATCACACAGCCCTCTGTTTATACACCAGCTGTGCCACACACCTCCTCCTGCTCCAAATACCAGCACCGCTACATTAATCCAGTGAGTCGACTATTGGCTTTTGCCCATTTTAAAACACTAGTAGCAACTTTTAATAAAATCATGTTTGACAAGACAAAAAATATCTGTTAAAATCACATTGTTTCCCTATTTGCACTGTGCTAGTGACGGCACGTATGAATCACAACACGTGGCACAAATCTGCAGCGTCGCCCTTTTACAGAGTCCATCCAGAGCAAATTTCCATGTAGAAGTTAATTTCACATTTTATACCCGCTCTTTCCTGTTTTCTTGAAGTTTGTTTCAAGATTGCACATAAATTCATCACTTCTAAAGCAAAACAAACAAAAATCACTTCGACATTTCTGTGAAGTTCTGTATTGAACAAAAAGGTTACACAGGAGAAAGGGGAATCAGAGAAAGAACAATACAGCAGGCACTGAGGCCAGAAGATGAACAAGCCCAAGAAGCACTGAAACACGGCTGCTTCACAGCAAAACTTCCCTCAGAATGAAAGTACCAATGAATCCCAGCCTGCACTCACATTTTCTCTTTTTTTTTGGTAGTAAATATACACTTAGGTAGAAGGGCGCTACTATATTACAGTTCCTTAAAAACAATACAAAGGTAGCTGGTAAAAATTTAGACCAGGAGCAGCATCTGGTATAGTACAAGATCAAAACAAGAGTTTTGTGTAGCTCACAAAACTCTTTAAGCCCCTTCTATAAAAAATATTGTCCTTGGCTTTAAAAACCCCACCAAGATCAAAGGTTTGACTAATATGCAAAGTATGCAAATGGAGTACTAATCAAAGTCCCTAACCCATAAGATTTACTGGCTCAAAATGGACTTTTGGTGTGTTCCCAATTTAATTTCTCCATACCTGAAATGCCCAGAACACACATGTATTACACTTCAACATATCCATTTAGAGTGATTGCAACTCCAGCTCGCATCAAAATGCGATACTGGCAGTTGCCAGAACGAATGATGTCATCCTGCTGTCCGCTGAGGTCATCGCCCGGGCTATTTCTGCCATTATTTTTTTTCCTCAGTGTAGTTTAGAGGCATGCAGGAATCAGCACAACTGGGGTTTAAACCCACCTCTTCAGTGACATTCAAAGAAGTTGTCACACTTGCGAAGCAAAGGAAGTTGCCAGAGCCACCCCCCCACCGCTCTTTGGGGGATCCAGCACAAGGTACGGAAAGCACAGCTTAAGGTGCCATGCGCTCTGAAAACAAGCAAGCGGCAAACCTGAGGGCAGCAGGTAGAAGCAGGGCCCAGCTTACCTTCCCGACCACCGCCTCGCCCCCTGCCGGAGGTGTCGGGTGGGCAGGACATAATTCCCCACACGAGTCAAAAAGGGGAGGGAAGATGGTTTGTTTCTAGCTGATTTCACAAGCCCTGATTAGCAGATTGGCTACAAACACAAACGGTGAGTACTCACAGAGCAGCCTCTTGTACCTAAATACCATAACAGATTTAACATCATTAATAAATATATAAACCAACATGTCAATCTCACAGACAAAACACGTCTCGAAGGCCAGCATCAGCTGAAATAGCTGGGCAGTTTGGTCATTGTTTAAAGCACTGAAGAATTACACACAGACAATAATGTGAGTGTTAGGAACAGGCTCACAAAATACAAACTTAAGCTTGGTTTAACATCTTTGAAGAGGCTCGCAGCTGGCCCTAGAAGCTGTCCTGACCGGCCTCCACATGAAGGCCCTTGCAGCCGTTGCATATTTAAGAACAGGAGAAACTCCTTCGCACTCTACGTATCTCAGCACAGCAGGGACCAGCACACACGGGTGAGCGGGTCTGTCCCAAACCACATTTCAAACATCTCACACCAAAGAGGAGATCATCTAGTCAGTGCTTAGAAGCCTTAGTCTGGGAGACAGAGACACCTGTGCTCACTCCCAGCCCTGACACGGGCTTCTGTCATCCTAAACCAGGCGCCTTCTCTCACTGTCTCAGTTCATGTACCCCTGGAAAGGATTGTCCGTAATTCCCTGCCTTGCAGTACTGTTCTGAGGCTTAGTTTCATAAGGTGCTTTTGAGGAGTCTCAGAAAAGGCACTATGAAAGTGCAGCTATTATCATGTCAGAAACACGGATGGAGGTGTGGATCCCACAAGCCTTTCCCGAGATACCGATGTGCAAATCTAGAAGAGCTGAGGACATGGACATGGTCACGCTTCAGCAGTCCCATTGCAGCAGCTTTGTTTTCTCCCATAGCTCTGAACAAGCTTCACGTTTCCAGGTCTCCCCAGAATTACTGGGCTGCCCCATTTCGCAGGCTGTCTCCAGTCTCCATTTGTTCCAATGGGCCAAATTCGGGATGCATGACCGGGGATTTCCTTTGGCCTCGGAGAGTGTGTGCGTTCAGCATCTCCAGCAGCAAGTCATACACTGGGACCACGTTTTTACACTTCATGCTTAGCAGATGCTCCATTCCCTTGTTACTGTGAAGGAGAACAGAGAAGAAGTCAGCTGTCTGGGTCCGACAGCGCGGAGAGGGAACACACGCCCATGGCTCCCAGAGGGTCCCGTTTCATCGGGAGTTCGGGGACTTCGCTGCTGCAGTCCCTGGAATGGCTTACCACAACCAACAGGAACAACATCTCAACACTCTCAAGCTGACTGGTTTACTACTTAGAGAACCAAGATTTGCTCTACATGGCACAACTTGACTTCAGAACACAATTCACTCATACCGACCCTATTGAAACCAGAGGAAAACCTCCTTGGCACCAAAACCGCAGCAGACCCACAAGCGGCAGCTTTATACAGAGGGGAATTCACAATGTGTAACTCTAGTGACTACCCACCCCTCCTGCCTGCCTGAGTAGGAAGACCAAATTACCCTGGGCAGCTTCAAGCAGCTTGATGCCTCCCTGCACAGCCAGTGGTAGGTCTTGCACAGGCTTTAAAAGTCATTTTTTGTTATGGAGTAAGGTACAACAGCACCTGTTTAGCTGGGATGCCTCATGGCTGTACCAGGGACTGGACTAGCAGGAGATGGATGTTGCCATTGCAGGGGCACATACATACACCTGAGAGGCACTCAAGGTTTTGGAGTTGAAATCTAAGGGCACTTGCTCAGCAACAAATTTATCCTGGTGGGAAGAGCAGCAGACAGCAGGCACAGCTGACCTGGTGGATTGCACTGGGAGGGGGACAATGCTTTCAGAAAAATGAGGTTCTGTCGCAGTTTTGTAGTTACAAATATTGTAATGGCAAAGAAGAAATGGTGCCCCCCAACTCTTGAGAGTTCTGCATCATTTGCTAATCAAGGCTGAGAGCATCAGTTATTTCCAGAACAAAGTATAATTGACCGACCAGAGCTAAGCAACATAAAGGAGACACATCACAGCAAGTGGCCCCCAGGCTTTGGCTGAGGCAGTCACAGCACAGAACCTCTCGTGTTAAGAAGAAAATGTAAACATTTTGCAAAGATACACAACCTTTATTTACACTATCCCAGAAGAAGAGCTCCTGCAGTGCTGTGATGTGGTGTCACACCACAGTGGGCATCCCAGGTGATGGCAGTGCATCACCTCAGCTGGGTTCAGCTCTGGCTGGTGCTGTAGCTCTTGTAGGGCCAGCGCTCATCTCAGCCTTTCCCCTCAGTTAACCTGTCTGTTAAAAGCTTTTGGCACAGTCAGGTCCTTTCTGCTGCCACTTGCTCTGCCAGGAACCTTGTTGCAATGGTGTCTGTCCCTCTTCCAGCATCCCCACACAAAGTCAGGTAGGCCCATCTCTTCCTTACATGCTCCAGCCTGGTCCTAGGACCATCTTTCCTGGACACAAGCTCCACAGCCAAGACATCAGACTTCACAGCTGGTCTCTGAGTAACAATTTAAAATTGCAAACAGTCTGAAAATTAAAGCATGTCTTTGAGTCCATTGTGCTGTAAGTAAAGGTGAGCAGCACAAGATGGTCCAGGAACTGGCAGGGAGCAAGGAGCTGCTTCCCATGAGGGAAGTCAAAGAAGCTTGTCCCCACTATAGCATAATTCACTGGGAAAAAAATGCTGTGGTCCTGAATAAGTGACCTAATAGTTGCTCTCAGGACAGAAACTTGGCTTGAGACAAACACAACACCCAACTTAGACTCTGCTCCACGCAGTTTTGAAAGAGAATTTTTTTGGACAGAAGTGTTTTGGTGGCTGGTGGGGCTTTCTTTCCTGAAAGGCTGTATTTGTGTTACTTTTGTCAGCTGTTTCAGGCAGATACATAACGAGCAATATAACGTAATAGAGTTAGGCCAGCTTTGGAATATCAACACAATGTGCCCGCAAGCACTCGAGTATATTGCCTGCCTGGTTGTGCTAGGAAGGGCTTGCAATAGGCAGAGATCAAGAGCAGTGCCAGGATTCCCCCGGGGGGTGCTCTGGAGTTCAAGCCTTGCTATGTTACTGCAACAAACACACCCCCTGAGACACCACACGCGGTCTGGTGAACGTACCTTGCGTGTCTGACGTGGGAGAGCAGCATCAGCAGATTGGCCAGGCGAGTCGTCTGCTGCTGCGAGGGGATTCCGCTCTTTGCAATAACCCACACCAAAGCATCTGTGACTACGTTAAGCAGATGATGTAGTTTCCTGTTGCTTTCGGGTTCTTCTGCTGACAAGGGAAACATGCCTAAGCAGAGAGAGAGAGAAATACTCCCTGCTCATGAGGAAGGGGAAAAAAAACCCCTTATGACTGTGGATTTTTTCCTGATCTAATATTACAACAGGATTAGAGAAGATAAAATTCCTGGGCCCCTCAAGACTGTACAAATGATATTCCACATGTCACACCAAGCTCCAATTCAAATTCCTTTGCCAAAATTTTCAAAATGAGCCATTGTCCCAGATCCTCTCAAGACAACATGTTGAACTCAGACCCTTCAGTCCAGAGAACGGACACGCTCTTCATTCTCCAGGGCTTTTTTCCTTTGAATCACTCTGTACCTTTTAGTTCAGTAACTATGATGAATTACAGCATTATTCTTACTGTCATCCCTTGTTACTGAAGGAAAAAACCCTTTATTTTTATCTGAGTATACCTGGGGAGGCAGGAAAATATGATGAGAAGCATTGCTCATAGACCCAGCCTGCCAGGCTCTCCCTGAAGCTCCTTAAGTGTGCCCTAATAAGTCACTTCCCTACAGTGGAAACCTTAAAAGTCAGCAACAACAAAATACAGGGAGGTTGGAGGTATGGAGAGAGAAGAAATCACCACAACAAAAACCTGGAAACACACAGCAACGCTATTGTTCACATCTGAAGTGTGGGAGACAAAGGGAGATGGCCAACCTCTTCTCAGGGCCTGTGGGGAAAGGACAAGGGGCAATGGTCACAAGTTGGACCACAGGAGGTTCTGCACCAATGTGAGGAAGAACTTCATGTTGAGGGTGACAGAGCACTGGGACAGGCTGCCCAGGGGTGTGTGGAGTCTCCTTCTCTGGAGATACTCAAGACCCATCTGGACGCCAACCTGTGCGACCTGCTCTAGGGAACCTGCTTTGGCAGGGGGTTGGACTCGAAGATCTCTGGAGGTTCCTTCCAACCCCTACAGTTCTGTGAATCTGTGTTGATTCAGAAGAGTCCTGGGGCAGATGACACCAAGCTGAGGAATGTGGTCGACACGACAGAGGGATAGGATGTCACCCAGAGGGTTCTGGACAAGCTAGAGAAGTTGGCTACTCATGAAGTCCTGCAGTTGCATTGGGACAGCCAGTGCTACGAAGGATAGAGAGGCTGATAGAGAGCAGCCCTGGAGAAAAGGACATCCTGCATGAGGATGATCAGAGTGCTGGAGCAGCTGTCCTACAAAAACAGGCTGAGACAACTGGACTTGTTCAGCCTGGCGAAGAGAAGGCTCTAGGAACACATTATAGCATCTTTCAAGTCCCTGAAGGGGCCTACAAGAAAGCTGAGGATGGACTGGTTACAAGGGCTTGTAGCAACGAGACAAGGGGCAATGGTTTTAAACTAGTCCTGGGCAGGTTTATATTAGACTTCAGGAAGTTTTTCAGTATGAGGGTGGTTAGACACTGAGACAGGTAGCCCGGAGAGGTGGTGGAGGTCCCATCACTGGAGATATTCAAGGTCAGGCTTGATGGGGCTCTGAGCAACCTGTGAAGATGTCCCTGCTCACTGCAGGGGGGCTGGACTAGATGACCTTTAAGATCCCTTCAAAACTAACACATTCTATAAAAAAAAATTTTTTAAAAATAGAATTTTCCCAAAGAAACTTATGGGAGAACAGAGCTCCAGAACACCTTAAAAATTAGGCAGAAAAGATTAGCTGTTATAAGAAAGGAGAGTGGAGAGAGGTGAAAGGTAGATTTTTTTTTTTTTTGAAAGGTGAGACTTTGAGCAAAACATGGCCGACAAACATGGGGTTTTTTTGGGTTTTGGGCTGGTTGGTTGTTATGCTTTTTTTTGTTGTTGTTTAGAAAAAAGGAGCAGCTTTGTTTGTCTGTTTAAATAATGGCATCCATCTATAAACAAGTGGGATAACAGCCAGACTACTCCCTCTCAGAACTGGGCTGAGAATCACTCAGCAGCTCCTTGCTGAAAACAGTAGATGTAAATAAATAGGTAGTTGTTATTTTGTTGTTGATCTTTTCATTAATTACAAAATGCTCTGGGGAATAAAAATATTTTACTGTAGAGCACCCTAAACTACAAACACACACTCCTATTTACCTTGTGCAAAAGGCTGCAGAGCAAAGCTGCGGTCCTGAAATTCATCTCGCGGAACTGTTGAGCAATTTCAATCATTTCTACCAATTAATTAGTGTTAAATAGGAACACTTAAGCCAAATTAATCAGCATTTGGTTGAATAGTTTTACTAGAATTGAGAATTAAGGACAGGTTAGTAGAGCTGTACAACAACTTTACATATGATGAGGATCCAGAGAGAGGTGAGCAAAAGTTCTCACTGAAAAGGATATGCCCATAGCCTGGGCCATGGGCCCCACCTTGTGAGAAGCTTTCACACTCTGAGTCTTTCATGCAGTTCTTATGGCAAGACATAGACCCTAAATCCAGCAGATGATACAGCTCAGAGGTTTCTTGAGCAAATATCCTTACAACCTGACAGTTACATGTCCTTTCCTGTTGTTCTCTTTCAACGGCATTATCTCATTTGATATTTCTGCCATTCTTAGGGGCTGATTTCCAGCCACTCTCAAAATAAGAAGTATGATTTGGTGAGCATCAGTCAGCCATGTACTCACTGGAATTGAGGAGGATCATTGCCTTGACACACAGATACTCCTTGTGCTGCAGTTTCAGCTCTCGGAACCTCGAGGTCATGGCCAGGAGCATATCAAAGATCTCCAAGATTCCCTCTACGCATTTCCCCTCGTCCCTATGGAAACACATTTAAAATGTTACCAAAAAAGTAGAATTAAGGAACTCTGACTCAGCCAGATAAAAGTCAAAGCACAAAGGAGGCTGCATTTCTCTCCCCATTTCATCTTTGTGAGAATTCAGAAAGTTCTATCAGGAGATCTAAATTGAAAACTACACTGGTACAGGAGGTCTGCACCTCTAAGAGGCTGATCTCTTTAAAGCACATGCAGGACTGAGCTCAGGTATGGCCATATTTCTGTAAGAGGCTTTAACCTCACAGCCAGTATAATTCTGGATAATCCCTTTGAATCTCTGTAGTGCCGAACCATCTCCAGCTTTGTTTCACAAGAAGTTAATATCACAACTGGTGACATCACTATTTGTACCCAAGGGAAGCCTCAGGACTTGATGAATATGACAGACCCCCTAAACTAAGTGCTTTGGAACAATAAGCCATTTTAAAAGAATAAAACAACCTCTATCCCCATTCCCCAGCACCTTTTTCTTTCATTTAAATGTAAGCAAAGGGTTTTTTAGGTTCTGTGGTTTGGCTGTTTTTATGTTTGCAAGGGTTTAACGAATGCAACTTTATTCATTTTCCCTATTAGAAATAGTCCTGTTTTCTGGTCTGAAAAAAACCCCAAAAAAATCAAAACCCCAAAACAAACCCAAACCAACCCACAACCCTAAAAAGCAGCAAATTTCAAACCACTGGAATTGCTGTCCCTGCTTTTTCCTTTTTTTTTTTTTTTTTGTCATGTACTGGACTAAAAAACCAATTAAGCTCTGTAACACCATATTCAAAAGAAAGCTTTGTATGTTACCTGGAGCCTAAGATTTTATTTTTCCCTGTAATATTTTTGAGACAAGACAGGCTTAAGCCCAGCAGCACAGAATTAAAAGACCTTTACTTCTCTACTGGGTCCCAAGAGGAAGGTGCTGAGCCTTCAGGCTGCAAGGCAGGCACAGGCAGGTGTAGCAAGTGCTGCCTGCTGAAAGGCAGCTGCCTGCACATTGCCAGCTCCTGTGTTCCTCATAGCAAGGGAGAATTTTAAGCTTTGGGAAAGGACAGGCAGCTGCTGGTTTCTAAGCAAAGACACAAGAATCAGAGAAGCACTTGTCTATAGAGATGATGTTGGAAATCTATCTGCAATTCAGCTGGGATAAACCAATCAAGTTACAGACCAGTTTTATATACACATGTCTTACAGAAGTTACAATGACAGCATGCCCAGGTGCTTGCTAGCTCCCACTTTGCTGTATTGTGTGGAGATGAAGCAAGGTGCTCTGTTCAGCACCTATGAGCTCCCAAGGAGCTAAATGCATCATACATTTTCAGGAGTTTCTTACCACTGCACTGAACAGCATAGCATGTCCTTGCCTTGAATTTTATATGAGCAAAAATTAATTTATTTCATATCTTATATTAAATTTATTTCTCTTACTGACCCATTCTGTTTTCTGTATCTGCAGTGATGGTTATTATTCAGCTCCAGCCACAGAACTGGTACAGATCTGCACTTCCCCAGGTTGAAAAGGTTAAGAGGCATTTTAAACATACCCAAGACAATAGATTGTTTCCCTGACTTTGTAACCAATGTGAAGCCCAAGACAAATCCTTTTAAGGTCCTGTAGAGTAGCAGTCTTACTAATGTAGATTCTTACCTTCTAGTACATGATGTTATGGAGAAATAATTTTTAATCTTGCAAACACTCTGCTTTAGCTTAATAAAAATAATTACATTATTAAAAAGCGAGTCAGAGGGGTTTTTAATCCCTTTGACTAGTGCTGTGATGTTCATTATTATAGATATTTATGAAGACTGCACTAGGTGCAGGAAGAAAAATGGGTAGAAAAGCTACTTAAAATAATTAAAATATGGTGTTGCAGTATGTCTAGGTTTTTTTAGAGATTGGGGGAGAAAAATCTATCAGCTGGAAAAAATCAATTGGCAATGTAGAGCATTGTATTGATGTGTCTACACTTTCAGTATCTAGGGACCTAGAGCAAAAGAAACAAAACCAATAAAAGATGTGAAAAATAGAGAGAAACTTCACGCTGTCACAGGCTACAGGAATGAAAGAACTGGCAAGATCAACAATACTATTTCTGTTTAGCATTTCTTTAAATCACAGCAAGGATGGGGAACTTCAGAACATTATTGTTACAAATACAAGTTAAAGATATTGTCAGATAAACTATTACAGCACCTCTGAAACTAATATGAAGTGTTCTCAAGAAGATTATTTCTCTTACCTGTCCAGTACAAGGTCTGGTGCAAAAATCAGTTTCCCGGGATGGTCGATTGACCTCCACATCAAACCAACCATTAAAACTTCCATCCAGCAGCTCTCCAAGAGTCTTACTTGGTCATAGAGGCTGAGATCAATGAAGCCTAAAACAATAAAATAAATCAATTTGTTTATTTCTCTGTTTTGAATAAGAAGACAGAGTAGATGAGAATCAAAAAGAAGCAAAAAGGAATTGTGGGTTGTGAAGAGAGCCAGGAAAGGGAGTGCTGGCATTGGAAGGGCCATTTCAAATAGGAACATAAATATCAGCTAATGAAACTCAAAGTGAACGCAGAGGACCTGCCTTCTGCTTGGCCATGTCTTTAAATGATGATCCCAGAACCTCCAGAGAGGCACCAGGCACTATGAAGAAAACAGTCTGGTCTCTTCCCTGAATACATATGGTTGTTGCTTGCAGGGTTTGATTGTTTTTTGTTTGGTTTTGGTTTGTTTTTTTTTTAATCTCATTAAGACAGGCATGTTTCTGGGTTTGTTAGGTAACTCTGGAAGAATCCACACCTTGGTGCCTCTTTGTTATCAACCCCTTTCCCCAGCTCACCCTTCTCCTGCCACCCTCTTACCCACAACTGTGGTAAACCACAAGAAAAAGAAGGGAAGGGTAGTTGGTGAAGGTATTAGTGTCCCCATTGCCTCCATTCTCAGCAGCCTAAAAGCAAGAACAGAATTAATGCAGTTGTGTATGAGCCTGTTCCAGCATTTAGTTGTCTCCAGAAGTTTTAGCAAGGTGTCAGGTGGCACTGTGAGATAGCCAGGAGGGAGAGACATTTGTTACTCTCCACTGCAAAAAAGACCAGGGAAAAGAGGTGCATGGGAGCCAAATAAAGAGAAATAAAATTAATGCACATCAAAAAAAAAACAAAAAAACAAACAAAAATCAGAGAAACCAACTGACTGAAGCTCAAAGGCACAGAAAACAGGTGTGATTATCAGTCTGGAAGAGGGAAAGCAGGCTGCTCCATCAAGGGATAAAACACTGGTATGATGACATCCAGTTCAGTGGTCAAACTGTAGCTCTGTTTGAAACCAAGATCAGGCCACTGTTTTTAAACCAGAGCTGCATTAGATGGGTCTCTTAGCAAAGCTGCTTCATTCTTAGACAAGCTGGTGTCCGCGACTGCATAGTGAAAAATCATTATACAGCCTGGCTGTGGGGGACAGGCTTCCCGTCGATCTTGCCAGTTCTCTGAGGTCTTAAAATACACCCAGAACGTTTGTGCTGTCAAAAAAATTACTGTCAGTAATTTATACAAATGATCTGTGTATTTTAATCTTACTAAACTACCAGGCTGGAAGACAGTATGTGATAGCCCTAGGTTGACATGAACGGGGTAAAGCGCACTTCTCTCCTATCATTGCCTTGCAAAATCAATAGCCTTGTGGCTTATTTAATGTGCAGAGGAAACAGGAGCCTCTGAGCTGCACCTTCCCTCCTGGATTTCACTGTCACAGAATTTACTACAGAATCTGTAGCCAACAACAGATTATCTGTCAGACACACACACTCATAATTTTAAAAGTGCTTTCGGAAAAACAATCGCGGGAGTGCCAATCGTGTAAACTGACAGGGGCAGTTTCCTGGGAAACAACAGCCCAAAGGCATTTCAGAAGTTTAGTTAAATAAACATTTACACAGGCATGTGCTGATTTCTCTCGCATAAACAACCGGTTACTGGGTTTAGAAACTATCTCAGTCGAGGGACATGTCAGACCATGTCCCAGCATTCGATCTACAGATACTTAAAGAGCCAGATTTATCCTGGATGTCATCTACTAAACTCTTGTTATCAGCACCAGCAGTAAGATTTATGACCACTGAGCAGAGATATTAGAAGAACTATAGTTTTTCTTTTCCTATCTTATGCTTTAAATCCCGAGGACAGCAGACAACCATGACAGCAGCAGTGTCAGAAGACCCATTTCGCCTGCTGCAGAGTACATTAAACAACTCATTTTTCTACGTCCTTTAAATTGTCTGCTTTATACCTAATGATTTAGTGATAAATTACTTAGACAAGAAGAAACTTGTGCTGGATGGGTAGTAACTAGCAAAAGACAGAGTGCTCTGGCCAACAACATCCTAAGTTGCATAATGATTCCAAATTTCAATATGATGACAACACCCTATCGATTTGCAATACACATTCAGCTAGGAACCATGTTCAACTGTCTCAGTCTAGGTCAACAAAGTAAAAGACAATTACAGAAGCTATGTTTTGCTGCCTGGCAATTTAGGATTAAAATACTTGGAATCCAGAAGGAAAAAATCCAGGTGCCAATTTCTATTTCACTGAGCAACAACAAAAATATAACCCATCAAGCTGAAAGTGCAGACAAAAATAGTCACAGAGTAAAAGATGCAACAGGAGAAGGTCATTAAAGATCAAATAAAAAAAAACATTAAAATATAAACATTTATCTCTCCTATTTAGGCAAGAAGTTACCGTTAACATCAGCATATATAAGGAAAAATAAAAATATTTCCTTTCAATTTTGGTGAGTGTCAAAATAACACCCAATAGTAATTTAGAGGTGGAAATGGGCTTCTTCTGCAGCTACCCCAAAGCAAATATTTAGCTTTACAGAAAGTAAAATTACTGGTCACTGAGCCATCAGTCAAGAACTTGTTTGTTTTTTTGTTTCAAAGACCTTACCTCCAGGAACCAGAACACAGATCTGGATGAATACCTTCAGGCAATAATCTTTGAAAACTGAAATTCTATGTCTTGAGCTTTAGTCATCACAGTTATTTTAATGGAAAAAATATTAATAAATCCACATTAAAGCAAATGCTCTAACTACTATGTTACATGGCAATATTACTTAATGATAAGTATTTGTTAAACATCTCATTTTTTGGTGTTTATTTCTGTTCAGAGTAACAGGAGTGATCAGAAAAGACAGACAATAAAGCATTGACAATATCTGAAGCGTGGGAGACAAAGGGAGATGGCCAACCTCTTCTCAGTGGCCTGTGGGGACAGGACAAGGGGCAATGGCCACAAGTTGGACCATTGCGAGAGAATTTATTCACAGTGAGGGTGAGGGAGCACTGGGACAGGCTGCCCAGAGGGTTGTGGAGTCTCCTTCTCTGGAGATACTCAAGACCCGTCTGGACACCGACCTGTGTGACCTGCTCTAGGGAACCTGCTTTGGCAGGGGGGTTGGACTCGATGATCTCTGGAGGTCCCTTCCAACCCCTACAATTCTATGACAAGACCAGGGCAGGCACCAGCAAGCTCTGGCTACCTTCAGCAGAAATCCAAGAGAGAGGCTGTGCTCTGCTGGCAGCTTAATCCTGATGGACATGGGATGGGGTTAGGGCCAAAGTGCACATTAGATTGGCCATGTGAGGTAAGCGCAGCCATAGGCATCACTTCTAGCAGAGCAATATACCTGAAGCTGAGGATTCAGCCCGATGCAGCTACATCTCTGCCCACTATTCAGTGCCTCTTTCAGCACTGTTATCAGTTGGTCCCACTGAACGGACATAGTCTGAGGTTTAGTCTACACCACCCAGCAAGTTTTTCCACAATTTTTTCTTCTCTGTGTGCTGGCTGCTTTCACTCTGGCTTTTATTCTTTATTCTGTTTGTTTTAATTGTGGGTGTTGCACAGAGAAGAAACTGCAAACACTGTACACTTCCAATTTATAAGCAGCAAAATGGTACATTGCCACGATACAATCATCTCACCTGAGCCCATCTGAGCTCTCACCTAAGGCAGTAACGCACATAGTTGTACTTAAGCACATGTTCTTTGTGTTGGCAACAACTAAAAACACCTTATTTCATTTTTGAAGGACAGTGCACAATAATTCTGACATCAGCACTACGCTCCTCTCTGCACCTGACCTTCTTGTGTAGCAGCTTTGTCAACTGAAGTGATTGTAGATGCTCAGTGCCTGGACACACTTCAGTTTTCATCAACTGTGTTAGAAAGCCTCTAACAAGATTCAAGGAAAGAATTTGGTCTTAAATTCTATTTTATAGAAATCTAGTTAATAGTCCTTTTAATGAACCTTCTGAACCAGATTAATCAGGCATTTATAGTTGATACATGCAACACCAACTGTGCTTTTAGCAAAATTAACAGTATTTGACTAACAGCAGGTAGCAATATATAGTCTAGGTCGTTGTCTAAATCAAAATACATTCAGGTGAATTACTGAGAGTGATAAATTGTCTGTTACTTTACAGGATAAAAAGCTTAAGCTTTTTCTATCACACATTTACTGTGCTGTACTGTTTTTTTAGGTTAGAGAATGATACACTGATGGTGTAAGTACTGAATAAAGAAAACAAAAATCAGAATTCTTACCAGGAATTTTTTTGGCCCATCCAATCATGTGAACCAGCTCTTTGTCTGCCAGTTTTGTTAGGGACATCATCATGGAGGCCTCTGTGAATGGTTTGCTGGGGCGACTCACCAACACGTTGGGAGGCTCTGCTTCAAGTAGTGTTAAAACAAACTGCTCTGGACTGACTGTGCTGAGCAGGATCTCTTTGACACGGGTTGCTGTCTCGTTGTATTTCTTAGCTTTGCCAATGCAATGCATCTGATCTTCGGCATTACGATGACGGCGCAGGATTCGATATCCACAGCGCTCTCGTCTTGAGCCTAATGTGAGAAGCACATGATGGCATTGAAGTATTTTTCTCTCAGTGTTGCATTATGCAAAGCCAAATGTTTGGGGAGAGGGGGAAAATCCCTATAATATTCGATGTCATAACACCAAGCATCAAGTTTTGTAATTTCTAGAGCATACAGTATTGACTTAACTTTGTTTCTGCTGACTTCAGCTGAGGCTTTTCTTTATTTTCTTTATTTTACTAAGAAAATAATGTTTAAAATGTTTATTTTTGAACTTCAGTTAGCTCACTTTAAATCCATGGGGAAATTCCCATTGACATAAAAAAAGAGATAAATCAGGTCTTTCAGTGCAAATGAAGATAGCTGGTTTTAAATTCTGTTTTTAAATTCTGGTTTATATGTAAACTGGGGGAAGAACAGACTTCTGAAAGTCTGGGATGTGATACAGAATAAATAGGACAGCTGGGCCTCAAGCTCACTGGGTGCTCAGCCAGGGACTTACAGGGGTGCACCTCATTTTCTCCTCACATCCCACTAAGACAGCAAAAGTTTCCCCATAGCAAATTCAGATATTTGTGACTAGAAGGAGCAAGCTCCCCATCTGGAGTTCTGCATGTAGAACACTATCTGTTGCACAGAGCAGTCCTTTCAATTCCTGCACTACTTTGTTCATTCTGACACCAAACAGGCTCCATTTCTCTGTCAGTGTTACTGATGGGACCACTGTTACCTCTTAGTGGAAAGAATCTAAGAGCATCGCCAAAAACATGGTATGGGGATCTGTGATAAGATTCAGCCACAGCCGTTTCTTCCCTCAACCCTTCAGCATATTTTACAATAAGGATAATGTTTACTGAGTCAGAAATTATCCTCGTTAGAAACTGATGTGCAAGATTGCACCATATTAAAAATCAGCATATATAAAAATACTAAGTTACTGAAGAGAAACTCAGACCAGAGTCTTCCAGCACTTAACATTTCTAATATCACAGCTAAATTGTCCTCTAAATCTTTTATAAGTTTTTGTGCTGTCATCGAGACTTTTAAATGACATATAATACTCAAAGGTTGAATTTTCACAGATTTGAAAGTGCCTGTGCTAACATAAATCTGTACCAGACCAGCATTTATTACTGCATACATAGAAACCGTGGAGCCTAAAGCATAATAAAAGGTCTCATTTGGTTTCAATTCCTCACAAATTTGACAAAAACATCCTTTTTGCAACTGGTACTATCTTGACACTAATATATTTATGAAGTCCTTTTGGTGTGCTGTCTACAGACTTCTTGCTCTGGTCACAGACTCTGGTTCTTCATTAGGGCATGAAGTTAAAGGCTTCATAAAGTGCCTGAAGAAAAAGAAGCAATGAAACCATGAAGACAGAAGAATCTCAAGAACCTAATCAGTGACAGTAAGTACACTGAGTAGGTTACTCTCAGGGATGCCATGGGAGAACAATCAGCCTGTAGTCTGTGCATGACACACAGCAGATGAGTCAGGAGGAAAGGCTTTTCAGCTTACCTGGGGGGACCAGGCATTGCAAGCCTGCTAGAAAGAACAGAGGATCTGGGTGTCAGCTACCAATAGGGTGACAGTGAAACGGCCAGGGACCTGTTTGTGTGTGTGCACACAAGAGAGTTTGTTTGTGTATAAGGTACTTGGAAGAACAGAGAATCTAGGGGTTAAATACCTAAATACCTCTGGGTACAGGTATTGTGTATGTGCTAATAACACTACATGCTCAGACTTGCTACTGGAGCTAAGGACATGGCTATGTGGAGGTTTCCCTTCAGTTATAGAGACCATGAATTGTCTAAATTCAGGTAATGCAATTCTGGCCATGGTTTCAATTAGCAAAGAGGTTCATACATTATCCAAACTAAAAATAAAGGGAGTGGGGGCACACAAAATTAATTTCAGGTGCTGTTGACAAGTCTTTGTCTTGTTCAATAATAACTTAGGTGAATGCTCACTCTCAGTGTTGGAGGTTCCTTAGATGAAGTGACTTTTCAAGTCCTGTCTTGTCTTCAGCAGCTCTCAAATACCGTTTGAGTCAACTTGTGAGAACAGTGAAATGCAAAGGATAATCCAGATCATTCTGAAGCACTGAAAAGACTTGATAAGGACTGAGAAAATCTGCTAGATCTTTAGAAACATGTAGCCGTTGCCTGCACATGCTATCATCCTCACTTGCTGTCTGTTCAGTAAACCACCTCAGATGTGAACGACAACAGGGTGACCGTTAAAGAAATTGGCAATATTGGAGAACTTCCTCTGTCTGGAAACCCAAGAGGCTGGAGAAGACAAAGCTGGTTTAATGAACAGTCCTCAGGCATAGAGGAATCTACATGAAACAAGGCATTTGGAACTGGAAGCATTATCAGCTGGAAGTCCAGATTAAAGTCTGTGCCATTTCAGGTATGGATGGTTTTGCATCCTTAAAAGGTATATGGGTATGAAGAAATGGGTTGAGTACTGACACAATATTTGCATAAACAATGGATTGATGGAATTATGTTTATCTAGAAGCTGCCAGAGCAGCTGAACAGCAATTATGGCTATAGGAGCAGAGACCATCAGAATGGAGACATCTTATGGTAAATTCAGTAAATCAGACACACAAAAAAAAAAGGTTATCTGAACAACTACACAAGTCACAGAGCAATTTCTTCAACCATCTATCTGTGCAAAATCCTTTTCTTGCTGAGAGAGTCAAAGAACAGTAAGGCATGGACTAATTTCTACAAAGACACTTGGACAATGTAGTGAACTCTGTGCTAAGCCTCTTTTTGGACTAATGCACAAAGGTCAAGAGTGAAATCATAAAGTGCTTTGTCAGCTTCAGAAAAACATTCTAATGGCACTGTGGGCTGCAGACTGTGCTGAAGTCACGTCATGCACAGAAAGAATGTAAATATTTTCCATCAGGGAAGACAAACAGGAAAGGTCAACAGTGAGCTAAGGAACTGGAACAGAAATACAACTGGAGAGATGGGGAAATGCCTAGGTATCAGTGTGCTCTGTCTACAGAGAGCCATGGCTCTGGTTTCTGTATGACCATGCATGTTAGAGACCATCATCACCACCAGAGAGATCTGAACTAAAGCAAGAAGAAACACCTCACATTGTTTCCACTGTTTAGAAAGGTGAAGCACATTGAACAGGGGCATCCTGAAGGACAGACAAGAAAACTAGCACAGAAGGGTTAAAGGCATAGGGAGATGCAGGGTAGAGGAAGAATTTTCTTGGACTACCAAAAAAAAATAACTGCTCCATGACAAGCATAGTTTTTATTCTTCAGCACCTGGTGAAGCTGTGATGCCCCAAAAAGGAAAGCACACAAATAGCAATGTTCTAATCAAGTGTCAGGAAGAGTTGCTCACTGAGGAACCATAACTAAAAGGACAAAGTAAGAAAAACTGCTGGCTTCAGAGGGAGCTGGGAAGGGGAGGAGATGCCTGATGACATCACAAAGAAGAAATTCCAGCAGTTGGAACACACCTCCCAGGAATAACAAGTGGCCAAGCAAGCACTTGCGGCCGGCTCATTGACCTTGGTTTGGTTCCTGGCACTGAATTGAACCAAGTTAACTCCTGTGGGACTCAACATCCTCTCATCAGCTGTCCTCACCTCCATTACACTGTCACCTGGACTTCTCTGACATGACAAATGTCAGGCCTTTGGTGCCAAGACCCAAGTTATCTTTTCCAGTTCACTGATGTAAAGATTTTTAAGTAACACATTACAGCCTATCTAAAATGCAAATACCCATGTAAGTGACCAGGTTCTTCAATGAAGATAAAAGAAATCAGCAGAATTTCTTAAAAATAATAAATTAACTGTAGTCCAGCCTCCTGTTCTGATACAATCTTGTACAATTTTCATCTGTGCAGCTAAAATCTGTGCTCCATCTTAAAGTAATTCAGTCAGCTTGTGATGACAATATTAAAGGTCTCCTTACTTGTGGAGGGTTCTTACTGGGAAATAGCAAGCCCCTTTAAGTTACTTTAGGTTGGCTAGCTAGATCAAGTTTTATACGTAATCAGTACTTATTTTACCCCCAAAACGCTGATTTAAAACAAAAAAAAAAAGTGTTATGACATTTCTGCATAAATTACTTGTTACAAAAATGTATGGTTGGTGAAGAAAAAAAGGAGGGGGTATGGGTTGGAAACAAAAGCCAAACAAACTATATTGAATTATTGTCTGTTTTTTTAAATCACCATATATTGCCAAAGTAGGTGAAGACTGTTCCCTGAACAGTCTGCACAAAACACAGGGCACAAACAACTGAGAGATATAATTTATTTCCACATTAAAATTTATTCTGCTTGTATTAAAGGAAAAAAAAATAAGGGAGGTACACTGTAAGATTACTGAGAAATCTGCATTTATGTTTGCTAGTCAAACGACACATCAGAAACCCTTTCCAATTAAAACAACCTTTCAATGATATAAAGAAACTTCTGTGCTTTCTGTTAAAATCCAAAGTTTAAGCAGGACTTAGAAATTTTATCTGTACATCTGTTAGCATCCAACAGACACATATAAGTGCTTATAAAACTATATATTATAAAGAACTGTAGATCATCTTAATGTTTGGCTTAACTAGACAAAGACATGGATCAGTCTGGGTAAAGGCATGCCAACAAAACACTTGCAGCTTCTCAAAAAAGAGACTATTTCCAACGCCCTAACTACACTTAGAGCAGCTAATATTCATTCATTTAAAGGCAATTCAGGCAATGATTAAGTACAAGATGATCAATTCCCTCACCCTTCCTACAACACTCCCCTTATTTAGAGCTGTTATTTGCACTAGACAGCTGTATTCATCTGAAATGGTGGACCAAGGGCAAGACCTTGAGCTGCAGCACTGTTGACCACGTGGGTAAATAATCACAAGAAAATAAGAAATAAGACACATTGAGGAAAAAAAAAAAGTCATTAAAAATGAGGCTGTTGTTCACTTACTTGTGAACAAACCACAACAGGTATTACTGGCAGTGAAACACACCCTTTTTAAAGCAACTCCTGTTTTACAAGTTCTTCAAAAATTGCAAATGCCTCTGCTGTATGATACAGTGGGCAGTTATATGGCATGTTGCTCTTAATATCAATTTTGGTCCCCAGCAACTGCTTATGTAACCAACCAGTTCAGCAGCAACTGCAGATTCTACCACTGAATAAATTATAATAAGTTTTAGTAAGTGCTTGAACTTAAAACTCACTCAAGTATACATTAGTAAATCATTATCACTCCAGTCACCTTTGAAAGCAAATGCAAATGTTCTCGAGAGTACAGCTGTATTCACAGAGCAGACCCACAGACAAAGAAGCTGCCGTCTGCCACACGCACTGGAGAACAGGAGCTGAAATTACAGTAATTTCTATAATAGCTAAAATGCAATTAATATATCTGATGTCCACAGAATGCCATGAAACATTTTTACCCACTTACTTCCAGTGAGAACAGTAACAAGCAGTATTTCAAAGTGCTGTCTAGAAACAGGAGGGAGAGCGAGCCAAATCCTGAGCCGTTTCGGCCCACAGAAAAGTCCAGTTTACTTTCTGCTAACTGGTGGAATGATGCCAGCGTTCAAGGGCAGTATCTACCCATTGCTTTTCAGTAAGACCCACCAGCCTCCTCATTAGGGGTGGGGAGGGTGCAGAGAGGAGTTCTGCCTTTGGAAACATTTCAACATGCGGAGGACTGGCACATGGGGAAAAGATACAGGAGAAGGGGAGTATGAGGAAGGAAAGGGAAGCAGAAATAAGTGAGCCTAGTGCAAGAGGGAAACTGAAGGATCCTTGAGGAATCTGTCTGAGCCTCAGGAAGCAAATAAACCTCACAAGTTGGCTCTAGCTAAGTGATGATGCAACTCCCCTTTCCCTTAGTACTGTTGGCAAACAGCCCAATCCTTCCCAGGCTCCCCAGGTAAACATCAAAAAGCTCCAAGAGAAGATCCACTTCATCCTGATCTATCTTATTTGATTTTACTGGGCACTCTTTACTTTTAACTTATCTGCAGCAATTCTGTTTTCCTTTTTCCTGGTGACAGTGCTTTCCAGTTATTTTTTTTACCAACGCTGGTTGTCCTCCTGCCAAAATTTAGCAGTAGCTTCATTGGAACAGCAGGCAACACAGACTTCCTACCAAGAGAAATTTGGCGATGCTGCATCTAAGATCTTGATTGTGATTTTGGCACTGATGGTATATTTTGTAAGAAAATCTATTAGCACCCTAAGACAAGGCAGCTCCCAAGCTAACCTCCACTGGAATACCCGCAGCTTGTTGGGTTGACTTCTCAACATCTATGAATGCAGTGACACTTGAGAGAATTTCAGACCAGAAGACTCCAAAGCAACACTTTTCTACTGGTTCTTACTGTTCTAAAGACTGTGTGTACTGTCCAATCCCATCGACATACACTATATATACACACAGACACATATTTTTTTCCAAGGTGACTATTGACAATATACAAAATGAGGATTTAAAGATTTGATGCAAACAGTGCAGATTTTTATGAAGAGCTTTCTTAAGCTACAAAGTGGTAATTGAGTATTTTTTATTATTTCTGTTGGACAAGTCTCCACTGAGCAAAAATGCACTTACAAACCATTCTGTCCTACCCAGGGTTTTAGCAGATGTGAACAAGTTTATTCACCAAGTGACCCATGAAAGGAGCAGAGATGGGGAAAAGCCTTCATTAAAAAGAAAATGTAATCTTTTGTGGCTTTCTATGGTAAAAAGCTGGTATTAAAGCATGGCTCTAACAAGAAAAAAATGTAATATAATCACTCCAATCTGCAGGAAAATGCATTTATATTTTATGCAAGAAGTAGCCTTAAAATCTGTTTAAATGTCTGTCACTACATGTCCATGCATCAGTTTTGCTCACTGGTGCATCTTAACTCACTAGGTAACTCAGACAACTCTGAGTATTTATTTTATATTACTTTTTATCAAATTAAATTGTTTAGATTCACAAATTTCAGCACTGCTATTTAAAATTAAAAAAAAACAAACCCACAACCCTGAATTAAAGAAACTACAATTCCTATTATTTTACTGTTATAGTTTGAAAGCATCATTATCTGGCCTGACACAGTCATTAATTTCTAGTAAACATTCCGTATTGTAGGAAAATTCTGTTTATGTGACTAGATAAAAACAAACACAGTACATATTATTGTAGAATCACAGACTGGTTTGGATTGGAAGGGACCTCAAAGCCCATCTTGTCCCACTCCCTGCCATGGGTAGGAACACTCTCCACTAGCCCAGGTTCCCCAAAGCCCCATCCAACCTGGCCTTGAACACTGCCAGGGCTCCAGGGGCAGCCACAGCTTCTCTGGGCAGCCTGTGCCAGGGCACCACCACTCAGTGAGAATTTCTCTCTCATATCTAATCTGAATCTCTCCCTGTTCAACCTAAACCCATTCCCCCCTGCCCTAGCACTCTATGACCTATCCCTATCATTACATATAATTGGTAATTCCACAGTGCCTTTGAGGTCTAACCACGAAGCAGGACCTCCTAGACAATTAGAATTGAAGGATTCATTAGGGAAAGCATCATGAAGGACCACCTTATAATACTAGAGCATAATCATTCTTTACAAAATATCTTCATCTCCAGAACTGGGGGCTTAGAAACCCCTGCTGGAAAAGCTTATACATTGAGTAAAATTCTCAAACATAATGATGAGAAAAAGAGAGCAACACCTTTCAGAAAGTAAGGAATCTCATTTTCAAGACTTTCCTTTCTGGAGGCCAGACAGCAATCGTAGCCAAGTGTGTATTAACAAAAAACACCAATAAAGTTGGGATGCATCAGCAGTGCAGAATATATGAGCTTCACATAGAAAGAACTATCTGGCTTCAGCAACAGAAACCAAGTGTACTTCACAAGTACAGAAATAACACAAGGAGCAACTGAAATTGTAGCTCTAAGCTGGGAGTTATGAGCTAGAAGTGAACAGGGAGGCTGCAATTGTAATAGCTCATAGAATGATTACAGACTGCCAGCATGATGCAACTATGAAACAGGCAAATAGGATCCCGGGTTACACACAGAGAACAACTCCCTTAGAAACAGATATATGTTAATGCTGCTACAGAAAGGAGACTTCACAGGGATACAGCCCATGATTGTGATCATCCAAGGGCAAACCAGATTGTTGTGCCCTGGAGCAGATTGAGGGACAAGTTACCCTGATGACTTCCAGATTCTGTCTACTTCCCTTCTGTGCAAGAGGAGGAGATTTCTTGGTTTATTTAGCCTAATAAAACAAAGGTTGCAAGGGGATATGATGTAGTGCATAAATAAAACCAGAGCTTTAACAATAAAGAGGAGCCTTTAAGCCACAAGAACTAATGGGCATTAAAAGTCCAGCAATTATTGCAGGCTGGGATTCTGAAGACTGTTCCTAATGAGAGAAATAATGTCCTGCAAACAGCTGTCAGATAGAAGCAGTGGGAGCATGAAAACACTGCCTAGCGTTGAATCAGAAGTAGGTATTGACATTACATGGGATGAAATGAGGTTCATGCCTGCAAATCACAGAGGACCAAGCACAGTGACCTTCTCCTTTCCACTGCATTGTTCCTATGTGGTATTTTTCCAGCCCATTTCTATCATGTATACAGGGGAATCTATAAGAAACAGCAACAAACCTTGATGTGAAAGTACATAGATATTGAAATAATTTTAAGTTATTTTCTTCTTAAAAGTAACCTTTAAAATATCACCTTTAAATGTACATTTACAGTGAAGTCCCATCACTGTAAGTACAAGATGGAAATAAGAGAAAAGGCTGGATAATTCGGAGTGGTGCAGTCACAAACTTGTTCACTACTTTTTAATGGAAAAGCTGGAGGACATCATCTGAAAATAGCCTGTTCCAAGGCAACATATCCCACCCATCCCCCCCTTCCCCCTTGACTTCCCCTTACTGCCCCACCAAACCCCACAGAAAAGCCTGGTAACCAGAGATCTAGCTCTTCACATGACCTGCAGTCAAGTTGCAGAACTCCTTGCTACGGGATATTGTAGGTGCTAAGACTTTATAGGATTTAGAAGAGGGACACTGTATAAGTTGTCACTCCATAAATATATTGTGACCTATTAAATACAAGAAACCTCTTCTAGACCAGAAGTCCCTAAGTGCAAATTTTTGGAAGCTGAGAGCTGTCAGCAGTAGTTTCACTTTGGTGCCAGTCCTGTTCTCATGCTCCTCTCGAGGCATTTGCTCTTGCCACTTCTGGAGGCAGGATGGCGGGTAAATTAGCTAGTGCTCTGACATAGCCCTGCTGTTCTTGCATTACATACAACCAGCAGAACTCCATATGGACTCGTTTACCCCATAGCACAAGGGATTTTAGCTTGGTATGAGCAGCAGCAGGTCTTGGGTTACTGTTCTGCAGAAGGTAGCACGCAAGTAAACTGCCCTCAGAGAGCTCTGCAGGGTTTTTCCTATTCCTTACACCTTCCCACAGGATTTTTTTCCTGAAAATGAAGTCTTTTTCTACTTCAAGAACTGATGCATTCCTCTCTATAAAATGAGCTCTAATCTCCTGCTGTCTTTTTAGGATTTCAAGAGAAAAACCCCACAATAAACCAAAACAAAACCTGGAGTACTGTGTCCAGTTCTGGAACTCCCAACATAAGAAGGACATGGACCAGTTGGAGAGGGTCCAGAGGAGGGCCACAAAGATGATAAAGGGGCTGGAGCACCTTTCCTATGAGGACAGGCTGAGAGAGTTGGGGCTGTTCAGCCTGGAGAAGAGGAGGTTCAGGAGAGACCTTATAGTGGTCTTCCAGTACCTCAAGGGGGCCTACAAGAAAGATGGGGAGAGGCTGTTCAGTAGGGCCTGTTGTGACAGGACAAAGGGTAATGGTTTTAAAATAGAGGGAGGGAGAATTAGATTGGATATTAGGAAAAAGTTCTTTAATGTAAGAGTGGTGGAGCACTGGAACAGGTTGCCCAGGGAGGTGGTGGATGCCCCATCCCTGGAGAAGTTCAAGGCCAGGTTGGATGAGGCCCTGAGCAACGTGATCTAGTTGGGGGTGTCCCTGCTTCTTGCAGGGGGGTTGGACTGGATGACCTCTGGGAGTCACTTCTAACACTAATCATTCTATGATTCTAAAACCAAAAAGCTGTACAGAAATCACTGAAGTGGGAGGAAAAAAAAAAAAGCCATCAAACCCCAAGCAAACAAGAGAGACACAAAACTCACCACACTTCATCATTCCCACTTCGTAGCATTTCCGCAGCCGACATGCCTGGCAGCTCTTGCGCCTGTTTTTGTCTATCGTGCATTGGTTGGTAGCTGGGCAGATGTAGTCATTATGTCCTGCAGCAGATTAGAAAAGAGAAAATATAACATCTCCAGCGACTTCTTTCGGTCATTTCCCTAAACAGATCCTTCAGGAATTTAAGCATCTCAACTTATCCATATTATCTAAGCTCCATTAATCAAACTATTGTCAAAATATCAAAATATATTGCCAAATATACCAAAGGTGTGTTTATCCTATACTGAAAGCATCAATCTGTGACCTCAGAAAGTAACCAGACAGATCAGACCAGCCTTTAGTGATGAGTTGGATACCAAACACCTTCTAATACCAACTCGTTTTTCAAACTGGGACATAGGTTCTTGCAGAAATAATGCTCCCAGTCTCCATATTCTCCCTGGATTCTGCAGATGACAGACAGCAGGTTTTTATCCTCAGCAGAGCTGAAAACAGCAGCACACACAGCCTCAATCCTGCAAAGATTTAAGTAAGCTACAGCTCTATTTACTGAACTCTCTCTGATGCGGCGAGTTCCAGGAATGAAGAAGCCTTTGAAGGATTGACCCTGGACCAAAGTTAATACAAAAAGGCAGCCCAAGAGTCTGGTATGAAGTAACACACACTATGTAGAACAAAGAAAAGCACAAGCTCAAACTTTCAGATGTCTGGACAAGTGTGTGTTGTGATTTCATCAACTTCCACTACAGCTTCTTCTGTAGTTTTCTTGTGTTGTTATCCCCACCCAAACCCCTTTACATCATTGTAGTTCATTAATCAATAATCTGGTCCAAAGGTTTATTACTGTGAACTGGACTTGAGTATGCTCTTTGTGTCAGTACAGCCGAATCAATCCCTGCCCAATACTGGGCATCTCTCTTGCAGGAGTTACCAAAAGATGCAAGAAGTATTCACTCATTTACCTTTCTTAATCTCTTTTCTCTGAGGTTATTTTTTTCCGTTATTTTTTCAAACTTTAAGAATAGATCAGGCAAAGATACAGCTAGTAGAGGATTTTTTTACTTCATACAAGTCCAAGAGTTCACGTCCTCAAGAGTAATTATTTAACTGAACCATTGTGACTATTTCCTTGCAAAATTAAAATAATTTTAACCTTGAATTTTTGAACCAACAATTTTTAAAAGAAGAGATCAGGCTACAGTTTGTCCTGTTTCCTACTGGCAGATACAGCTGAAAAACAAATTACTGTTTATCACTCTTCACACAACATGGGGGGAAGGAGGAGGAAGCTCTCTGTTGCACTATAACCCAGGCACACAAGAGGATAAAGTGCTTTAAAACTCTTGTGGCCTTGGGATAATTTAGCTTGTGGGCAGATGTTCAGAGATGTGGGACAAATACACTGCACCACAAACTTGGACAGGCGGAGAAGACCACACACAGTTGTGCTCAGTCGTACCATCTAGTTTTAATCAGACATTGGCCTGCCATTGTGGTCCATGGTGGAGGCCCAGAAGTTTTTTTATTTATATAAGCAATATCCTTCATAACAACAGTTTTAACTAAGAACTTGGTAGTGGTTTATGCCAAGAATTTACTTGCATTTATTTGAATTACAAAAAAATGTTACCTGACAGGGTACATTAAGGTGTACAAAAGGCAACAATGAGTAACTTGTTCACAACCAAAACACATCTGAGAAATGCAGAGCAGGCAAATAATTTTCCTGACAGAAAACACTTTGAGATCAAATTCAGTCCCCATTTGTGACAAAGTGGAGACAAAGTTCTCTTCAATCATTTTAGAAATCAAAAGTCCTTGCACCAGTTTAGAGTAATTGTTATTCACCCATGCAGATCTTGCACAATAGATTGAAAAGGCAAACAAGTTTTGAATTAAATTTTATTCTAATGGTGACACAGCAGCCCTGCTATATTGAGCCAAAAGAAAATATCTCAAGATTGTTAAAGGCTTTGTGTGCAGAAGAGGAAGGGAACATTATAGACTGAAAAATGACAGGACTTTCTCTGTTAGCATCGGCAAGTAGTATCCACTGTCAATCCAATTAAGTTTGCACCAAAAGGCCCCAAAGGAGGTCAAAGAACATGTTAAGTAGAGCTTAGGTTAAAGAAATTAAGTGGTCCATGTTGTGATATGGCATAGATGTCACTGTCCATAGGCTGGGATAAAGAACACTGAAACCTACCTTTATTTCATCCAGCAGCCACTCAGCAAATTTGAACTAAATGCTAAATGTTTGAGAATTTAAACACTGAAGTGGAAATCTTAGATAGAGAGATCTGGCAGACTAAGAAATACTGCCATGTAGACTCTGCGAGTGGAGGGCTGAGAAATAACAATAATCAGGTTTGTACCTACTACTTAGACGCAATTTTATACCCTACATACTGTGTAGATATTGTATGCTAAGACTTAACAGCTCCAGGCAATATATTCTTGTCAAGAGTAGTTCCTGGCAAGCGAAGTCTCCAGAAAATTACCTACTCTTACCATTTCTATTATAACAAATTCACAATTACTATTGTTTACTTCAGGACACTAACTGCAATCCAATTCCCAGGTCTGCAGTGCCATACCACCCAGACCTTTGCTGCAGGGTCTTCCCCTGCTATGTATTCCACCTCTTCCCTAAAGAAATCCGTTGCTTACTTTGTAGTGTTTCCAGATCTTGATAATATAAGAGCCAAATGATAAAAGCAGTCGTGTGTTCCTCTGCTTTCAGCGTGGAGCACTGCACACCAGAACTACCAGAGCAGCCCTGATCAAATGAAGCAACTTATGTTGTACAACTTATACAAGCAAAGTTTATCAAAAGCTGATTCTCCTACCTTGAATACTTCTTTTAAAGAATGCTTTGCAGCCTTCACATGACCAGACCCCATAGTGGTATCCTGAAGCATAGTCACTGCAGACTGCACAGAAGTGGGCATCCCTTTTTGAGCCAGGATTATTTGCACCTGGGCTTGTACAGTCATTGACATTAGCTTTTCTTTTTAACGTCTCTCTGATAGAAAAGAAAAACATCTGTTATAAAAGAGGAAAAAATTAATCTACACTGCAAAAGGTTTCATTATCTTCAATTCTTTCTCCATAGAGTTTTTTTTTATTACTGAACACAGGGTATTGTGAAACACTGTTAAGCCTTTTCCCGATCAGGTTATATTGTCTGATCTCAGAGCTTCCAATAATGACAGACTTTTAAGCTTTAATATACTCAAATCCACAAAACTTGCTTGTTGATATGTCATTAGATGAATGCCAGGAAAAATCCTATAGAATGCTGATGGATCACAAAGAATTCCCGGAAATGTACAAGTCCAGGACTTTGTGAGCAGAATGGACTTTGTCTTTGGAGCTAGACATGGAAAATGCAAACTCAGGCAGCTTGGACTGACATGATAAACACTACCACAAATAGAGCTGCAGTTGCTTTGTGCTGTTAGCAAGGGTGATGACCCATGTTTATCACCCTAATGTTATATCAAAGTAAGTCTGAATACAAGGAGAATGAAGAAAAACAATTAATACAATACTTTCATACATACAATAACTGTTGCTCCATATATATTAATTAGATATATTAATTCCTAATGTTCTGCAAATAGTTCCAAATTACTGGAAGTATTCTTTCAACTAAATTAAAATTAGAACAGGATAAAAAATTTAAATAATAGCCAATTCCTGACACACAGATCCTGTAAATAAACAGTAAGAGGAAAAGACCGTAGATTAGCAGTAAAGTGTTTTTTTGGTATAGGAAGCACATCCACTGTGTACCTTTTCTCTGAACCCAGAGAAAACAAAACCTTTGTGGTTTTGGAATGCATGGCGATACAGTTTCTAATAGAGAAACTACAGCATCATGTGCACGTGCTCAGGAGCAGTTTGAGAAAAGGAAACCTGTAAAGTAAACCTAGAGGTCTAAACTTTTTTGAATTTTACTCATCCCACCTTCCAGCAGATTTATGGAAGAGAAATATCAGCAGGTATCAGGGTTTATGGCTTCTAAGGGACAAGGGTAAATTGCCAGGGCAGAAGGAAGCTGTTCACCAACAACAGCAAGTTTGAACAGAACAGTAGAAGTGTGCTGAAACTGCTGTTGAAGAGGCTCTACTGTACATATTAAAAACAGAGTTTGTGCTGGTTTCCTTACAGGTGGCAAGGACAAACACATCGACATGCCAATAAAAAAATCAAGTTTATAAGTATTTGAGAAGAATGTGCACTGATTTCACAGTACAAAATGTGGAAAGGGAAAAAGGTGGTTCTCTGAGCAAATTCTCAAACTGAAAATTTCTGGTTTGGAGTTTATATTCCAAATCTAAGGTATTTGTTGCAGAATGAAGTTACTTCAGGCTTTTAAGAAGTGCTAAATTGTTCAGATATTGCAAGGAATAAAGGTGTTTAGATGCTTAACAAGCTCAGTCTGTGGTTACACACACACTCTGACAGACCACTGAATCACTAAGTTATTTCCCCTTCTGCTGCAGAGGGAAGAGCAGTGTGGGTGAAACTCTCTCTTAGACTGAAGGGCCTGTATCACACTCACCTAACATGCTGCTAACACAAGGAGGAGAAAGCACTGTTGTTCCTTCCTCCTTCCCAGTTTTTGGAAAAAAAGTAATTGGAGATTTCCCATTAATAGAAGAGGTATACATCTAATCCCTACGTGGGAATCCACAAGATCCTACTGTGAGAGTCAGAAGATAATCAAAACTGGCTAGAGAAGATCTCAGCGACTGACCGATACGCTATAGAGAGGGATGTTTATTGCCCTCATTAAAGCACCAGGATGCTACAGCTGAAAATACAGAACATGCACGCCCTGTAACACCTCACTGAGGAGTGTTGCTTTTTACCTTCCAGTCATGACAAATGTTTTAATAAACATTTTTTTCATTCCCTGCTGAAAAGTTTAACCACAGTCACGTCGCACACACACAAGCTGCGTGGCTTCCACAGACCGCAGCGAACAGCTTGCGCGCGGAGCCGCAATCTGGCACCGATTCCTCCCGCAGCCGGGCGGGCATCAAATCTGCTCCCCTGTGATAGCTTTGGCAGCACAGCAGGAGGTTCCATCACAATCCTCTTGTCACTGTTGTCTTTGAGAACAACAGAACTAGGAAAAGGTCCAGAGCTTTAAAGTACACATTGCTTACTCTGTGGAACTCCTGATCAGATGGCATACCCATGCAAACAACAAACTGGAGTGAGAAGCCCCACATGTGGTCAGAGACCACTTCCCAGTGCTCTTGGGAGTGGTGCACTCCAGCATGTTCAGCAGATGACTTCACTGCCAGGTCCTTCAGAAGAACTGGACGTAGCTGGCAGGATGCCCACAAAGCTCCTGCACCACAGGATGCAGGAAAATGGGGGATGTGTCTTGACTGGTAACAAGGAACCACATGAACAAAGATTTATCGCTTCACACTTCCTAATACTCCTCTCTATTTTATGATCATGATTTCTATATAGAGCTATTATGTTTCCATAAAAAGAATTAATCTCTTTTTGAAAGTAGCAAGTCAATGATTTCCTACTAGACATCAACAGCAACATGATTACCCTAAAGGAGAAGGAATCAGCAGGACTATTTAGGTTATTTGGTATCTATCACATCTCTATCTTTGCCACAGTAAGTGTTTGATGTGTATGCCACCCCTGAACAACTTGAACCTAAACTCAACTCTTTATTAAAAATAAAGAAGGGTAACAAGTTTTGACTTAGAAAGTAGCAAAATGTGTTCATGGCATTTGGTTTCTGTCAGGCTTGTTGAAAACTTTCTTTCAAGAAGAAAGAAAAAAAAACCACTGAAAAAATAATAAAAACCGCAATATTACGTTAAAAATTAACAGTCTAGATATTATAATTAACTACAGTTTTCCCCTCCCTCCCACAGGCCACTGGCTTATTCATTGCCTGGAGATAATTTAATTCCATATAAGCCTAAACTGTAGGGTGAAGGTGGCCGTCTCCGCAGGTCCCATCCTTTCTGTGCTCACATTCTTGCCCTGTTGAGTATGCTGGAAGTCAAAAGAGCCTCATAGTGACTGAGGTTTGTTCCAAGCAATTTGAATGTCTTCCTTTTTCCCATACAATGAGTGCAAATGATGGGCAAAAATCAGGTGAAGGATCTTTATTTTCCTTATGTTCTAGAGCTTCCCTCCACCATAACTTGTGGATGAGTTAACACCACACTACTGTCCAAAAGCCCAGGTTTTTCTACACTCCAAACGGTGATTAATATGCTGAAAATTGTGTCTTAGGAATCTCAAAATGAAGGGACACATTTTTGCCTAATCTTTAACTCCTCTATAATAAAATAGAGATGACAATCCATCACCCCAAAGAGAATTCACAGTATGTGCTTGAGTGCTCTACAGAATAAGCACAATAAAAAAAGCATAGGAGGATAGTGCAAATAATTAATTATGGCTGCAGAAGTAATGCAAAATTAACAAGACAAATTAGTTTACTAAACTATTTCCTATTAAGCAATCACTGCCAGCCTGTGCACCCAAAAACCTTCACTTACCCGCTCTACCAACAATTAGTCAGAAGGGAAGAACAAATTAAGTTCCAAAAGCATCACTCTGGCAACTTCATTAAAGTTTAGCAATACTTTTTAGAAAGTAATACATCTGTTAATTTTGAAAATAAATCTTTTGTTTCATTAATTAGAAAGCTTTTATTTAAGGGATTAAGACAGAAATTGATTTCGGACTACTTTTAAATATAATTACACTGCTGTATTCCTTTTCTCTTCCCATCATTTTGATATAAATGGAGTGATCCTGCATCAACAAATTTATGAGACTGTAGAAATAGTCTCATAAATTTGTTGGTGCAGGACCTATAATGCAAATAAACATAGAAGAGTCTTTACCAGCAAGTTTTTACCATTTTCAAAAAAAAACCCAAAACACCCTTTAAAAATTTGTCTGGTTTTGCATGGCATAGAATTAATTTTTGTTGTACAACGAAGTAGCACTATGCTGCAGAATATCCTCATTTAATAAAGTTAAATTAATTTCTTCCATATTCATATAATGAACTTATTTGTGAGGAAAGGGAAAGCCAGAAATTCAGTACCTTTATTTTAAGCAGATCTACAAGGAGATCCAAATTACAGAGTGACCCCCGTTAGCAAAGTGAACCACATATGTTAAGCTAATGTTAATAGAGATTTACACCCAGGGAAAACAAACTCCTCTCACAGTGAGACTCCTGCTGTATTTTGAAAGGTAAAATAAACAATGTAACAGGCCTAAATATGCAGTAACGTTTTCTTAACTTCCAAACAAAATCAATTTCTTAAACTACAATGCTGTTTAGATTTACTTACACTTCACCGAATTAGACGCTCCCTTTCCCCAGAGCTACTCCTTTAAATTGCAACCCCAAAACCTCTTCCTTCAAGGTATAATCTACAAATCGGTAGTGTCACAGTCATTGTTCCCATGGCAATAAATATAATGTTCATGACATTAATTTAAGACCTCACCAAAGGATAAAGCAAAAAGAAAAGAAGGGTTTTTTTTTTCCTTTACAGCCTTATTTCAGGACCCATATCCCCAATAAGGGAAGTACAGCTCTTGCTTTTTGTTTGTCCATGTCAATTTTTTTCTGTTTTACACCTTCTATGCACAAAGTGGGGGTTACAGTGCCTCATATTGAGACAAAGGATGAAGAGATGTCCTGTTTCTGAGCAACACAGTAGTTACTTGCTGCTGAACAATAAAGATCATCCACCAATACAGACCCCAGATTTAATGATTTCTTAATTGATTTTCTTTAAGTTATGTTGTCATCACCAGCTACAAGAGCAATAGTCTGTGTGAAGGTATGCAAATGTCAGAGGATGCATTTCCTTGAGCTCCTGGGTGGGGGACTTGGTTTCTCTCCTGCCTGTGCAGACAGCACCCTGCAGAGCATCAGATGGGGTGCTCTCTCTGCTGGATTATCCCAGCTGCTGTCAGCTTCAAACACTAACACACAGCAGCTTTCCCAGGGCTGTCAAAGTTTTGAAATATTAACCAAAGTTGGAAGAGTTTGGACGTTAGCCCTGTTGACGTTAGACCCATTTGGGGAATCCTTCTGTGGTTCAGGGCTACCCAAATGGCCTCTCCCAATCCACAAACCTACACGTAAAGTAGTTTTGCACTTCAGAACTGCTTGCTACTCTCTGCTGCCTCCAAATAGAGGCTAGTCAGGTGCCTGGGCTGAAGGTCTGAGCAGCCTACACGTCTGAAGCAGACGTAGATCTCATGCCTTAGTCCTGCGCAGACAACATAAGGCGCACCCATTGCAGAAGGAACGTGGGTAGTTTCAAAAAGAGCACAAATCCGTTATTAACAATTGAACTAAAAACTGTTGCCAGGACACGCTATTTTTCATACTGACAGCGACTGCTGAAGTTAAATAAGGAGCCCTATGAATAAACATACAGCTGCTAAAACAGGAACAGCACCTGCAACACCCTGTGCTTTTATCCAGCCCGCAGCTGTCGTGCCTATGAATGGAGTAATTTCATCAGCTGATGATATACACACTGCTAATGGTGTGCAATATGAGTAAACATGCAGAGTAGGGATGTGTTTTTGCAAATACAGTTTCTTTTCAGACGAAAATTTAGCCCATGCTTCTGTTGTTCACAACTCCTTCATAAAGTCACTTGAGAACAGCAACAAGACACAGTGTCAGACCCCCTCCGTAGCAGCACCCTCCTGAACATGATGCAGGCTGCTCCGTGACTGCTAATACTAAACCCAAAAATAAAAGAAAATATTTCCTTTGACTTCTAAGGTCATGAAAATCCTTCATAGCTATGTAAAAAAACAAAAACACCCAACCGGAATCAAACTAACAAAACCATGGTAAAATGGTTCAAACATAATATGAAAGGGAAAAAGAAGGAAAGGAACATTTACCTCTCGCACTCAAAGGACTTTGCTTGCCAGAGTAAAATCATTTTTTACTACACAAAGTAATACCCAGTAGTCCTGAACTTTTGTTTGTACACAGTAAACTGTTCCCACACTGAAGGCATTCGTAGCGCTTCATGTTGGTTTAAGGAGCTATTGAAAAAGAAATCCTATTTCAGAAGTTACATTAACAAAATCCCATAAAACCCAGGACTGCTTCTGTGTCTGGTGAAGGCTTTTTGGTTTGATGTTAAAAGACTTAAAGGGACTAAAGAATCTGGAAATAACTTTCAGCAAAGTTTTAAAGAAATGAGTAGTACTGACCTGCTCACAGGTAGCACTGGCTCCATCGGTCTTCCTTCGCACCACGGGCTCTTTGGCTGCTCTGCATACAGAAGCGATGACTGACAGTGCAATGTCAGAGGGGAGAGGTGGTCAGGACCAGACCATAACACACTGGGGCTTGATGTTTGTCTCACAGACACACTCTCTGAGTCGCCAAAATTGCTGGTGATGTTGTAATTCATCATAGCAGGACCGCAGAATGCCATTGCAGAGTATTCATGTCTGTTTTCCATGTAAGATGAGGGGATATAGACTGGGCTGTGTTCTGCTGTCAACGTGGACTGATTACAGCTGTAGGGAACTGGAGAGACGATACCAGCGGGTGAGTTTTTAATTTCTGGTTTATTGCATCCAATATCCTGAAGGGGCAGCAACTGAGAAAAGTCCTTGTGAGAAGATGCACACAGGGACATTTTGAAGCAAGACTGAAGATTGTTGTTTAAATATTCATCCTAAGATGTTAAGGTATAAAAAAAGTTGAATTAAAATGTAAGAAAGTGCCATGTTAAGTCTCTTCTGTAAAAGAAAAAATTGAATGAGTGAAACAGAAAATACAAAAATATCCGGTTAAAACAGATTACATGTCAAATGTACTTAAACTGTACAAATTTACAACCTTTACGAAAAAGCAAGCTTTCTACAACTCCCTTAAAAATAAAGATTAAGACACATGTCGAGCACAGACTCTCTTAAAAGATAATAGTGAAAAAAATGTTAAAAATTACCTTAAGTCTGAAACAAAGATGCCGGTGACAACTTGGATCCTATCCCAAAAGTAACTCATTACAACCAGGGCAAAAGCTGCTCTATAGCAGAGGGAAAAGTACCCTCTTGTCCACAACCGTGGAATGAATGCCCTGAGAAATCAATTCTCTTTGTGAAAACTCACCACCTCCTGCTCTCACTGCAAGTGTACTGCTTCAGCCTTCACTTTACCAACACAAACACGTAACAGCAGAGGTTTTGAAAACACAAACACACACACACTCGTATCCTTTACCTTCCAAACCCAGAACTCCACTGCACATCCCCCTCCACAGAGCGGGAAGACACAGAAGAGATGTCAGTAGACAATGCAACTCCATCACTGAGAGGTCCTCGGATGTGGCACCTCTGATCAGAGCCATTATGAAAGTAGAAGTCACAAAACGCAGATATTTCTGGAGATGACAGCATGGAACCCAAGTGATTTCATAAGGTCTGATAATTTTATAGTTGCCTGCCGTTCTCCATCTCTGTCCTAACTATTCCCCATCCTTCCTTTCCTCTGAATCGACAGTCAAAACAGAGACATTAATTGCCCACAGTATTTTATTTTTTGCCAGATTTAGGTATATCCAAATAATTTAAGGGAGTAAAAAAGAAAAAAAACCCTGCAAGCATTAAAGCCATCCTCCTAAGACATAACCCCTGCCCTGGAAGCAGTACTTTTACAGTAGTGTTTAAAAATATTTCGTTTTTCATTCTTTACTGTGGCTTCATCTGTAATTCGCTCCAGCTTTGAAGACAGACCTGCAGCCCTCTTACAGTCTGAAATCCAAAACAATTCCATTTCCAAAATAGGAAGTCCCAGCCTTCAGAACTGATATTGTAGTGTGCTTTTACAATGGCAATAAAATCGTAACAAGAAAAAACACCACACAATTTTAAAAGTATTCCATAGCTTTGCTATTCCAGATATGGCCAAAGTATTGATGTTAAATATTCTCGTTTCACCTCATGAAACCAGTAAGTGAGATGGGGAAGACTGAAACACAGGTTTGCTGAAGTAGCAGCAACCTCCCTGTCCCAAATCCTCTCAGCCAGACAGCATTTCTAGCATGCTGTCTTGGGGCATTTATGTATTTTTCTCCTCTAGGGTCAGGACCGAGGGTAAAACTGTTAATCTTTTTGAATAAAATTGATAGTTTGGGGTTCCTTCCTTCTCACTTTGCACTCTGTTGATGAAACTGGAGTTATCTGTAGAAAAACCCAGGAACTCGTTTAAATCATCTCAGGCAATTCAGATTCAGCTGCTGTTTTTTCCTTTGTGGGAAACAGGAAAATGAGATATCTCAGCAGCTGTTTATGTCCAGCAGTTGTTGCACTGGAACTCCAATGCAGCCAAAGCAGGAGAATCTGACCTCACTCCTCACACAATCTACATGCCTCATTTGCCCCAGCCAGATGCTTCAAGTCTCCTCTGAGAGAAACCAAGTATCATTCAATTTTCACTGCAAAAAGTACTGAAAAATCTCAAAGGTGTTGTCACTCCCAGATTTGGGGTGAGTGCCCGAAATGATTTTTAAGCAGCAAATAATGGAACTAAGAAATTATCTTAAGACTGTTCTCAGTGGTTACTATGAACAGGCCACTGAATTAAAAATGTGTTTAAAGCTTCTGTGTAGGTAGAGCTGTATCCTGACCATCTGCAATCTCAGAGGCTGCACGTGTTCAAGGGGTGCATGGACTGCATCCCCCTGCAAAGGGCACATGGTGCGGGGTTACCCCAAACCCTTCTGAGAGGACTAGAGTCAGCCAGAGCCATTCTGATGAGGCTTTGATAGCTTTTGCAGTGAGGAACTGGTTTGTAGTTTCCCTCAGAGATTTGGAAAGCAGATGCACGTACACTGGAAAAGCAGAGAGAACACAGAGATGGTACTACGCAAGTTTGGGAACTGAAAGGAGATGAACTTTAAGCCATGTTTTTCTGGAGAGGTAAAGCAGTACATGTATGCAGGATAACTGCCTATTTAGCAGAAGGATATATTCTCTCCAAAGGGCAACACAGAGTATGGAGAAACGAGCACAGAAGTCACGAGAAGCAAGAGTGAAGTCTGTTTTGGAGGGAGGAGACCATGCAAGTCAGTACAGACTTCCTCAGAAAGCTCATGACTTATTTACAGGAGAAGGGACTCTGGCTGCCAGGAGGTTAAAGAAAACTGTACTCATGGTCTTCAGCAGACCTCAATATAGTGAAAAAATAACAGCTTTGGCTTAAGATAATTAACTTGAGCAGTAAAAAAGCTTAGCCGCAGTAGACTATGGAGCTACGTGAGATCACAGTGTTCACCCTTCCTGATATCCACAGAATTTAGAATGGGAAACAGAGTCACAAATAAAGACCAGCTCAGAATTATTGCTCAGAAGGCCCTAAAAACTGACCGCTGGACTGTGAAGTTGTAAGGACTGTGAGGTTAAGGAAGGACTTCACATTTAGGGAGCTAGATCTGAGGATTTAAGGCTAGAAAAAACAAACTCTGCTAACACCACTACCCCAGAAGGAAGCATGACCTAATTCAAGCCACGGATTAGAGTAAGTTGTGTGACTAAGAAATTTATTCCATCCTGGTATAATGTCTTCATATCTTACACACTATTCTTTAAGCAGAAATGAACTCCTTCTTGAAGTGAACACCCATTTCAGCATCTCTTCCTCTGAAGAAGGAGGATTTTTAGAGCAAGATTCAATTTTCAAGTACATTATTTAGGTCTAATTTATCAGCACCACACTAGATCTGTACCAGGCACAGAAACAAAACTGGTATCTGTACTTCTTATACCTCACTCTTCTGGGAGACTGCAAATGTTTCAGTCGACTTAAGTCAGTGCTGCTTACCAAGACATTCTACAACAAAAATGCTGTTATTAAGTAAATAACCATTTTGTCTGATTCCTTGAGTAGCACTTACCATTCACAAATCTAAGTCACTAGGGGTAGGGTTCACATCTGGCATAAGGAAGGGGAAATAGTTCCATTGGCTCCAGCACACAGAGGATGACATCGTTCTCCATCAGGATGTAGGAATAAAAAGTTGATGTTGTAAACGTTCTCCACAAAAAAAAAAAAAAAAAAAGAAAAGGCAGCTTCTGGTCTTTAAACAGCTCTACATATTGAACTCAACATATCTTGACAGTCACCATGCAAGGCACACCAGTTCAAGCACAAGAACTGGTTTAGATGTCATAGTCAAACAGATACATGGGTAAATAATTAAGCCACCTGACCTATTTGAACAAACTCAAAAGCCAGATATTGCACATGACCTATATCAAGTATCTTTTTTTAAAGTCTTGTATGAAATAAAGAATTTTAAAATTTTTTTATTTGTTTGTTTTGGAAAGGGGGAAAAGTAGGTAGAGGGCAGGCTGCCATGCTTTAGAGTCTTCTTGGAAACTTAATACAATAGTTGTTCCTAGAAAAGCACATCAGTCCACAAAACACAGCAGAGCGATGGATGTTCTCAGGCACCACTCCATCAATATACACTACAACATGCTCAGAATATTATAAGCAAGTCCTACATTTTGAGCTAAGACTTTTTTTGCAGTAGAGAATTAAGTTGACCTTTCTTTCTGCTAGGCTTAAAGTGCAATCATTCATCCTTTTGTTTTAAGAGAGGTGATTCAGCAAGCATGGATTCCACTACCTCACCAACTAAGCCCCTCAGTCATCTTGCAAAGCATTCTAATAATATTCTGCTAAGTTAAGCTTGACACAACTCAACAATGAATAGAATCGTTTTCTCAAAAACCAGACATTAAAGGAACATCATTCCTGATGCACTTGTGAAAAACTTATTACTCATTAAACACAGTAGTGCCAGATACTGCCAACCAGAGGCATATAAGTAAACAAGTTTATTATTACCTGAGAAGGGCTAGATGCAGCAAGTAGGGGACAGAGAGAGAATGTTGTAGTCATGCCTGCAAAACCAATAGCCTGTCCTCAATGAAATCAAGACCCGCTCTGAAGAAAAAACTGCAGATAAAAGCACACAGGCAAGAATACTTTGACACACTTAAGCACTCTCTTTGGACTATCTTAGCCTTTGTGCTACCAAGGACACTGACAATTTCTAGATTATTCTAAGCATTCATAGATACATTCCAGGGCTCAATGCATATGGCATAGGCAAAAGCATCAAGGGAATGGGGTTTATTGCACCAGAGGAACATACAGCTGCAGGAGGGTGTAAGTGAGCCTGCTACTCCCGAAAGCAGGGTTCCGAAGGGAACAAAGCTGGACCCTTTTCAGAAGTGCACAGACTAGAACTTGAGATAACAGTCAAAAGCCAGTGCAAGGGAAATTCCAGCTGAACATAAGGAAAAATTATCCCCAATGAGAATTAAGAGCAGGAACAGGATACCCAGAAATACTGTGAAATCTTTTGCTTAGGAGATATTAAAAAGCACTTGACTTAAAAAGGCCCTCAGCAACCTCAGCTCACTTTGAGCAGGATAATGGATTAGTTGCTCTCCAGATATCCCTTCCCACCATAATTTTTCTTTGACTATGTTTACCCTGTAGTGGAGGCATTCATAGCAGGGAGAGGTCCATCTTACAGGTGCTGGAAAAAGTGAGACAAATTAATTTCATATGATTTTATTGAACTACCCCAGACACTGGCTGCCTTGCCAACTTGTTTAAGAAGGTAGGAGCTGTGGGATTTGCCCTTAAGACAACCAGCATTTAGCTCTTCATGGTACATGGAAACAGCTGTCTTGCATCTAACTGCACTGAGATCTGTTCACTAGAAAGGATGCAGACAGTGGGAAAAGAATTTCAGATCTCAGTTCCAACTGGAGTTAAGATTGACTGAAGTGGTTTTTAACCTTTCAATTTGTAGACTCTTAAAATGTTATCAGGCCTCTGAATGGGTTTAAGCTTTCTATGATTTACATTTCTTAAATATATTTCACAGACTTAAGGATCCAGAGACCAGAAATGGAAAGCTGCTCTCCAGCTCAAGAACAGAAATGCAACTGAGAGACTTCAGCTCCTTTACTCATCATGTCAGTACTTCAATTTACAGTATACTCAATATATATTCTGTCAAAAAGGATATTTGAATTTCAGTGTGAAAATTTTAACACGTTCCACTAGAAAATAAACATCTATTATACAAGTAGCAACTACAAGTTCTATCTATTTTTAATGACATTTGAACCCACAGCAATATCAGAAGCCAGTAGTACAGAGATTATCACCCTTAAAATAAAAAAAAATAAGTCTAATAAGTTAAGTCAATGATAATAAGTAAATGAAGTCTAATAAAAACTTCATTGTGAAAAGAAAGCATCTCCTTCTGATGCCAGAAAGTGCAGGAGAGAGTGGTACAGCCTGGCCAACATCTGGGACTCCAATTTTCATGTAGCTAGAATATGCATCTCTGAAGTACACTCAAGTCTCTCAACACATGCTAATTAATTAATCTAATTCTTAAGAAGTTAATTCTGAGAAGTTAATTCTTGGTTTGATGATCAGGACATTGCTCCATGCCAACAGCAGGGAACACATCAGTTCCTTTGGGTCCAAGAGAAATTAATCCCCTCAACCACCAGTTCTCCCTTAATAAAGGTGAAGAACAAGTGTATAGGAGCCTTCCCCCTCCTCATTGCTTTCTAGTCATTACAAAAGCCAGTATTGAGTGGCATCTTTAATTTGCATGGCTTTGCTGAGACACAAAGCACCATGCTCAATCATCTGCCTTCCAGAAGGACGAGTATATGTGGAGATGAGATACAGCCCCATTTTGCCTGGTAGGACTTGTACACAGCTTGGTAGGTTACAGAATACCATCTCTTATTTTTTGGCATGCTCTAGACATGAGCTGGCCGAGGGGCTGAGATTCTTTGACTCGAGTCAAACAATTCAGCATCTCTCACATTATAAAGAAATAATAAAACGGGGACTGAAAATACCACTGCATTTATTCTCTGTTCCCACAACGGTTCTCCCACGCAAGTCTGTGAGGATACACAGCAGGCACACACAGAGCAGTGCCAGCAGCAATGCACTCGTGCCAGACACAAATTTAGGAGAGAAAAGGGAGGGAGGAAAGAAAGTCAATATGTGAAGAAAAACAAGTAAATAAGGCAATAGGAATAGAGCAGGAATGGAAGCTTCCTCTTCTCTCAGAAAGAGAGACTCTCTCGCTTTCTGAGGAAAGCGGAGATGAAAGATTTTTCCCTGGCAGTAGCTGTCCATCACTGGGCATAAAAACCTGTGATGAGATTAAGAACCCTTTGGCCAATAGGCAATAAAATAAGGTCACAACTGCCCCTAAAACCTAGAGAACCTGGCAATCTATAGGCAACAAGATTAGATTGGTGGGTAGACTAACAGGATTTATCCCCAAATGGCCTGAACTAATTTATTTCAGCAGCACATGCTGTACCACCTGAGGATCTGACCTGCCATCACTCCAAAACGTGAGGTGGGAGTTACTGTTCGGTATGTATGTCAGTGAACATAGATATTCTCCTGGCTAAGCAGATGTGATGCATTGGCAGTTCCCTTGAGTGTGCTGTGCCTCAGGGTCCTCAAGTGACCTCTTACTTTATGAGGCTGAGAGGGCTGGTGTTAACCAGACCTGTCTTTGGCATAAGAAAACCTTTTCTGCAAACTTGCTGTCAGAGAATAATTTTTTTCAGATCTAAATGACCTGAGAAGCGGACAAAAAGCAGAAGACATTTTCCTGTCAGACCGATCTGCAATATCCCTTATTCCATGCTCTCCTACCCCAAATGAAACAGTCTTATTTACCATGTGTTTTTTCCACACAGCCTCTTTACTGTGCAAATTATTTATTCTGTAGGATGAATTTACATATAAAAGAGTCTGTTTTACTAGTGGTCTTAAGCAACAAGCCCAAAGCCTCTCCAGCTAACAGCACTAGTCAGCATTGTTTTCAAGACAGCCTATTGTGTCTGTCCAAGAAAAACATGCCACATGCAAGATGCGTTTCCCACCACTCCCACCCACTCAGGCAACAACTAACACTGTGGAGCTGAATTGTGCCTTTGGGACTTGTGCTTCATTTCACAGAATCACAGACTGATCTGGGTTGGAAGGGACCCCAAGGATCATCAAGTTCCAAACCCCCTGACACAGGCAGGGCCACCAACCTCCAGGCCTGGATCTAGACAAGGTTGACCAGGGCTCCATCCAACCTGGCGTTGAACACCTCCAGGCTTGGGGCATCCACCACATCTCTGGGCACCCTGTTCCAGCACCTCAGCACTGTTTCTGTGAAGAGCTTCCCCCAGGTATCTAAGATTCATTTGTGTGACTATGACAGCAAGGGGAGTCCAGTTTGCATCTTCCTCTACTCAGTATCCAAACAACACACTTCATAAACATATGGGACCCTGATCTTGATGAAGGGAGTGGAACACCTTCCTTAAGAGGACAGGCTGAGGGAGCTGGGTCTCTAGCTTGAAGAAGACTGAGGGATGACATCATTAATGTTTATAAATATGTTAAGGGTGAGTGTCAGGAGGATGGAGCCAGGCTCTTCTTGGTGATGGCCAGTGATAGGACAAGGGACAATGGGCCCAAGCTGGAGCAGAGGAAGTTCCATCTGAATATAAGGAAAAACGTTTTCCCTGTGAGGGGGACGGAGCCCTGGAACAGGCTGCCCAGAGAGGTTGTGGAGTCTCCTTCTCTGGAGACATTCAAGACCAATCTGGACATGTTCCTGTGTGATTTAATCTAGGTGATCCTGCTCGGACAGGGGGGTTGGACTAGATGACCTTTTGAGGTCCCTTCCAACTCCTGACATTCTGTGATTCTGTGGGTGCCTTACCTTTTATTGCACAAACTAAAATTTTGTCTTTTTTGTCATAAAAGTTGAATGAAAACACCTGTTCTGTAATCGGATAGAAATTACATTTATGAATATGTATGAAATGTAGTACAGTTTTAGCTGATTTTCTGGTTTTAGATATAATTCAATTTGTTTCCTTATTGTAATTTATGTGAAATACTATTCCATTTGTATTCATTTTGCTCTACATCTTCATATTAACAGGAAATTTAAGACTAAATATTTTTGCCCCTGCAATTTTGTTCTTTTTTTAAAAAAAGATAGTTTGCAACACAGTTATTTGATACCCGATTTCGATGACTTAAAAGACTTACAGCCACCTGACAAATTAGTAATTATGCTGTAAGTTTTCCCTCATTATCTCTAATTCACAGAAATAACACAGAATCCAAGGTATTGCTTATTCTTGCCTTTCAAGCTATGAAACACTGTTACGATGCTGCATGAACTCCCAGATCAGATCTATTTAACACTGTCCACAGGTAACAGAAGTTTATATATATA
>VXBZ01009099.1:315148-402242 GCA_013399135.1 Heliornis fulica
CCTTCAGGTCTAAGGTTTTCATTATTATTTCTCCTTTGAAAAATCCAAGATGAACTGTTCACTCACACACACACAGTTACCAGTCTGAGAATGGAGACACTGTGTGACAGTCATGCTGTCTGAAAAACGTAAGTTACATCTTATTTAAAAAAAAGAGATAGGAAAGATAAGAGAGGGAAGCAAAGAGGAGGATAGCAACAGGGTAGTTGTGAACAAAGTTAAACATAAACATATAAAGAAATTTTGATAAAGTTCTGAAATAACAAATAAGAGTTCTAAAGCATTAAATTAGAAATACAAAATTGTTTTGTTACTTCAATTAAGGCATGGTCTTCAGTCTTAAATTTCTCCCCCTCTTAGGGGACAACAGATGAGCAAGGAATTTCAAGGATACAGATGAGGAAAACTGATTGCTGGTAATACTCAGCACATCAGAATCAAATGGTAAATGACTTTATGTTCAAAAGCAGTTTCTCATGCAAGTCTTAACCTTATCAAAACTTTCTCTGTACATAAATGGTAATTGTACATCATTCTCCCTATGACAAGATCGAACACTTTCCCAAAAAGAAATAGCACATTTACCAGCCATTCCAAGGTCTAAATTGCATAATTTTCCATTTATCCCATCCTCTCTCCAGACTGAAATCTATTTTCTCTAATAAAGCCTCACTTATAAAACCTCCAAGATAAAAAGAGCAGATCATTCTTGTCATTGCTAGCCAAAAGTCTTCAGCGTTCAGACAGAGGTTCTGATAGGTTTGATGAGGATTTACACGTGTGCCATCCAATTTTTAGTAATTGTTAAATATACATTCTAGCATTTCCAAAGGCAAATGTAAGAAACAGGCTTATATCTTCTTGCCTAATTAGGAAGATCCTTTTCAAAACTGAAATTGTCATCCAAAGAATGTAAACCTACATCACTGACTTTAATATGGGAAAACTACTTAGCTAGACACAGCAACTGCAAGAACAAAACAAGAGACATTTATTAGTATGAGACCTGGAATTTTAAAAGCCTGATCCACAGTCCAGTCAAGTCAATGAGTCAACTTCTAATAACTCCAATTTACTTTGGATCAGATATTAAAAAAATAGCACGATTCTAAGAAGTGGCTTTTACCTTTTATTATCATATTAACTTGTGCAGTTTTCCAAAAACCTTAAAAAGACCTAAAAATACTCCTGCTTTTAGTGCAGCAATCTTATTCTAATTAGAATCTTAAGCCAAAGTCCTAATATACAGCAAACTTTCACAATTTTCCCTGAACCTTCAAAGAATTTTTAAAACAAACCTGTTGAAATATCATTTTATCTGCATAAGCTGCTAGACTTCGAGCACAAATGTGCACTGGAGCTAAAGCAAACTCTCAACAATTTAACTATCCCATTTCACTTAGAGAGGTTATTGTTCACAAATCCAGTGGCTATCAATTGCAGAGGTTTGGCAACATTTAAAATAATAAATATTTCATTCAATATAGCACGTACCTGATTGACACTGAATAGGGTTTCTGCTCTTTATAAATGTTCTGACAGCATTACATGTCAGCAAGGTTTTCACACAGCATTGTTTTCCTTCTTTATCTCTTGATTCTAAAGCAGCTGTGCCCACCACCACTTAGTCATCAGATTTCAAATATGAATCTTTTCAAAGCAATGTGATGCCAGCTCATCAGTGCAAGATTACACAGATACTATCAGTGTTTCCTTCCCCTATGAAGGCAAGACCTAAACAGAAGTTCCTCCTCCTCCTTTCTGACATAACAAGCTTCTGAATTTGTCGTTCACTGCAGTTAAAGCTCTTACATGACTGAATCATTTTATAAGCCAGGCATTCTCATATTTAGCACAGAAATATGAATGATTAACTAACCAGAAATTCTGGAAGCAAATACTAAGATTTAAAAATCTAAATAAAACTTTTTGTTTCTTTGTCACAGGAAAAGCATAATTAACATTTGCTCTGAACCAATAATGTACTCAGATATTTTGGGCAACATAATTGATAAACTATTTTAGCATTGTTTTTAAACACCAGATGCATTAACACAGATGAGGAGGGATTTACTTTCTTAATGTAACTACATCCTTTCTCAAACAAAGCAAATTAACTGGAAGCCATTTAAGGTGGTACATTTGTTTTACCAAGTTAATACTTACTAAAAAAAATAAAAGAGGGGGGAAGACATCAGCAAGGACCAATCCTCAATTACACAGTGGGATTATTGTCAAAATGCTTTCTTATTTGTGCAGCATTAACCTTATTACTCTAGGAAAGCTGACATACTTGTAGATTCACATGGGTAAAGCCTGATGTTATTTGTTCTTGCATTTTAGACCCTAAAATACTTCAAACTCTACACAACCTTCTGAAATCTCAACTGAATAAGGAGATTTGACTCTTGTCAACCAATGCAGCTGAAACTGTCCTGCCCCCTTTGATATCAACAGCTTTTCTGCAAGCACAGCCAGGACCAAACCAGGTTAGTACTACTATCTACTCAGCCAGCCATTCCCAGAATTATTTTGTGCTAATGCAATTTTTCTCAGCATCAGATTTGCCTTTCTATCTTGTTTTTATCTTCTTTTCCTCAAGCCTTCCCATCTCCTCTCGTTACTGTTTTACCGGTCCAAAGACAGCTGCTTTTAATCTGAAACTCCTTTTCTTATGACAGAGCTTTTTGCAAGATGGAGCAGATTGGAATCCCTACTGCCAGCATTTTTTTATTATTAGTTCTTACATAGAGTCAGACCTGTGTCTATCCAGTCCCATTTGTGCCTTCAGTATTCTGCAAACACTGTTTAAGGCAAGGTCATGTTCTCACCATCCTCAATACTAATGAGATATGAACATAAAGGTTTACTCTTAAATACAGCAGAAGTGAGCCTCAGCTGTTCACATGTACAAGAGCTGCTTTCTCCTCGCATCCTGACATACCCCTAAACTATCTGTATCAGGCCCTGGTCCTGTGAGTCCTTTCACTCTGAATACCTGACCTTTGACAAAGCTCCCCACTATTTTTAGCAGCTGACCTCCTGCCCCTTCCACATGACAACAACAGAGACTCTACTGCTAAAGGGCCCCTTATTTTCCACAATGGATGGCAAAAGCCTTCAAAGCCTGAAGTGACGGGGGAGGCACTACCCATAGCTCTCAGTAGGTGATAGACTTGTGAGAACTTCAGTGGGATCAATAGATCTTTTCTCCGTGAAAAGATCGTGGTCTTTTCACCATGAAATCAAGGGGAAGTCAAGGGGTAAAACAAACACCTATTTTTTATATAAATCTAGCAGAAACTTCAGCAGTCCCTGTCAAAGAATCACAGACTGGTTTGGAGTGGAAAAGACTTCCAAGCTCATCTGGGCCCATTCCCCTGCAGGGACAGCTTCTGCTAGGTCCAAAGCCCCATCCAATCTGGCCTTGAACACTGCCAGGGCTCCAGGAACAGCCACAGCCTCTCTGGGCAACCTGTGCCAGGGCCCCACCACCGTCACAGTAAAGGATATCTTCCCAACATCCAACCTAAATATCCTTTCAGTTTAAAGCCATTCCCCCTTGTTGTGTCACTCCCTGCCCTTGCAACCATACCCTCTCCAGCTTCCCTGTACCAACCTTCAGGTACTGGAAGGCTGCTATAAGGTGTCCCCAGAGCCTCCCTTTTCTTCATCAGTCATATTACAACACACCAGATTTCTGCAGAAGAAAGCTCTTCTCTATTTGACTGTCCTCAGTAACTTCAGGAAGATGTGTTGCCACAGGCATGTCTAAGACCTAATGTGGATGTTCTGCCTGGCAGACAGCCCCGACTAATATTAGTATAATGTATGTGCACCATTGCAGAAGTAGCCACAAAATGCAGATCTCAGAGGGGAGAGGGGAACAAGAACTGCAGGTACCAAAGAAGTATTAGGAGCTACATTAAATAGTTACCTGTTAGTGTGTATTTCCTCTTCATTCAGATCTTCTCTCACTTAAGAGCCACAGCTAATTTGAGCAATACAAGCAAAAACCTTCAATCAAGGCAAATTAAGATTTTATGTGTTAGATAAGCAGATGGAATAAAATGTAACTAGGTTAGCAATCAGGAACAGGTTGGTAGTTAAAAAAAGAAAAAATAAATCAAGTTCTCTCTCTTTTATAGATATATGATGTATATTAATGGTTCCTAAACCAATATAAAATGAGAAGAACTCTAATTAATGTATTGTCATACTTTTTGGGGGGAAGTGAGTGTGGAGACAGGCATTTCCATGCATAGAAAGGGATGATTAGAGTTTAAGCCACAGCAGTTTGTAACTGGAGCAGCACCTATCTAGCAGGCATGTGGAGCAGCTACAAGGAGCCTTGTGAGAGCACAAGACAAAAATAATCCAAATAAGATGTAGCTCAGGATAGTAAGCTCCCCTGTGTGTACAAGGGTATGAAGGAGAATACATTGATGCCAATAAATTCAAGAGCAGTTTCCTTAGACAAAAAGGTTGTAGTGAATATAATGGGCAGACGTACCTATTTGACAATGGATATTGTCCCAGACACAAGTTGTTACTTATATCACTACCACATAAAATTAATCAAGGCTGAACAGCTCCTGGGACCGCAGGATTTACCGTGCCAACTCTATAATAGAATCATTGAATGTGTTTGGTTGGAAGGGACCTTTAAAGATCATCTAGTCCAAAACCCTTGCAGTAAGCAGGGACATCTTCACTAGATCAGGTTGCTCAGAGTCCCACCAAGCCTGACCTTGAATATCTCCAGGGATGGGGCCTCCACCACCTCTCTGAGAAATATGTGCTGGTGATCATATTGGAGAATTTTCCCCTAATATTCAACCTAAATCTGCCCTTTATTTTTTAAAACCATTGCTCTTCGTCCTATTGCTGCATGCCCTCATGAACAGGTCTCCCCAGCTTTCTTATAGGCACCAGGTATGGCATACACTGTCTCTGTACTCCCCAAATAAGCACCAAGCTTTTTCTCAGCATTGCCACTATATTTAAGAACCCAGGTTTCACAGTTGCAACTTCACCTTCTAGCAAACTCATGATATATAAGCAATTTGAAGAGTGGTTTGACTTGAGGAGTCACCTAACAAAGAACCTTTTTACCACCTCCCACAAGTATTAGAAGTGTTATAGTAAAAGGATTGCACTGAAGGAAAAGTGAAGAAAAAGGGACAGAACAGAACTGTGAAGGGAATCTTTCTGGACGCTGTTCAGCAGTGGTTACGTGCTCTTACATGCCTATCATTAAGTTGCTGTGGTGATCTCCTTAAGGACACCCGCAGATAGTGATAAAAAAAGGCTACACAATTTCAGTGCAGTAACTCACACATCCATAAAAAGAAGCAAAGTTTAAGAAAAAAGAAGGCTGCAATGTTAAATTTGCAGAAATAAATACCACAATCCAGCCTAAAAGAAGTTGAGGGGAACTATCCATCCCTGTGTTATCTGGGCAAAAGTACAATGTCCTCATCATCTGTCAGCATTTAATGTGGCAGCAAAGGAAGGTATTCACCCAATTCACACCCCAGCACCCTACACTTCACTCCCTACTTATTGCTAAAAGAAATGAAAAATCAGCATCACGAGGGAAAACTTATTTCTACTCCAAGCAGAAAAGCTTCTGTGAAGAATTACCAGTTCTAAACACACCCACCTGCTTCACAGCACCTAAAATCTGATAAAGCTTTCAGCCACCATACTAGAACATCTCCTTGAGGCTCCTTCTTTTTTGAAGCTGAAAAAAGACGTGATGTTTCTGGATGCTGCAAAATGTTCAGACTATATGCAATGCTGGCTGTAGGTTCTGAAGGTTCCCTCAGTTGGAGCTCAGCTGTAGCAATAGGCAGCCTTGCCACTGCAGTAGGGAGAGGCCAATAAACAAATGAAGTCCACCCTGCTAAAGACTCACACTTGCTTGCATTCCAAGGAATCCCTTTATCCAGGCCTCTTATCTAGTAGGCTGGAATTAAAGAAAAATACTTCTAATAGATTCTTTCTTTACAGAGAAAAAATAAGGCATAAAAAGATTACATGTTAAATACTGATTTATTGCAACATGCATTGAGATTTGAAATTGCTGCAGTATTTTATTCTCCTTTTAGTAATTTGCCAGTTCAGTAGCAGACAACTGAGATCAAAGGCTGAAAGTTGCTGGCTGAATAAGTAGAACTTGTTTCTTGATTCTGTGCAAGAGTGAAGTCCCTTTCTCCGATTCACCTCATCAAAGATTCAACAGAGGTGGTTATGAATTTAACTTGGTTTTCAAAAGCAGGAAGGCTGGGGTGCCAGATACTCTATATGGATCCAAAACTTATATAAATCACTTTCTTGAGGAGAGTCTTAGCAGTTCCTTTTCATTCAATCTAGTTACGTTTAGCCTACTGGATAAGTTCAGGAAAAAATAATTCATAATTGTTATAGCATAGGAGCTCTTGGAGGGGCTGCTTTCATAGAGCTAAAAGAATCAGCAGAGAAAGTTAACTTTTATATAGCAGGTATTATAAAATGCAAACCATGATTGCTCCTTTTTTGCTTGGCTGTTTGTTGTGGAGTATTTTTGCTATGATTTTACGTTGAAGTAGGCAATCGAAAGGGGAAGAATAGTTTGGCAAGATAGAGAAGGCCTGTGAGCTCACAGCCATCACTAATGAAGTGGCTTTGGTACCGAGATGGAATGTAATTGGTCACACCCAGTGCTCTTCAATAGTTTTTCAAGAGACATGAAGAACAGCTGTCCTTAATACAGAGACTCTTTACAACAGAACACTCCAGCAAACTTAATATTTTTTCTTTCCCCATCAGACAATTGGAGTCATCTAACTAGCAAAGTTCAAGTTGAAGAAGATTCTGCTGGTGGAAGAACAAGAGAAGAGAGAGAATTAGAAAGCCACCTGAAGTGGCTGAAAATTCCAAAAGTATTTACAACAATTGCTGCAGCTGAGCTGTATTCTTTGATCAATGCAGATGCTTAAAAACAACTTGCCCTTTAAGGTATCTGTTTAAAAAGAAATCAAGCCTTCACAAATGATATGGTGGTAAAGATTCGTGTTTCTCTTTTCAGTGTCACCACAAAGCAGTAGGAACAAAAAAAGGTAACTCTTCCCACATATCTTCTTTAATTCACAGTTTCATGAATCAGATCTCATTTTGCAGAGAGTTGTAGTTCAACTTCCTCTTAAAAAACAATCAGTTTTCAATGGCAGCAGCTACTGGTTGAGGTCAGATTGGGTTATCTCCTCATGTCTGACAGCTTGCTGCCATCACCAGCAGTGGTGTGTCTCACTTGACTTCGCAAGGGCATGTGGTCCCTCCCAGTCCCTTCTGCTGGCTCTGGAGCTCCCCTGACCCAGGAGAAGTCACTTCAGCTTGGAAACGTCACAGAAAACTATCCCAGCAAACTGAGAGGGAGGGAGAGGGGGAGTTTCTTTTTTTCCCTTCTTTCTTTCTTTCTTTATCTCACTGCCAGGCTAGTAAGATGAATCTGCTCCTCATGAGATCAGACAAATGGCAAACTAAGGGAAAAGCAGGGCTGCACAACAGGAGTGGGGGAGGAAATGCTGACTGCAAACTGTTAGACCAGTTCCTTTATTCCTGCAAGGAGGGCTCCTAGCTATCGCTGAGGCATTGGCTGCATGAAATTATGGGATAAAATTAGATTCAAGTTAGGACACGAGTTCTGTATCCACCCCTTTTTCCCCATCATGCCATACTTAGGAGGAGTCAGTCCCCTGCCCAAACTCCTGAAGAACCATCAGGTACTCCTCTTCCTCTTGCTCCCCCAAGCAAACCCTCCTTTGGCACTCAGGGAAGTGAAGCTACCAGTATGATGCAGCAAGAGAGCAGGATGATGAGCAGCAGAAGCCAGCATGAGTTGTCACAAAAGTAACGTCAGGGTATTTCCTGGAACTTGGAAGGCCCTGTGACCACACTGTTCTGTGGGTTGTTCCACCACACACTCCTGCACTCACTCCAGTTTCACTCTATACCAACCTCCTCCCATCCCTCCAACCACTTCCATTTCCTACCTTCCTAGCCAGCTGATCTGTGACCTATATCCACCCTCCCAAAAGAATTGCTTTCCTCCTTCTATTCCCATTGCACAGAGAAAGGATCCAGGTTAAAATTTACATGGTGGGAAAAAAAAAATCAAATCAACAAGAAAAGACCACTTTCTCAAGGAAGCCAACAAATGAAGAATTCAAGCCTAAATCAGTTCTCCATAATAACTGCTGTAATAAAATGTAAACATCATATTCAGAGGAGTCACAAAACAACAGCATCTTGAGTACATTGCTGTTTTACTGAGAAACTTTAGAGCCAAAGTGCTCTGATACAGAGACAGAACACTTTGGAAGGGGTTAAATTCCTACAGTGGGGATGTGACTTCTACATTCTCAAAGAAAAGCAGCTCCGGATTTTCAACCAGGATGACTCTTGACTGATGGAGGGTGTAGTATATGCCAAGACTAATCAGGTTCGCTCTTCACACAGAATCACCAGGAATTTAGGCAACATCTTAAATGCAAATTGGCTTTAATAGAGTTTAGAGAAAATCTGCTGCCAATGTATTAGTACAGAACATGTTCTTTCCACCTATTATCTTGCTAACACAAATATAATAGGGAAAATGGGAAGTAGCAGATTCTGGTTTGCTTTAACTGTTGAAAAAAATAAAACCACAAGAGAAAACCTAAAGAGCTATAATCTCAAAGCCTGGCTATCCAGTTGAAGGGATCAATGAAGATAATCAGCTGAGTGACTGGCTGTGGTTTCACACTTGTTCTGTTGAACTCTGCCCTGTCTGTTGCCTGGTTCCTGGAAGCTGGAAGGTCTGGACTTGAACTCCCTACTAGAATGGGGATAGGAATGGGGAAAGAGAGTGAAAGCAGATAAGCAACTAAACCACTCCATTAAAAAAAATCACCTAGTGCTACATAATACATTGGCAGAAAGAAATCCAATCTTCAAAGTAATTTGTCTTATCTGTTTTATCCTTTTTTTCCAGAAAGAGCCTGTTTCTTATGCTTTAACTCAATAAGGTATGAGACCAGACAGACAAGGGAACTGCATCTCTCAGCACTCCTGTACTCATTCCTGGAGCAAGGATCAAGGAGAATTGGGCGGTGTCACTCAGTACAGGATTAGGAAGCATACACAGCACTTAAGTGAAGACTCTTCTGATAAGCTCAGTTGGAGATTTCCAAACTACCTTGCACCAACTTCTTTTAATCTAAGTGTTCAGCAAACAATTTTGTTGTGTTTATGGTCAATCTCTCTTCTAAGTCCATGCTTCTATACTATGTGGGGTCAGCAGTCATTTCGACTGTTTATTTGCAGAATGCATATAAAACATCATTTCTCTAATCAGGACATGAATCAATAAGTCATTTTTGCTCTTCCTGAAATACTCCTCACAAAAGTTTTCTCTCAGGCTCGTACTAGAAGCATTTCTCTTTTTAGTTGCCTCTTTCCTTGCTTACTTTTAAGTACACACACAAAGCAGATCAAAACCTTCCAGCTTATACTTGTATTCAGAGTGGTCTCAGAAGCAACTCCCCATGTTCCAATTATTGTTAAACAAAGGGGCATATCATTGTTCCCACTTTCAGCCAGAATGGAAAGCAACTAGCACACCCATCAGTTTCAAGGACATTTTTACCCAGCCTTAAAGGCTGTGAAAAGCAAGAAGCAACAATGGTTAGTTTTCAAAGGGCGGCTTCCATCTAAAGTCCAATAATGCAGAGTGCACTTGAAAGGATCAGGGCCTGGACACATAAAATCAGCACCCAAAATTGAGAGAAACTTGACATTTTAACCTTAATCTCTTTCTGTCAGCTTCCTCATCTACAAGATGAAGGACAGAGCTCTGAGAGATCCTCATATGAAACCAGGAGGCAGGAAGAAAGATAGGAAAGGACTTCACAAAATCCACAGGATTATGAAAACTGAAAACAGCAGAGGCAGCAGTCATTTACTTCTGCTGCACTAGTTCTGAATGTAATAAAGAGGGTGTTAGAGACCAACAACAGTGGCTCTAAGTTGCGTGCAAACAGTAGTCTTACCATCTCTTGAGCTATTTTATCTTGAATAGCCAAAAAATAAATTGACATTAGAGACATTTCACCAATTAATTTCCTATTTTGTCAGTCTCTATCTGGGCAGCATTATACACAGATGTAGTAATAATGATGGTAGGAATTCGGAAGGAATAGAACAGGCCTCTCAATAGAGGCTCACACCTGAACAAATGTAACCCATAAAATAATGACTCTGTTCAATTATTCCATGCAGATGAAACCTTTGTAACATGTAAACTAAAGACATCTAGTTCATCTCTTTTGGGAGATTTAGAGAAAAGAAAAGAAAAGAAAACAAACAAAAAAAAACCACCAAAAACAAAGCCAGACTATGTTTATATAAAGACATAGTCAAAAGAAACAAGGTATAAAGATGCATCCATTCCTGGGCATGTGCATGAACTAGAGAACAAAACTGTCTTTATTTCTCCTGTCTCCCCCCTCCCTACCTGCAACATCCTCAAATGTACCCCAAAGTCTCTAGTTATATGTGGATTTTAAATTGCTTCTGGCAACATTTCAATCTAGTGGGCACTGAACACACTTAAAAGAGACCTGCAACCATTAATTGTCCAAATATATTTAGAGTTTAGCATATAGTCCCAGCTTGGGTTGTATTAGAAAAGCCCTTCGGGTTTCTGCACAGTCCACCCCACTTCCTTACTGCAGTGACAAAGAATAATACCACACAATTTCTGTCCTGCTGGAGAACACAGCACCAAGTAGATGAAAGTTTCAACCGGTTCTCACTAGAGTGGTCCTTGTGAGATGAGTGCAAAGGAAAAAAATATCTTCCTGACGAGAAGCAAAAGGCACACAAGGATCTGCATTTCATTATCTTTCCCCTTAGTTGCTCATCACATCTCCCATAGGATGACACTTAGAGGGACACCATCTAGCAAAGTTGAACTGGGATCAATACTTACAAGCATTCATTGGCTTTTCTGAGAAGTTAAACTTGAGAACACTAGGTCCTTTAGCTCTCAAAAGTGCATATGCTTAGAGTGGCTAAGCAGAGCTCCTAGGGTCTCCAAAGTTTTAAAAGTGACAGCGTTTGGCACAACTGGAGTAGATTTATAGAGAAGGAGGAGGCTGGAGGGAAACTATTCTCTCATATACTCTGCAGCACATAGTTCATTTTATTGAACTGAAGAGTAGCTGCAGCTACCTGTGGATCTCTAAGTGAGAGTCATTCATCTCTTGGGACCATAAATAAACTCTAGAAATAAAATCATCTGTGTCCTGTTGCATCTTTACCATGCTGATGGCTATTTCAAGCAAACAGTATCTGTTAGAAGGTCATGGCATTTAGCTAGTTCTGAGATGCAAATAGGAGAGTTGTTTTATTCCTTCTTTGTTTTGTCTCTGTGCTCACTACTGAAACTTCAGCAGGTACAAGGACCAGGACATCTTTCTCTTGCACTTGTTGAATTGCAGTTGTTGCTGGGTAATGCACTAGTCATGAGACTAAACTGGAATCCACACCAGGGCTAGCATGCCTCAGGGAAGCTCTCACAGACCGAGGCAGCAAACCTTTCCTATGAATGCTTTGAAAGGTAGATGCCTATCTTCAGTAGCCACCCCTGAAGGCTGATGACTATTGTGGAAGTACCAGGAAGAATTGACTGCATACTGCTGGTTAATCCACTCTCCCCCAAATGTTAAACTAGATATTTTTTTTAAGTGTGTTCAGCACTGAAAGAAGAGCCTGTAATTCTGAAGCAGACAGACTTGTTACAACGTATTTGCAACATTCAAATTATTTCTGCCAATGCCTTCTGCAGTCTTGGAAGAAAGAGAAAGCCAGCACAATGAAGGATGCTTTTGTGTAATTTACATAGCTTCTGGTTGATATTTAAACTATTTCTTGCACATGCATTGTATATTCTCTGTCACTGATCAGCAAATTGCATTCAGCATCTAATTTGTTAAATGGTTTCCTCTGCCAGGAGAATGTTCCCACTGTAATGGTGATATTTTATCCTGTCAAAAAAATGATTAGGCTAAAACATCTTAGTAAATACCATAAACTACCCAATAACATCAAAAATTGAAGATGTACAAAGGCTATTCAATTACTCAGGAAACTTCTAAATTCTCAGGTAACAGAACTCATTTTCTCCTTGAATGAGTAATCAAGGAAATAACATTTTCTTTTATATTGATCATGGTATGAGGCACAGCCTAAGGACAGGAGCATAAAATGGTCTATTACATTTTCTTTATTAGTGTTAGAAAATCATTTTCAAAACTATTTCACTGATTTTTTTTTCCGAGAAAGGATCTTCCTTTCTAGATATTTTTATTCCCTGTCTCCATATTCTTAGCTGTGTGAAACTGTGGTTGGTGAAATGACATGGTCTCTCTGAGTTCTGCCCTTGCTGGAGACAGTGGCGGTCTTGCCATTAAATTCACCAGGGCCAGGACCTCTACTTCCATACGGCATTAAACTAGAGGAAAATTACCATCAAAACCCAAACTAATCCAAACACTTTATTGACTAGACTTTGTTTGCATTCTGTGCCAAAAACAACCAAAGAACAGCAAACACAAACAGCATATTCAGGTTCCTGAAACCGAGCTCACCAAAACAAGGTTTTATATCACAGAATCACAGAATATTAGGAGCTGGAAGAGACCTCGAAAGATCACTAAAGTCCAACCCCCAACCCTGCCCAAGCAGGATCATCTAGAGCAGATCACACAGGAATGTGTCCAGATTGGTCTTGAATGTCTTCAGAGAAGGAGACTCCACAACCTCTCTGGGCAGCCTGTTCCAGTGCTCCATCATTCTCACAGTGAAAAAAAGTTCCTCCTTATATTGAGATGGAACTTTCTATGTTCCAGTTTGGAACCATTTCCCCTTGTTTTATCACTGGCCATCACTGATAACAGCCTGGGTCCATCCTCCTGACACTCACCCTTTATATATTTATAAAATATATCTTATATCACTATAAGAGTGAGTGATATAAAAGGTCCTGAGCTGAATACTGGTTTTAGGCTACTTCTATGCTTCAGGGAAACTAAAACCATCCATGGCCCCAGCCAACTACCTTCTCTCCCTTGACTGCACCCTCCTGCGAAGATCCACTCCATGTCACAGGGTAATTCAGGTTTGGAGCACTACTATGGTGAACTCTCATTATTGAAACAGCCTTGATTGAGCATGTCTTCCAGAGCTGGGATACACCACTAACATATATAATCAGAAACATAGCAGATTGATGGTGACCCAAAGGTAGTACAAATATTTTTCCCCAGGAGTCTCAACCCATAGCTTTGGAGAAAGAGACAGTGTTTTATGATGATGTACCATGCAGTAAGATTGGACTTACCTACTACTTCCTGAATGGCATTTTGGGTAAGAAAAATACCACATATATTAGACCCAGATATAATAGACTCCTGACTAATTATCTCCTGACTCCAACTTGCACTTACTTTGATTTTGACTTCAGTTTAGTTCCTTCCAATCTGCTATACTGTGAAAAGTGGATTAGGCTACTAGAATGATTTATGCCATCTTAAGCATACCATAAATACTTTCCATGTATCTGTAATATCAGGTGTTTAATCTAGATAAACATTTGTTTAAATGACTTTCTAATCTGTGAGCATTTGCTTGTCACCTATAAATTATCCTTAAATATTCCACATAAATTGTAAACCCTGTGTTTCTCTTATGAAAAGCCAAAAAGCATGTTCCTTAGTACAAATACATTTCCAGTGGATAAGAAGATAATAGTTGTCAATAATGAGCACTTGCTAATAGTCTAATAATTCCTGGTATTTTCTTTTTTCTCCTAGTAATAAATTTGAAGTTCTCTGGTACATTTATAATTACAGTAACTGGAGGTTTTTCATCCATCAGGTCATGTTCCCAGAAGTATCATAAAGAGCAGTAAGGCACAGATAAGGAAGATACTGAATATATTATTTCTTACAACGAGAAAGAGTTGCTCCTGAACACTTGCAACAACTTTCACCTCTTGCAACCATCATTACCCATCTGCATCTGAAGATGCACCTCACTTAATAAAGATGCTTGAAGCATAAAATTAAACTACATGTGTATACACATAAATATACACACACATATATGTATTTTTTACATCCTTCTATGTGTAGTTCAAAATACAATTCTAAGCTCAGCTCGGTAAGAAAAAAACCAAAGAGATTGACCCAGATATTTCTCAGAGTTTTTGCATCAGTTACTGGTCACTTGTGATAATTTCTTCTTCTGTCTCCTATTCAGACACAATGGAATGGGAGTCAAGAAAATGTGCAGATAAATAAGCAAAAGGAGGGATTTTCTGAACACAGCTTGCTGGTTTTAACACCCAGCCTTCCAAAGGAAGGATGGCAAGGTAAGAACTCAATCAGGGGACTAAATGCATTAAGCAACGAAGTAAAATGAGTGTACTTCAAAATAAATCAGTGAATCTACTTCTAGATGAGATCGGTATTGCAATTCTAGGAGTGCTGTCAAGCAAACAACAATCTTTCCCACAGCTTGTATTTTAAATGGCTTAAGGAAAATAAATGTTCTGACTTTGTAATACGCTTTGAATCAGATATAATTTTTAGTTGTTTCACACAGAAAGAATGCAAACATTAATGAATACATCACATTAAGCTGGGCTACTGTGCTGAAGTTACCAGGAATTGCTAGAAGTTCAAAGGCTATCCATTCAAAAGCATTTAGAAAAGCATTCAAAGCATAAAAGAAATACATGTAGTTCTTCAGCAGTTATATGACTAAAACCTTTCCAAGCATGTTATCTTATAAAATTTGACATTCATTTATTTGCACTACTCTGGATTAAAATAATGCAATCACAAAAAATACACAAGAATTAACAACTGGTTCCTATACTACACTTTACATTAACCACCACTGCAGATATTAAAGACATACATTCTTGAGAGCTCAGAAATGCTTAATTTGGTCCAAGTATCTGAGCTAGAGACCACAGAAACATAGAACATGTGTTGGAAGGGACCTTTAAAGGTCATCTAGTCAAATCCCCCTGCAATGAGCAGGAACATCTTTACTAGATCAGGTTGCTTAGAGCCCTATCAAGCTTGACCTTAAACATCTTCAAGGGTGGTGCCTCCATCACCTCTCTGGCAAACTTGTGCCAGTGATCTACCACCCCCACATTAAAGGATTTTTTTCCTAATATCCAACCTAAATCTACCCTTTTCTAATGTAAAATCATTACCCCTCATCCTATTGTTATATACCCTTGTGAACAAACCACAGCTTAAAAATATCATTAAGAAGGGCATGCAACAGAATAGTATGATTCCTGCAAAACAGCTGAAATCAGTGAATGAAATCAGTGTCAGAAAGTTAATTAGAACATAATTAGAATGTAGAATTCCTGATGTTAATTCCTGTCTTTAGTGATTACACATATTCTTCATTAGCTTTAAACAATGAGAATGTATGGGATGAAATAAACCACTTCAAGAGATATTTAAGAGACCTCTTTCCAGTTTAGGAGCTCTTCTGGATTTTACATTTTTTTCTTTAGATCCAACAGCAAAAAGAATGAACCTCACTGACTCCAAAGAAAGCATAATGAAAGGTGGTAGACTTTGAGAAGACTCTGTTGTGGAACATATATCACGCTGGTACTACCTGTTGTTTGAGGTCTCAAAAGTACAGAGGGAGGAGTTTAGCAAAAAGGTGGCACAGCTACTTCATTTCCTGGACTGTGAGTTTCCTCTTCTGTGTTATATCTCCTAGAACATTTCCTCTGACCTGATCTACATCTGTACCTATTGATTTTGTTGTATTTTTTCTGTAGGATTATTTTCTTGGCCATGCACACAATGTAAAATTACCCTATACATTGTGAGAAGGATGAATGTTTAGAAAGATACCATAGCAATGGGTGTTGATATAGAAAAATAGTAAGACTGATGTCCAGTAGAAGAGGAGGAATGAGAGTTAAGACAGACATACATAGTTTATAGATACATTCTAATTATCTCCTTCATAAGGTGTACCTATTTCTTTAATCTTTGCTCAATCTTCATCTCTTCATATTCTACAGGAAAAAACCCACCTGTATTCTCTTTAGTTTAAAACATCCATGATAATTTGAACATATGCAGCCAGATATAAATAAATAGGCAATGTGAAAGAGAGCTCTGCAAAAAAAAAAAAAAAAAGCCATAGAATCCAGTCTCATATTTTGACCAGTGGAAAGTAGTGCCATATGATACCAATTCTGATTTTGCTAAATTTACTTCTTCACATCCAGGTTGCTCTGATGCTAAAAAAAAAAACAAAAAACAAAACAAACAAACAAAAAACCCCACACCCATGGTTTAAATGTTCTAATAAATTTTTAAGCAACTTTTAAATATTTACTTTGTTTATCTAAATTTGATAAAACCAATGCATTTATATGAAAGTATATTATATTCATAGCATATTCTGTGAAGCCAGCAAAGTGTAGCAAACCCATGACTGGTTGCTTTCATATTACTATGCTAATAATAGTAGTGGTGTGAAAGCAATGAGACTGTTACTAAAACGATGTTAAGGACAAAAGATCAAGGCTTTTTTATAATTAAACCTCAAAAATTGTTCTTTGTACATTTTTTTAAAACTCTAGGTAAACCAACTCCTGATTGTCCTTAACAATAAGGTTTTTGTGAGTCTTCTCTTACAAACAATACTTTTCTTCTGCAATTTCTATCTCTCTTTGAAAATCATTCTTTCAGGTTACAAAGGTCTCTTAAAAACTCGTTAAACTATCACCATATGAACAAAGAGTCAACCTGTAATAGCTAAAGCACCCAAAAACTGTTTAATAAGGTTTAAAAGAGTCTCTTAAGAGACCTTAATGATTTGCTTTAATGGCAATGCCTGGTGCTCCCCCTCCACCTTCCTTTTGATATTTCTTCAAGTGCTCTTTTGGCTGAGTGCAGCTCATTAGTAGCTGCTTCCAGCATATGCTGTCTTGGTCTTTCTCTATTTCATGCCCCGTGGCGATCTGTTCTGTTTTCAAACTGACCACCATTCCACATACCACTTTTTCTCTAGTCTTCAAAAATCCTTCCAAAATACTTAGGGTTCTGCTGTGATTTTTTTTCCCCTAAAAAAAAACCCATTTCATAAAGACAGGAAGTAAATCAGAAATTGCATTCAAACATTCAAATTGTGAACAAGGAGGCAAATTGATCCAATAGGCAGTTTCAAGTGAAGAATAAGATGGGGCAAATCTTCAAATTATTATCTAAATCTTGAGAAATATGTAGGTGCTATAGGAAACAGGCACGTACCTACTGATTTGATTGAAGTATCTATGGTCAAATGGAGACATCTTGCACCAGCTGATACAAATTTGGGTTAAAATGTTAAAACCACATGGCTGATAGCTTCTGCTGACTGCTGTAACTTGGGTAACATTGTGCTGGGTCATCTGGCTTGGAAGGAGTTGCCTGAATTGTCTGCCTTGGTGATACAATGTTAGCAATCTGCTGCAATGTCCTCTACCTGGTGTGTAAAATGGGTTTGCTGTACTTAATGTTCAGATCCTAAATTGTGCCTGTAGCTGTTGATTTGGCATCTTTCTTTCACCCAGCTCTTCCTGAAGTTCCTCAGCATTGTTGTGAGTTTCCTGAGAAACTTTCAGCGTTCAAAGAAACCTGACGCTCAACTTTCTCAAGATACTTATATATCCTCTTTATTTGCTCATGTCCTGTTGTGCACTTTATTCCCCTCTCCACCTCCCCAACCTTTCACATATTTCAGGAATTAATTTAATACAGCATGTGCCAGGAAGAAACTTTAATTCAGAATCACAGAATTCCTCCTGTTAACATTTGATATCTCTTCCTTAAAACAAAGACAACCTGATGAACAGACATGCTGGAAGAGTTGAGTTTTTTTTCATGGAGAAGGCTCTGGGAACACCTTATAGCAGCCTTCCAGTACCTGAAGGGGTTCCAGGAAAGTTGGAGACGGACTGGTTACAAGGACATGGAGTCACAGAACAAGGGGGAATGGGTTTAAACTGAAGGAGGGGACATTTAGATTAAATATGAGGAAGAAATTCTTCGCTGTGAGGGTGGTGGGGCCCTGGCACAGGCTGCCCAGAGAAGCTCTGGCTGCCCCTGGATCCCTGGCAGTGTTCAAGGCCAGGTTGGATGGGGCTTTGGGCAACCTTGGCTAGTGGAGGGTGTCCTGCCAGGGCAGGGAGTTGGGACTAGATGGACTTTGAGGTCCTTACAACCCAAACTGTTCTGTGATTCTATGAGTCTATGAACAGGTTTGGATGAAAGGGCAGGAAGACACAATTGCTACTCAACATAAATACCATTCCAAAGTGCTTTCATGCATTTATGAATTTTCTGTTTTAGTAAAAATAGCTTATACAATGTTTGGAAACTAAACTATAAGTTTTTTCTAAGCATTGAAAATATCCTACTGCTCTAGCAACCTCTGAGGGAGAAAAAGTCAAAACAGTAGGAAGACCCAACTTTTCTCCGTGATGAGGTTCACAAGGAAAAATATTGGCAAAGACTTGTGTGAGATTCACGTGTGATGTGCTCCCTCTCTACTCTCAGCTAAGATTATCAAAACCAGATTGTTTTTTCAGCTCTACTTATCAGATATCATCTGAAATTTGCAATAAAAAAACCCTCACCTTAATATATGGAACAACACATTGTTGCCTTTTTAGTAGTACTCTGTGACCCAACATTGTTTCTGAAGTACTTGCAGATTAAAGTTAGATTTTTGTACCCTGTAGGAAGGGTTTGTAGTTGAAAGGGGAACGCATTTTTATATTTTAACTAATGAGTATTCATTAGAATCATAATCAACTGCTCAATGTACTGTGTTTCTGCTCATCCCGTTCCTACATGGTCTCTGTGGAATCACAGAAACTGACACAACGCTACTGCAGCCTGGCAATATCGATTCACCCCCCTATGACAGGAGGAATCAATCAGACTGGATTTTTGCGTGTGAAATAGGAACTTCACGCTGACATTCCCTATAGGATAGATGTGTGATTTGTCCTGACAGAAACAGTCTGGTCTTGTTCATTGAGTTGCTCCACTTTTTCTATAAGCATAATAAGAATCCAGATCTCCATTAAACTAAACTCCCTTATCATCAGCAACCACCTGCTTTTTTTCCATGTGTGTTGTGCAGAAAACATGATAGTAAACAGCATTAAAATAAATTTACCATTGTTGTAGCCAGGATTACTAAGAGATCAACTAATAGTCTCTTAGAAATCTGTTTAGCATTTTCCTTTCTTTTTGAATCCCCTTGTGTTTAAGGCATATTATCTCAAATAGATTTTATGCAAAGACACTGATGGTGCCTACTGTATTTATAAGAAATGTCATCAAAGCTTTACCCCCAAAGCACCACACTAGAAATGGAAATAAGTTGATATTATTTCATTATACAGTTAAATCTAGTTAAGAGGTGTACCTAAGCATAAAGTAATCAGATGTTCCTTTGTACTCTGCACTCCAGCAAAGGGAACAGAGAGGATGGATGCGGGCAGAAGGATCCTGCAATCAACAGAAGTACCATGTGTATGTACTCCTTAACTTGTCATAGACACGAGTAACACCCTAAAAGAAATGGATGTATCTAATTGGATGAAACATCAGAGAAAGTAATAGGCAAGAGAAATGAGAAGAGTAGTGAACAATAATGAAAAAAAAAAAAAACAAACCAAAAACACACCCCCAGTAAGGGGGAAATGTAGTGAAAGGGAAGTGTAACAGAGTTTCCAGTTTATTTGCACTCTGGGCTCCTCTTTTGCCTTGTAAAAATTTGCCACTTGTCCCTGGAAATTTGTGAATTGTCAGTGCCTTAAGAGCTGGTCCCCTCCTGCTTTATACCTAGTGTTGCTGACTCATCAATGCTAAATAAAGTGCAAATTAGTCAGTGGGATGTCAGAGCTGCTATTGCCAGAATTAGGCAGTGGCTTTAACAAGGTCTGCTATTCTTTCTTTTGAATCTTGTTCTCTCTGAATGCAAACATTCTTCCTTGAGCTTTCTTTTCCAAGTGTTTTAAATACATCTCTGGCTTTGCATGTTGCCCTTCAAGTTTTGTGGTGGGATCTCACTGCTATTCTAGATATAGTTTAGTGATTGATTTTGGTTTAGAATAACTGAATAATTTAGGCCATCTAGTCCAACTCCACTGCTCAAAGCAGAATGCTCTGTAGTTACATAAGGTTGCTCAGGGCAGTCAAATTCTGAGCATCTCAGAGGACTGAGGTTCCAGGATGCTTCTGAGTTGCTTTTACCAGTGCTGGTTAAATCTTGTGGTTAAGAATATCCTTACATCTGGCTGGAATTTTCTTTGCTGCAATTTGTTTCTTGTCCTTTCATTGCTCACATGAATGGAGAGTCTAGCCTTGTTTTTTAGTGGGTGTTTACAGAAGTATTTGAATTAGAGTGATTAGATCATCCCTTTCTCTTCTTCAGGCTCAAACAAACACACAAAACCCAAACAAATAAACCAAAAAACAACCAACCACAAACCCTCCTCAGTCAGCTTCTCATTGTGCATCATTTGCTCCATCCATCTAATCATCTTGGTGACTGTTTGCTGGGCTCTACACAGGGGTGTCTAGACGGCTGCCACAATTCATGTTCTGGTACTGGGCACACTGGGTCCTTCATGGCATCTCTCAGGCTGTTCACCTCTAAGAGCATTTACAGGCGATCTTACTTGTGAATAAGTCCATGCAGGAGGAGTGAAGGGCAGCAGAAGCCATCATGGAATCTTTTTGCCACTACTGCTAATGTTTAAACAGGGTAGTGCAGAGGATGCTCTGTAGAAGGTTATGCCCATTTGTGCCAGCTTTTCTTACAAAACCAGACAGTTCAATGACCAAGGGATTGCACCACTTGCCACTTATCTGATCATTCCCCACTTCAGACCATGTTTCACCAAGCAATTCAGTAGCCATTTGCTTCCAGACTCTCAATTAACAGCCAAGTGAGAATGCTGTCCTGCAAAAGCCCTCGGCAGAAGAGCTGTGCTTTGCCTTCATTAATCTGCATTTGCACCGTGGGGAAGTGAACATCCAGAGTGTTCTATATTACTCCAGAAGTCAAGGACTTAAGGAATAGTGGACTCTGGTAGTCAGGGCAAGAGTTACCCATTATGTTACTTATTTTGCCCCCTGTCAAAACAGTCATTGTTGTATCAAACCGTATGCCTGTACTGTAGAGATATTCAATACAGCTTTATGGAGGGCAAGTTACAGGAGCACTTAGTGAGTTCTCACCTGTTAGAACTTGGTATTTCACAGACCCTGCATTTCTCTACCAAGTTCTTTCCTCTGATGCCATGGCTCATTGGCTTTCAGTAGGAATATATGAAGTTACCTTCTGCAACACAAACACTGAAGAAAATTAAAGTAGCCGTAATGTTTCAGCCTAGATGTCAAACATTAGACAGTTTTGCCAGTATCTTCCTGGTTACACTGTGAATTATGAAGACTGCATAATTATTTTTAATTGACAGCAGATGCTATGCTAATTTGTGTAGGAGTGTATTTTATTTTAAAATTTCACAGAAAACTGGCCATAAATTTGTTTTTAATTTGAATTTGAGAGCAAGAGTAAATGCAATAAATTAAATGGCAAAAATATTGCTAAATGTCTTATTAGCTCTCCTACAGTTTCATCAAAATTATATTACATAATTACTCATCTCCTACTTTTATAATGCAACGGGGAAGGGGGGGGAGGGAACCTCCAAAAATCATTGAGAAAAATTAAAGTACTTTCAGGAACAATTTAATTAATGAAGAGATCTTCTCACAATCTGATAGAACTAAAATAAAATGACACTTCACCAACTTTCAACTTCATTATTCTAGTCACAAAGTAAAATATTTTTAAAATTACATTTGTGATTTAAAGTGTTTCTGTTTTATCAAGAACACTACAGGAAAGCAACAGAAGGGGGAAGACTATGGTAGGGAGAGAAAGGAACTTTTACTCACTTCTTGGGAGAAGCAAGAAGACAGATTGATTTCCCGTGAAAGAGCAAAATGAGAAAATACAGAACATCATGTGTGGGACCACAAAGAAACCTGTATTATCACTTGAGTTTGTGGTGTATCCTGCTACTACTACACCAGCCGTAGCTATTACCATTTTTCTCAGGAAGCAGGGCTGTTGCATGTGTGTTATAAGGCTGGGAAAAAGAGTAAAAAATCCTTCCAGGCAGAAAACCAGTAGCACCCTGGGAATGAGGCTTGACTAAGGGCTATGGACATTTTCAGCTCTTCACTTCCTTGTCCCCCAGGAACAAGTGCCTCTGAGATGGGCCTTTGCCATTGGGACAATGCTTGTAAGCAAATATGGGGAAGAGTTACGACGTTTGCAAGGACTACCCTGCAGATGGTGTGCATGGCAGAAGAAGTGGTGCTATAGTCATGTGGGACAGCAGGCTTGTGTGAGATGCTCCTATCAAAACATTTCAGAAGCAAGGGACAGAATGGACAGAGTTGGCTTCAAGCATTTAGCTCTGAACCCATAACTAGGTTTAAGCTCAAGTATGTAAGAGGGCAGAAAGGGATTTTATAGTTCTCTAGTCTGAGCTCCTTCCAGTGTGGATCCAAAAAATACCTGTGCTCAGAAAGACTCTCACTTCTCTGCTTCTACTAAGCATGCACCAATAAAAACCAAGACCTCTTCCTAAGATAAAAGTAACTTACAGGAAAATATTTGGTAGAGGCAAATACCTGGCAATTCTGTATTAACACCTTGATATAAATCACATTGGTTCTTTTTTTTTGTGCTATCTCTAGCTATCGTAGAGTTAGTGAAAGTATATGTCCAAATAACACAGATTTATTGTAATAATTTTAGCAAGAGTGTTCAGGGGAAATTCATCCAACTTACATTTTCTCTGAAGTTTCACTATAGATGAATTTTGTCTATTGTCACTCTGGGGCAGACATTTGGAGACTAAGCATTTTTCAACACAATCATATATCATGCAGGATATATTGCTTTCAGATTTATCAGGAAGGCTGAAAAGCAGCAGGGATGTCTGCCACATCTATGCAAAGTCATTATGTTCAATCCAAATCTCACACACAGAGAAAAAGCAAACAACATAACTGCTGTAGCAGGTATAAGGGAAGCCTGAAAAGGAAGAAAGCTTCACTAAAGTAAGCCTCACATGTGGCAGTGGGGTTGGAACTAGATGAGCTTTGAGATCCCTTCAACTCAGGTCATTCTATGATTCTGTGATTATATACTCAAACCCTCTCTTCATTTTGTCTCAAAAGCACAGAGCTAGAAACCTTTTGTCTAACGCTTTTGGTTAACATCCAAATTCTTGTGGATTTTCATGATGCTCAAGTGAACCAGAAAACAGAAACAAAGACTTTTTTTGGAAAAGTGCATGTGGTTCTGTATATCATATTTAGCCAACCAGTGTAACTGCAGCACTTCAAATCCTTACACTGGAAATAATTTATACTACGAGACTACAGACAAGTGAGGTACCCGGTGTTAAAGTGGAAGACACAAAGTTCTACATTCCGGGACTTGGTATAAATCCTAGAAGAAATTACAACTTAAATAGTGAACATTTCTGGAATCTTCATTTCTACAGATTTGTTATATCAGTTTTGGGCTGTTTTAGTCTCAATTGGTCACACAGCTGTTGGGCTGGAGAGCAGCCAACCGAGGTAGGCTCTGGGCAGTTTTAATCTTGTCCTTGGAGGCAATCAGAGTTTTAACTTAGTGCTTTTTTTTTTCTCTTATGTGGAAGTTTGTGGAATTAGACCTTGCAAATATTTTGCCTGACTCTAGGAAAATATTATTGTTCCTTTTAGTATTTGCATGATCAGTACGGCTTCATCTCTGTTACAGTACCAAATTATATCAACACATTGCTTCTCAGGCTATGATGACGGTCACAATCAATTGACACCACCTTCAGTCAGAAAAACGGCAATCATTTTCTCCTGCCTATTACACAGTGAATATTGCTTCTGTTTTCTAAGAGAAAGATGGTGACTGTTGCTTTTTTTTTTTGCTTAATCTTTTTTATGAATCCTAAATACACCAGTTATCTCATACTCCAGTTGTCAGAGGAAAGTAGTCCCTTTCTTTGCAAGTTTTACAAAAAACTCTCAAAAAAAAAATATTAAAATCCTTTTATATTCCACTACCTTTTGATTTTTTTCTCTTTTATAGGAAGAACCCAGAATGTTTTGCTCATGCCTGAGGCAAGGATGGCACCTGTACTTTGTGCTCTTTCCTGTAGGACCCTACTGCATCATCCACTACTCCATAACAGTAAGCATCTAGACACTGAAGCTCAGTAACAAAGGAAAGTGACCTACTGCTGAACTTGAGAACAGCAAGTACTATGCCCTAGATAAGTACTTCCTTTAGCATCAAGAGGTAGGAGTTCAAGATACCGTAAATTAATGCTATTTTTCTCACAAGTTAAAAAGGGCATCTTGCTTTCCGTTTTTGCTAAACAACATAGCTCTTCACAATTACACTAGCCAACTGATGGTTATCGGGAGAGGTAAATAAGAAGAATTTCCTACCTTTTCTTGGTATCATTTGTTGTTCAATGAAGCCAGCTGCTGCTGCTTGTTCCCTTTACTGTATTTCTCAAAGTGAAGTCACTTTAGCTTCCCTACTAATTTTAAATTTAATTTCCTGAGCAGTCCATGTCCTTTCAAGAGTGTAGCGCTGAGTCTTGCTCAGCCAATGTTCTTCCAAGGTGTTGTGAATCATACAGTTAAAAAGGGCAGGTGCCCAAAGAACGTGCCACATTTTGCTGTCCTACTTATGTCTCAACTTGGGGAATGAAAGTAATATTAACAGTATATAATGCGATAGGAAACACCAGTGTCATTCAACAGGAAACACCTTTCATTGTTTACACAAACCTTTAATGTTCTTGTGGGTATACCGAGTGAATGGAAAATCAATAAAGGAGATATTTTACACCTCTCAGATACCACCGATTACTCTGACCTGGAGCAGCTGGTGAGGATGTTCCTTCTAGGGACATTTCACCAGTTGGAAATTGCTGCATGGGAACATGTTGGTCACTGTGAGGAATCCAAGTACATAATGCTTCAAATGTCTCTCTAGAACATTTCTTTCGGTACAAAAACGTGTACCATGGATGTTTTGCCAGCGCTGCTCTACCATTGTCTTTATTACCTAAAGTTCACCTCAGGTAGTAATGGAGACAAGTAGCTCCAAATTTATGGAAGACATACTACTGGTTTCTCTTAGAGGAGCTCCTGACTCATCCCATTCACTGAGGTCTTAGTCTCAGACACAGAAGGACTGTTGATATACTGAATGTACAAAAAGATTTGGTATGTTAGGTCACAGCTAAACACCCTTGTTCACTTTTGGTAAGCACTGGTCTTGGGTGGGAGTTGGTACTAGCAGTTCAGAGATATGAGGCACCTTTTTACTTTTTCATTCATCTGTTACCAAGTATGGATTTACTGTGCTTCAGTACAAAGCTGGAGCGTGAGACTTTAAATTCACCTGTTACTTTACCTGAACATCACTCACAGTTGGGTATCACAACTCACCTCCTTAATAGCTAAGCCATTAGATTTCATAATCACACAGCAGGGAGTGTGTCTCTGCCACCCTCAAGGACTATTATTTCAGCCAAAAGTCAATTGCATCCAATGACACAAAAATTTGCTCCATTCATGCTGGAGTTTCTGAGGTGGACACAAAAGCTCCCTCAACCTCTCCTATTAAATCAGTGCTGGTGGATCTGACCAGAGACAACTACAAAAGCAAGTGGAAAAAGTTTTATAACAGACAAAAGATTGTTTCCTTCAGCATCATGGAAGAGTGTATGAAAACTGTATTGTGGCAAGCCACTTTGGTTTGACCTTTTTGTCAACCTTCAACTGGTCAGGCAGTTGGACTACAGGATCATTGCAGGTCCCTTCCAATAGAATTATTCTATTCATCATGGGTGCTGGATCCAGACAGGCTGTTATGGTTCCTTTTCATTTTGAGCATCATGTGTCATATTGTTACAGTCAAATTGTTAACAACTACAATAGCTGTAAAACTGACACTTTTGAAAAGGATTTAGAATTCTACCTCAGACACTTTTTCAATTCTCAGATTCTTTCACTTAGTTCTCCCTACTGAGTGTATAAATACTGATATTTGACTACGACTCTACAGTGGTTACAGAGGCAACAATTTATTACTTGACACAAGTTCTCAAGGACTGAATGTGAAATGACTGCCAAGAACAATCTTTTTTCATAGATTACTAATTCTGACTACATTCCTTGCGAAGGTGACTGTTTGGTTACCAGTTGGCGTTGCAAGAGATAGCATAACAGAATGGTTAAAGGGACTTCTGAAGATCATCTAACCCAGCCTCCCTGCTCAAAGTAAGGTCAGCTAAAGCAGGTTGCTCAGAGCCATGTTCAGTTGGGTTTTGAGTATATTCAGAGATGGTGACTACACCACCTTTCTGAGCAACCTTTTCCAGTGATTTACCACCTTCACAGTAAAAACAAATACATTTTTTAATGTAGGTGTTATTTTGTTTGTTTCAGTTTGTGTCCATTGCCTCTTGCCTTCTCATTATGCAACTCTGAGAAAAGTCTGTCTCTCTGTATCCTCCCATCAGGTTTTTATACACATTGGTAAGATACACCTCCTACCCACCCCCCTCCCTGAGACTTTTCAATACTAAACAATCCCAGCTCTCTCAGCCTAGCCTCATATGGCAGATGCTCATCTTTTCAATGGACTCACTCCAGTATGTCCACATCTCTCCCATGCAAGGTTGCTGAGTACTGGCCCAGAGATCCATGTTACAGAATCACAGAATGACTGATGTTGGCAAAGACCTCTTCAGATCTAGTCCAGCCTCCTTGACAAAGCAGGTTCACAGGACAGCATCCAAGCATCTTTTAAATGTCTTCAGAAAAGGAGTCAGTCTATCCCAGTGCTCTGCCACCCTCAAAGTAAAGAGGTCCCTCCTCATGTTAAGGTAGAGCTTATCAGAGTTTATGCCCATTGCCTCTTGTCCTGTCACTGGGCACAACTAAACAAAGGTTGACCCCATCCTCCTGACAATCATGTATTTATAAACATTGGTATGATCCCCCCTGTTGAGGTCTCTAAATAGTGGCACAACCACCTCCCCCTTTTTAACATTTGCAGATTTGCTAAGGGCATTCTCTGTCTCATCATCTGGGTCATTAATGAAGATGTTACACAGCACCAGACCTAGTACTGACCCTTGGAATATACCACTAGTCACTTTGGACTTGTGGACATTGTTCACAGCTTTTGAGATCAGTTCAGTCCTCAACCCACTTTGCAGTCTGTTTATCTAATGTGTATTTCACCAGTTTGTTTATTAGGATGTTATAGGAGACTGTATCAAAAGCCTTGCTAAAGTCCAAATAAACACCATGCCCCTTATTCACTGAGCTTGTCATTTCACCATAGAAAGCAATCAAGCTGGTCAGCCCTTTGCTGTTTTGATATACCTGCAGAAGTCCTTGCTGTCCTTCACTTCAACCAGATTTAACCCCAAGTGGGTTTCAGCTTTCCTAACCCCATTTCTGTATATCTGACTGTGTCTCTATATTCCTCCCAGAGCCCTTCATTCCAGCATTACCATGCTATGGGAGTTTTCCAAGAAAATCCAATGAACAGGCCAAAAATCCATTTATCTGAAGTCCAGGGCTACAATCCTGCTATTTGCTTTGCTCTCTTCTCACAGAATGCTGAGCTCCATCATTTTAGGGTCAACTTTACACAGTATCTGTAACATGGAAAGAAAAGGCTGCTTAAATTAAAAACATCTTCTGGTGGCTATTGCTATGCTTTGCATGATGCTAACTAAAAGAACAGCTGCAAAATGACACCCCAGTTATATGTGACAGCTAGAGAACTCAATACCTTTTAAAAATAGCTTCTACAGTGGCTAAAGTAGCCCAAAAAAGCTCACAGACAAAACTAAGATACTCAGCATCACTGCAACATGATAATGTTATTAAAATATAGTACCTCCAAATCCTTCAGTTCAAATATAAATTATTCAATTGCTTAATTCTCCTAATCAGCACCCAAATTCTGGCTCAAACTAAAAAATTGATGTTTGGAAGAAAGTTTATCTTGCTTACAGCTATCTCCTTCTTCAGATGTGAGAGGTCCACAAGAAACTTATCACAATCAAAACAGAATCCTCTTGTAAAGTTTATCATCACGATAACCTTAAAGGTGGAATGACAGCACAGAGTAGGAACAACCTCCATCACAAGGTACTACAATGTCTCTGCTTTTCTACCCCTTACCAAGCTCTCCTCTGCTGAAACGGAAGACTTTGTCCCTGGGTTTATATCTTGCAAGGCTGTGATTTGCTTAACTAGAACCACCAGGTGCCAATAAGCAGACTAAAGCACTTAAATCTTGCAGTAGTAGCATTGCTCCTTGATGGCCTTTAGTGTTTGCATTGGAATCTGCCTGGCAGTTAAAACAAGGAATTGGCTGTGAAACATACCCTGTGTCCCTATTTTGCAAAAATCTTCCTGCATTAAAGTGTTATGTTTTTCAATGTCACACTGACAGCTCCACTGCTCTCACACGCATGCATACATGTTCTAGCTGCCTGCAAATGTGAAGAACACTGGAATAGGAAAATTGAGATAGCTGTTTGGTTGCCATTAAGGTCCTCAACTGTAACATTCTGTTCTAATCTACTTAGTTCCAATTTCATATTAAGCAGCCTAGTATATAACACCATCCTTGAGAACGAGCGGGAGAGGAATAGGAGCGATATTTGATTTTACTTGACCTACTAAAAGTACATTTGCTTTGTGATCAACAAAAGGTCAGGAACATTTTATTATTGCAAAAAATTGCATCAATTACTAGCTGTTCAACCTCTCCCTGCAAAACTAACATGCACATTACTTGCAGCCTCCAGGCTTTGTTCATTGTTTTCTTCTGGATTTTTCTTTTTGGAAAAAGAAGTTCCCTTTAGGTAGGCTCAGTACAATTAATAGTTTATTGAAGAAAGAGCTTAAGAAAATAGATTGCACAATTGAGTCCATGTATGCAGATACAGGAAAAAGGGTTTTATACCTTCAGAAAAGCCTAAGCTTAGATTACTGATTGCCAGGAGCAGTCATATCAAAGAAAGACAATTTCATGCACAAGCCTTTTCTTACACTTTTCCCTGGACATTTATTATTGACCAGTATTAGAAATGAGATGATGTTCTAAACAGAACTTTGTTCTGAGCCATGTATTAATTAATAAGTGTTAGAAATCATAAGTTATGGGGTTAATACATTTTCTGGAAAAAGGAATGGTTTGTATTTCTTAGAAGAAAGAGCCAATTTCTGGAAGAAGCTGTCATATCTTGTCCAGAGCTGCTCAGATCTGCAATGATGCAACTATTCAGAAACTTTGCAGGTCAAAATCAAAGTTGAAATCAGGTGAGTTTTGATGGTTTGATGCAGTGTCTGTCATTGCAGTCACTGAGGTTCTGCCTGCCCCTTGGAGCTAGGTTTTTCTCTGTCTATGGCTAAAACAGTATTTTTCAAAATTACTGTACAAATGGCCACACCTCCATTTTTCATGAAGGCCATCTGAACAGCTTCCCTGGAAGTATAATACTCCATGATGGTGGTTTTGTTCCTTTCCAGATTTCACAGTATTGTCCAACTAAGGAGGAATTTATGTCTGGATTTTCCATTGCAAGACACTTCTGGTCCAAGAAAATATTTACGCAAATCACATAGAAAACTAAGACTGTTCTTTGTAACTCATTCCAAGTAAAGATATGAATCAGCAAAACATTAAAAAATGTTTTGCTGGCATATACTAAAATCAGATACAATGAAATACCATTAAGGATGTAATATAAGGTGAATAAGTGCTTATCAGGCAGTTTTGCAGGTGCTGAATAATACTTTAATGTGGCTATACTTAGTTTCTCTTTTTTCAAGCCCCATGTTATCAACTGCTTGAGAGGTGCAGTTTTGCAAAGCAAAATTTTCTTATTACTAATCATTTTAGGTTTAAATGGAATTACCTGTAAAATCTTTTTTGTTAAAAAATAACAGTAATATTAGCTGTAAGGAGTTCCTATAAGCATATTAAAGGATTTTAAAACACCATAAAACCTTCCTCTTCTCCTGACAACACTATGCTGACTAGTCCTAATAATTGCATATGCGATATCTGCAGTTTCTTGCATCTGTGCAACCAACAAGAAATCAATGACATCATTTCTAGCTGCTGCTCCTGTTCTCATGGAAACAGGTGTCAGAGTAGGCACTTTACTCACAGTTTCATTTTGTCATGGTTTAACTCCAGACAGATATTAAGCACCACCCAGCCTCTCATTCACCCACCCCTCAGTGAGATGGAGAAGAGAATCAGAAGAGTAAAAGTGAGAACACTCATAGGTTGAGATAAAGACAGTTTAATAGGTAAAACAAACCCAGGAGTTCATTCCCCACTTCCTATGGGCAGGCAGGTGCTCAGCCATCCCCAGGAACACAGGTCTCCATCACACCTAACAGTGACTTGGGAAGACAAACACCACCACTCCCAATATCCCCCCCTCCTCCCTTCTCCCTTCAGCTCTGTATGCTGAGCATGACACCATACGGTATGGGATATCCCTTGGGTCAGTTGTCCTGTCTGTGTCCCTTCCCAACTCCTTGTGCAGTCCCAGCCTGCTCGCTGGTGGGTGGGGTGAGGAGCAGCAAAGGCCTTAGCTCTGTGTAAGCACTGCTCAGCAGCAACAAAAACATCCCTGTGATATCAGCGCTGTTTTCAGCTCAAATCCAAAGTACAGCTACTACAAAGATAATCACAGTCATAACCAGCACACATTTTAATAAGTCCTTTGAGAAACCATTTCTAGGTATAGGCATGGATGTCGCCCTTCTTTTTTTTAGAAATTATCTTCTGTAGATTTTTCCCTACCATCAACTATTTGCCAATCTCCTTGTACAATCATTGGAGTGAAAGGTAACAAGTTCCAATCTGTTCATGTTTGGGGTGCTTGGTACAGTCTCCAGGTAACAAAGTACCAGTTCTTATCACATCTTTTTAATAACTGATATAGTATGAATTTGCTAATACTACTGCAATTATTTTGAAATTTAAATCTATTCCAGCACATTACTGAATCCAAAATCCAATCAGTTGCTCCCAGTTATTTGTTGGCTGATTTTTCTGGATAAAGCTGACCAGTGTTATACCATAACAGAGTGGCTTTTTTTTTTTTTTCTTTCCCATCTCCATTTGCTCCTGACTCCCTGTTTGTACACTGGATCTGGTTCATTGCTTGCCAGGTCTGGGACTGCTGATTGGACCCTGTTACCATCATCTAGCTCTGGCCACCATGTTCAGACAGGACATGGTCATCCATCAGTGAAGTCACTCTCAGGCTGGAGTCACACTCAGCTCCTGGCTCACCTCCCCTTACACTCCTTTTGCTGCTCCATGTCGATTATTTTGCAAACTCCTCAAAGATTAAGCCAGTCTGAACTTCTGCCTTCCTGCCCATAAGAAAAAAGAAACATATGAATAAAATGATAGTGCTTTGTTTCCTTTGTTAGTAGTAATGAGGGGCAATACATGAGAACACCTTACAACAGAGGATCTTGCCTTCAGATAAAGTGCATACCCTGTTTTAGACCAGGCACAAACCAAGGGGTCACAGGGACTGAACTAATCAGAGGCCAGTAGAACCGTGCTGAAACCTGAAAGATTAGAAAGATGGGAAGAAAGCTTTTGTCTTCATCCAGACAAGCAGGAGCTCAGCAGCACACAGGCAAGTGTGATTATTTCACTAGCTGCATGAGCTCTAGCTGCCTGCATGAAAAGAGCTCTCTTTTTTTAACAAAGGAGACAAATACACTTCGCTTTTGCAAAATAAAGCCCTAAAACCAGCCTAACGCTACAGGCAGCCTTACACTATCCTTCCCTGGTCGGGGTCCATAGCAGATGTAGGGCGTGTTTCTCTTCTCTGTTACACGAGCTCCCCCTAGTGTCGCACGGGTGAATAACAGCTTCAGATACACGACTGAGGTGCGGCTTACGCTGGGTCCAGTCTCCCAGGCGCAAGAACCACATCGTCACCAACTCGGTGTGCAGTGGAGCGCATTTACTACATGCTGGAGTGAAAATGCAGTACCGAGATACTCAGGTGGAAATGTGTGTAAATCATTCCGGTTTTACAGCCGTGGAAGTTTTGAGGAGAAAACAAAACACAAGCCACTTAGCCACAAAAGAACACTTTACTATCTCTTGTCAGTCTTCTGATGTCACACGAGGTGCTGGGAGACTGCTTTACCTTTTAACTCTTCGATCTTAAAGATTTATTTCAGGAATGGCTTTGCTACTGGGACGAATGGCAGACTATGCAGTTAGATCCATGAAGTTCTTTCTCAAGTCACTGAACTCTGTAAATATCCATAGGACAAGATTCAGTGGTGAGTCTGTGCTTAACTCCTAGGCTGTTGAATTCTGCATAATATGTTTCCCATTTTTTTAATGGTACAGAGGACTCTCCAACAATGCTGCAGGCCATCTGCACTCTTCCAAGAGACACTTCTGACAGTATTACTACTTGCAGAACACGGCACTGCCAAAATTTTATTGAAAAGCATAATTCAGGGAAGATAACAATACAAAAGAACTCACATTGCATTTCTATAAATAACTGTCTCCTTCCAACTAGAATTGGAAGCATGGAAAGGCTTGTTCTGCTGCAAAAGACGTTGGACAAAATGCTCTCTGGCCTAGCCAGCTCTGCTCCTGAAGCTCAAGGGAGCCTGCGCTTCATGGGGAACATTCCACTGAATTGATTCAACATGTGCTGTCATGAGAGGGTGGGGGGAAAGGGTTCAGTTCCTATCCATTGCTCCCTCAGAACGGGAAGCAACAGCACTGCTTTTTACCAAGAGAGTCCTTCAAGACTACTTACATGCAGCTGCAGGAGTTTTGTGGAAAAACACTGAGAGAGAGAGCAGTATATACACAGTTTAAAATATCCCTTCTGCTCTGTGCAGATTGTCACCTTGTGCTTGCCTCCAGCATTACTGGATGCAGTATCTGCCATCCCTGGGCAGAGTCAGGGCCATATTCAGAAAGACTTAAAACCACAACTGAAGTGATTGCTCTTGGCTGGCCCCTTGGCTTTCAGAGTGCTCAGCACATCTGCAGACATAGCTGACATAACCCAATCTATAGATTGGGTTATAATAATCTAGACCCCACAGAGTAATAATAAAGGAGTTCTTTGTGAAATCCATATATCTACAGCACTAAGGGAAGAAGCACTGACTTCTGCTCTTGCTATGTAAGAAGCATTTACTGTGAACTTCCACTATAGCCAAAATGTTGCTTACTACTTAAGAAATGTTGACTAATTCTTCTCCATAGCTAATTAATAAAAAGAAGAGAAATTCTGTGTGTATCCAGAACACTTTGTGAAAGTTTTTAAAAAAATAAAATCCTACGCAACTTATCTTCCTCCAACTCTCTATTTGCCTTGGCTGGCTGCTACTGTTACTGTTTGCTTGCTTTTTTGTCACAGGGTCAAGCACCTATATTGTGATGTTTGTATCATGGTACCTCAGATATTGCATCACTTGTGATAACAGGAGTCACTGACGTAGTCACAGAACAAATGGCAAGATTCCCACCGACTCCAGCGGTCTGGTATCTCACATAGCATGTACCATCACAACACCACTGCAGGAACAGCGCTACACCAAGACCCTGTGTGGGGGTGTGGTAACACTGTGGCACTCAAAAGCAAACAAGGGATTTTTAGCCCATTATCTTGGCCAAACCCAGTTTGAATGGGTCTGCCCAAGGTAAGGATTTTGATATAGGTACTCTTCATATTACTCAACTCTCTATTTGTTTGCTTCTTATTTGAGATCTAGAAATTTGGGGGTATGGGACACAGTTTTGTGACTTCAGCACTTTAATGAGTTATGTTTTATACCTGTATCTTCAGGAAAATCCCTCTTTCTTCCATCAGTGCTCTCACCATGCACTTAACCTGAGTGTAAAAAGTCTTCAGCAAATTCTAGGTTAAAAAGTAATCAGGCTGGGTTGATTTTGGCCTCTTTCCTTGCTGACAGCAGCCTTGCTGTAACAAAGCCAACAAAAGAATGCTCTGGACTTTACAGATTGACAGATTCACAGAGATTCACAGAATTGTAGGGGTTGGAAGGGACCTCCAGAGATCAAGTCCAACTCCCCTGCCCGAGCAGATTCCCTAGAGCAGGTTGCACAGCTCTGCATCCATATGGGTCTTGAATATCTCCAGAGAAGGAGACTCCACAACTTCTCAAGGCAGCCTGTCACAGTGCTCTGTCACCCTCACAGTGAAAAAGTTCCTCCCCATATTAAGATGGAACTTTCTATGTTCCTGTTTGGAACCATTTCCCATTGCCCTGTCACTGGCCATCACTGAGAAGAGCCTGACTCCATCCTCCTGACACTCACCCTTAACATATCTATAAACATTAATGAGGTCACCCCTCAGTCTCCTCTTCTCCCAGCTGTCCTCATAAGGAAGATGTTCCACTCCCTTGAATCATCTTGGTGGCCATGCACTGGACTCTTTTGAATTCTATATCCTTCCTGAACTGAAGGGCCCAGAACTGGACACAATATTCCAAGTATTCTCATTTTACATCTCCTTTAAAAGGCACAGTGTGACCTGACAGTATACCAAGACTTAACACTTACTGATTATCCATAGACTATTTCCCTCATAACCCGGGGTTCTCCTAGTTCCAGGACCAAGCCTGTGTGTATGCATGCTGTCATCAATACATACATATGTGGCACATGGAGGTCTGACTTTTCAGATCACCAACATCAGGTAACAGAGTGAAAACTTAAAGTGAAGAGGGAAACCCAAGCAAACCAAACCAAACCAAACTATTGTTCCTTTTCTCTGTGTGTCAGCTAGTGATATCTGAACCTCTCTTCCCCCTAGAACAGATGAAGACAGATGAATAATGATCAATAAAATTGCTCAGAACTGTTACACTTCTCTGTTTGAAAAAGAAGTTCACTTATTTATTTGTCTGTGTGTCACACTATTTCTCAATCAGTGAATACAATTTAAGACAAGTCTTCAGGCTTTAGAAATCACCCTTCATGTGAAGCTCTAATGCTTCTCTGCCATCAACACTTATGCTTGCCGTGCCTGAGCAAAGGGCACCTCCCTGAGAGAAGCATGCCATGTATGCTGTCTCAAAATCAGACTGGTTTTTAAAAAAAGAAATTCCAAATTCCCAGGCAGTCCTGTGCGAAAATGTTCCTGCTTAAAATGTCAAGGCACCACTCTTCAGATGACAGGACAGCCCAGAAAGCTGACAGAAATACTTCTCAGTATTTCCCTGAAAGCCACACAGGCTGCCTGTAGTAAAAAAGATCCATCATCCTGTAACTTGTAAAAATGATAGGAAATAAAAGGGACTGAGAATAAAAAAATGTCCACAAAGGGGAAAAAATCTTTGCCCCATTCACAGATCCATTCATAAAGTGCTAGAAATACCACTGAATCCTGAAAGGAAAGTGGAAGGAAGGCTCAAGCCCCAAAGATGTTCTGTGGTCACAGCTCAGACTAGACTGTTTATATTGTCCTGTACTCAAATCTCACCACATATGTCCACAGGGTCAATGCTTACACTGCTGTCAATGTTATATGGCAGGAATGGCCGTAGAGCCAAATCCGTTGTCTGTCTCGATAGTTCATTGCTACAAATCTTCTTTGCTGATCCTGTATGACTAGTACAGAGTTCCCTTCAGAACCTGCCTGCCCATCCCACACTGCTACAGCAGGCACAGGAGACACAAGTAACATCACAGCTCATCACAGCTCCTCTTGGAAGGATTATTAGTTTTCCTCTCCTGGCTTCTAGGCCACAATGATGAATCACAGGCCAACCAACCTTTCCTTGACCAGCTCACCATGTTCCTGTTCCACACCAAGCCCACAGGCTCTGAACTTTCCTGTGGCCTGAGCACTGAAGGGGACCAGGAGGGCTCTTTATGTTCTTTGTGCCAGCTATAGCTGTCACAGGCCATAGGACAAAACATTACACTGCTGGATCAAAGCTCTCCGACACATCAGCAAGGACAGGCCATTTCATAGCACAGACCTTCTAATCAGATCTCAAGCTGGTTCATAGATTGGAAAGCTCAGAGTTTACAGTAGTAGACATAAGCAAGACTTGCTGTTCTTTTGAGAACTCTTTCTCCCAGGGATGCACAGGACAGACACTAGAGCTCTGCAGGCTCATGAGGTTAATGTACTGCTGCTCTGCTGCAGCTGAGCACGGCGGAGCAGACATACTCCACAGCTTCAGGGCAAACAGTAGCGACGTGTCTCCAAACCTGGTGCTTCCACAAGGCTCTGCCTCATTTATAAATGGAGCAGTTCTTGTTTCAAATGCCAGGCAAATCACACAGCAAAAGGGTGAAAAAAATGATCACTCCAGCTAGAAGCCAGAAAACGTCTTGGATAGAAAAGTTTGTAATATAAGGTATATAAACTGTAAAATAGACATAGATATATATAGGCACATATAAAAATGAGTGTGGAATAAGCTTACGGTGAGCTTATTTGTGTTCATAGTCATCAGAGTGAAAGAGAATTAAATACTTCAATAGTCTGTACATCACCACTTTTTAACTCTTTTCAAGTTGTGCTCACAAGAAGCTGAAACTCAGCTCCAAATACTCAGGAGACCTTCAAGAAAAGGAAAATATTTTTGTTTCATATATGTTTGTGCACGTGCTCACTCATATGAGAAGCATATTACACAGAGGTCTGCTTTTCCAGAGCAGTTAAGTTAGGCCTCTTTGTCCTTCAATTTTCTGTTCCTTTCTAATGAGAAACAACAGTCATCAAACATGGGCAATAGGGGATAAATATGGATTTTTATTTTTAATTATGAACAAACCTAAAGAGAAGGTAATGAAGCACAGGGGGCAAATATATCTGTATTTCAGAGACAGAAAAAATATGTACAATAATAAGGGGGAAAAAAACATTCACTGCAGCATGTGAAGGTGCCTTATCAATACTGTTTCATGTTTTCATTAAACTTAAGTGACAGCTCACATGGCCAGGAGGTGTTATGGAAAAAATAAAGCACTTAAACTTCCTGTACTTTAAGAATAAATAAATACATACATAAATAGGTAACTAAATAAATAAATACATAAATATATCATAATGAAAGGATCTGTGCCTATCATGAACCTCCCAGAACAGGATGGATAGGGCTTCAAATCATTCTGTTTGTCCCTAATTTTCTGTCTCACTTCCATTATCCTGTGTGTCTTAGAAATTCTTTCAGCTGTAAATAGTTGTAGACCAGGAATATCATCTGTTTATCCTATTCCCATAGTCTTCCTCACATACCTGCAGATGGCCATCTCAGAGCCATGTCTCAGAGGTGGGAAAACCTTCTGTCTGATCTGCAGGCAATTATGTAGAAAAAAGGACACATACTGGAATCAGGAAGGCTCCAAGTAAAAGTACATTGAAGGTACAACTTCTTAAGCCTGCTTCATATTATGAACTGTTTGTACACATCAATATCAAACACTGCTCAGTGCTTCAAAATGCCTACTAAGGCATGCATAAGAACTGTGTTACTCAAGTCTGAAGTACAAAATTCCATTTACCTGTTTGTGTCTCCAAATACCCCACAGCTGGAACTGTGGTGTTTAGGAAAGCTGCTTTCATGCCAGCCTTGGACTTCCCTACCACAAATAAGATCACAAAAAAAGATGACAGGATCTCTTCACCCTCCTCCTGTCTCTGCAGAGATGGCATATAACTAGTTAAGTAATCTTGCTCTGCCAGGCATTCCTTGCTGGGCTATAGGAATTCTCTGAGTGGCTGTGTGTATTAAACTGCAGTGGAAAGATTGTCTTCTGGATATCCTCTTATCTACAGCCCCAAAATTCAGCTTTCTCCCTGCCATCTCTGCCTGTGTCAATGTGTGCAGCCTCTCTATGCAGTCAGAAAGGTGGAATTGGTATAATGAATATTTCTATAGAAAAATATTGGACGTATATTCATATATTTGCATAGTCATAGTCTTCTAGAGAAATTTAGCAGTTAGAAAAAAGGGAGAAAGTTCTATGTAGCCAGAAGCTATTAACTAAAATTATTAGCCAAAGAGAATTAGGAGATGGAAATGAAAAGCTAGTGAATCACAGCTCCATTGCTTGTGTTTATATTTTGCTTTAGGTAATGAATTAATCTTTCTTTCTCAGTTACCTTGAGAAAAGATGGAAACATACACCTCATGAGCAGGCTGGGATAGTGAATTAGGATGCTTATTGCAAGGAGTGTCACAACATGCTGTAGAAGTATTAGGAATGGTTATTGTGTGAGAAAGACAACTACTTAGAAAATGGCTCTTTGCTCTGAATGATCTCTTAACATCAGAGTCAGAACAACCTAGGGCCCATATTTATCAAGGACTCAGGCACTATCTTCAGGGGAATCAAGCATGACAAAATTCTTCAAACTGTTAACAAGACCTCTTTCTTCTGCAGGATCCCTGAGAAGTCAATGAGAAGTGTTGGAAGATTTCTGTGTGAAGGTAAGGTGATGTAGCTAAAGGAAGTTAGCTAAGAGAGCGAGAAGAAAAGGAGCCAATGGCAAACACACTCACAGAATCACAGAATCACAGAATCACAGAATCACAGAATGTTAGGAGTTCTGAGGGACCTCAAAAGGTCATCTAGTCCAACCCCCCTGTCCGAGCAGGATCACCTAGATTAAATCACACAGGAATGTGTCCAGATTGGTCATGAATGCCTCCAGAGAAGGAGACTCCACAACCTCTCTGGGCAGCCTATTCCAGTGCTCTGTCACCCTCACAGTGAAAAGGTTCCTCCTTATATTAAGATGGAACTTTCTATGTTTCCAGCTTGGAACCATTGTCCCTTGTCCTATCACTGGCCAACACTGAGAAGACCCTAGATCCATCCTCCTGACACCCACCCTTAACATATCTATAAACATTAATGAGGTCTCCTCAGTCTCCTCCAAGCTGAAGAGATCCAGCTCCCTCAGTCTGTCCTCATAAGGAAGATGTTCCACTCCCTTAATCACCTCAATTAAGTACAAATTTGTATTACTAGCATAGTAATGCAAGTTCAGATAGTCAGAGCTGGCTGTTGCTGGCTGTAGAGTGACAGATTAAACTGGTCAATACAAAACCGCTGCATGGTAGGCAAGTGAATGACAAGCTCATGATGGGTCAGAAAAGCACTTCAGAGGCCTCTGTTATACCAGGCTGTTGGAAGCTTTGCCTCCCTGACAGAAAAACCTATGATGAAAGTACCCTTCACTTACTCTACAGAAAATCAGTTCATTGTAGATCTGGAGCACACCAGGTCCTTGCTCTGCTGGTCCAGACCCTGAAGAGAAGGGCACAAAGCAAATACCAATTTAACCCAGGACAGCTACTTTTGCAGTGACTGTCCAGCAGCTGGCTGCATCACCAACTTCTTATTTCCCTGATACATCCGAAATGGATGAGTGATATGAGACTGCTAAACAGATCAGGGGATAGCTACACTCAGGAAACACCTTTATGATGGAATAAACATTAGTTCATGCTTTCTAGTATAACATTAACACAGCTTAGCTGTAAGGGCTGTTGCAAAGCATGTACATGGAGGTCATCTTCAAGCCTCACATCAAAGTTCAGTCATCTGACCAAAGAGAGAGTTGACCAATAGCTAGATGTACCATTGTTATCTGTTTTTCTGTGTTCTCCATCATGGTAGCTAGGATTACTAATGTCATGTATTAATCAATCCTGATTTGTTCAATGGGTCATCTCTAAGCAGGAGAGGCTCCCATAAGCGTTTGAAAAAATAAAGTCTCATACTGTTTTTTCTGGTGTGCTCCTGCAAAGAGGTTTTCTCAAAAATCTCTTTTCTGACCAAGGTTTATGAAGCTTATCTAAGTTTTCTGTTCCTCTTCCATTGCTGGAGACAATGTCCTATCCTAACTGTTCCACTCAATGAGTGAAGGAAAACTTAATGGTTTTCCTCTGTTTGCTGATTTGGGGTCAGTTTCTCACAAAAAAATCGCTGTTCTGGTGTGCTGTGCCATCAGAGGCATAGCTGTTAGCTCATCAGTAACATTGAAAGTCTTTCTGGCATGCACTTTCATGGCTTTTTAAAAGAACAATCTCCATGACTTTTGACATGTTGGGTAAGAGGGGGTGGATGCAAAGGTAAACGATCGAACTGTGGAAGCTGCCAAATCAAATCCTGGCATTCCTGGCAGGGAGGTAAGGCAAAACAACTGTTGTGGGGCAACACTCAGAGTAGAGAGGTCTCTTACTTCAAGGCTTCAGCCTGTTGTGAAGTAACTATGCTTATCCTACTTTATCCATGAGGAAAAAAGTCAAGTTTTGGGACAAAAAATGATGCTCAGAGCTGTCTGTTATGGCATTAGTTTTTCCCTCCTTCTTTTGCATTAATATGGTCAAAGAATTGTACTGAAAGCATAATACATCAATCATTGCTGTCAACTTCGTAAACATTTTCACCATGCTTGTCTCTCTTGCCACTGTGTTTCTAAGAGTTTTCCTATATGTGAATAGTAACTTTAACTTTTTTACTGCATTTTGGCGCTGAATTTGGCTCCAAAATGAATGAGCAGAATGGCTGTTCAGCCATTTCTCATCACATAATCCCTTCTCTGTTCCTTTCCCACACCACTGCCAAATTTTGAACCTCAAGATGACAATTAAGAATAAATGTTAAAGAACATGTTCTTAACAGAGAGGCATGACACACAGAGCTTCTGAGTAATAGTCTCAGATTTAGTACTTATCTGCAACATGAGACAAGTTAGAAATACAAAATAACTTCCTGCTATGACAAAAGGAGGTTAGCTAGTCCAATTTTCTGGCATAAGCATTTAAAATTCATCAATCTGTCCCTTGCCCAAAATGAGGATCTGGCTCAAAAATAATTACACAATAAAATAAGTTATTTGGGGTTATTTTTATTTCATTTTTTAACATTTAGACTCTACAGTAAGTTCAGGGCATATTCAAAGTTTTACTTGTCATCATGAGGTATCTTTTTTTTTTTCCAGGACCTGGGACATTATGAAAAGCAGTAAGTGACGTTAATGCTCACACACACACACACACTCATATGCAAATCCCTCAAGTTTGCAACTCTGGGTAGGAATATGCAGCTCCTGATGACAATAGCTTCTTCTGCTCACTCTGCAAATAAGGTCATCTGAATATTTTAAATAAGGTAGGTTTCTTCTTTTTCTTTTCCTTCCTGGTATTTTCACATTACCAACCCAAACATCAAATTTTATTTTGGCAAAAGTTGCTTTTTATGAGCTTATCCTGTACTTAACTGAAGGAGTCCATCTTTTCTTCCTCCCTCCCCACCACCCCAAGTTCATTCAGGCCTCAGATAAAGGCAACAGAACGCACAGAATTTTAAGCAGCCTAGAAAAATCCCTTCTCTCAGTTAATTGTGTAATCTCTGTTTTGATTGTATAATACTCCAAGTGCCTGTTGAAGCATTCCAGGAAATACAGGGAACACATAATGAAAGAAAAGGAATTTTCTAGCTTTTTTGCATTTAGCATATAAAAGTATTAAAATGCAAAATTTTCTGTCGTTATCAAGTCACTTTTAGAGTGAAATTTCTGACATTTAATCCTACAGTTACAACACATTGTTAACTTAGGGTAGTTTAATCACTCAAGGTAACATGCTGTTCCTTCAACAGAAAAAAAAAAGCAAAAAAAGCAAAAAAAAAGCAAAAAAAAAGCAGAAAGGATGTCACTTATTAGGCTATGAAAGGAACCACAATAAAAGCATGCCTTATCCTTAGAGAAGTTGTGAACTGTATATGGTTTATATTCCCATCCTAGAACACTTAAGAAGCAACTGTAAAGCTTCTGGCCTCCTGAAACAGAAAGCCCCAGAGATTTCCATCATCACAGTTTCATGGAAGCTGAGGCCTGCAATTCTCTCTTCTCAAACTCTGACAGTTTCCCAAATTCCTCTGTGAACCAATCACGTTATGGAGTAGCAGAACTGAATTCCTTCTCAGCAAACTCTTTGGAACAAGAACTTTGTTTTTCCAAACCTATGTACTCTGAAATCTGAATCCACGTGAAAGCATTTCACACAGGCCTCGAGTCTCAAATTCTCATCAGGAACGCTTCTGTATAGCATCGGACCCATATTCTCCACACCATGTTAATGTCCACGGAGGTTATCCCATTTCTTTGCCATTTTGCCACCACATGCATAAATGCAGCTAGGTCCCAGCACAGCACTGGCTGCTTTACAGCAGGCACAGGGATGTGTTATTACTCCCAACAGCACCCTAATGCTGTGAGTCTATACCATCATCAATCCCAATTTGTCAGCTCGTCATCCCTGACCTTTTTATCAGTTTTCTTGAATCACAGCCCATTCTCTAACCATGTTCTAGATATTCACAGGGAAAATTCGTGAGCTCCTTAAGTTCTTTGGGTCATGGCATTATCTTGCCTGAGCAAGCCTGCCTCAGTGACATTTAACTGTTTTTCCCAGCTCCAACTCTGCCTGGATACTAATCACTTGTCATAGAATCATAGAATCGTAGAATTTTAAGGCTGGAAATGGCCCCTAAGATCATTCAGTCCAACCATTAACCTACTGCCAACAAGCCTACCCTTAGACCATGTCCTCAAGCACTGCATCTACCCGTCTTTTAAACACCTCAAGAGATGGGGACTCAAACACCTCCCTGGGTAGACCGTTCCAATGCTTGATGACTCAGTATAAGAAGTTCTTCCTAATATCTAACCTAAGTTTTCCCTGGCGCAACTTGAGGCCATTTCCTCTAGTTCTGTCAATGTCATTTGCCATTTGTGTGAGAAAACCACTGAAACAGTGCTGACTGGTCCTAAAACATGGTCCTAAAATGTTCACCACTCCCTGCACAGCAGGGAAAAAGCCTTGTAAATAACAGTACACATGGAGGACTGCATGGATCTGACAGCAAGCTACACCTCCATAAGCCCTAATGGGACTGCCACTCCAAGTTCATCCCTATGAGGCCACCATTAGGAACTTCATTCTGTCACTCTACATGACTTCAGGCCACAATCCCCTTCCTTTTTTTTCACCACTCTCTTCCCGGGTCTGGTGACTGTATGTTGAACAGGTACGCCGAGATCTCAGCAAGATCTCTGGCGAGCACCACAGTGCCACCCCAGGATACCAAACACAGCGATTCTTCTTACACGGATTGGCAGTTTCCTTACAGCCAGACACTGGCTGCGCAGGGCCCGTCCGCAGCAGCGCGGCACTACCAACCCCTCAGCGCCGGCGGGTGTCACCCCACCGCTGCACATCCCACAACCCCGAGCAGCTTTCACCCTGCCCTCCCCAGCGCCTGCAGCCGCTCTGCCCGCCTAGGCCTCTTCTCCGCAGAGCGGAGCGCCAGAAAAGGCCAGGAGAGTGAACGCCGCCTTTGAGGCATTTTGGCGGCCATTTCACAGCACCGCCCAGTCCCGCTCAGCAGGCGGGTACCGGGCGCCTCAGAGCGGCGGGAGGCACAAGGGAGGAGACATAACCCGACCACTCCGCGCAGCAGCCCCTCTCCTCCTCCCGCCTCGGGGGCGGGGGCAGCGCTTGCGCGGTGAGGCTGGCGGTTGCCGAAAGTTTGGGGACACGTGGGGCGCGGAGTAGGGCAGCGGTCGCACAGTCTGTTCCGCAGACGCTCCGGGAGTCCCGCCTTGCTCGGCCGCTGCCTCCTCGCCCTCGCCATGGCCCCCGCCGAGATCCTCAGTGGCAAGGCAGTCTCCGCGTACGTACCACGGGGCCGGCCGGCCGCACTTCCCGCCATGCGCAGGGCGGGGGTTTCCTCCGGCGGGGAAGCTCTGTGGGGAGCCGCGCGGGGTCTTCGCCCTTCGGGTGACCGCGATGCGGAAGGAAGCCGGTGCGGCCGGCGGTGTCCCGGGAGACCCAGCCAAGCAGGAAGGGGAACGGGGCTGGGGTGGTCTCGGCTCTGGCACAGCTGGCTTCATGAAACGGTTTGGTGACGCCCTAAAGCTCTTTGACTTCGTTGTATTCCCAGCTCGCTTCTTCCCGGCTAGAAACGGTGGGAGTTATTTAATGAAGGCAGTATTACAAGTCTTCAGAAGAACGTGGGGTGCTGTCATGGCAGCATTGACCCCCGGGAACCCAGCCGGTGTGTGTGCTCGGACCAGCATCAACCCTGCAGAGCGGCTAGTGATCGCTCAGCATCCCTGTGCCGACATAAGTGCCCAGGCAGGTGTGAAGTGGCTGGCTGGAGTACGGGGTTTGTGTGTTTGTGCGATGCACCTGGGATGCTTTACGAGCAGGAGTTGGGAAGCAGTGCTTTAGGGCACTGTCTCTGTGTCCGTAGTGTACAGGCATTGGTCACTCTTTTTTAAAGCAAGATAATCTATGTATTGGATAATGTCAAGATGCTTTTTCACAGGTTTCCTGCCAAAGGTGTTTGAAAGACCTGGCAGACCCTGGAGGAAAAGGCTTTCTTGTGCTTTTCAGCTTTTACTTAGCTGGCAGACTGAGTATAGGTGATCCTGCAGCATGTCTTTTAGTTTGCTTATTTTTCCTACTGCTGCTACGCTTATCTATCTAGCAAGAAAGCAAAATTAATTTCCCTAACCCCAGGAAAATGCAGTGTTTAGCAAAGGTAGCATGTTACATTCTGTGCAGGCAGGGTTTGGTTAGATAAGTTTGTCGGGTACCTCTTCTCTGTAACCAGGGAATTTGGACAGAAGGTGTAAATTCAAAAAGTTCTAGAGTAATGATGGAAAAGTTACTAGACTCAATCTTATATATTGACATCTGCTTCTGAATATCAGTGGAGCATCTCTGAAAAGTAAACCTAACGTGTCTTGAATCAGAATATCCATGATGAAAGGCTGCTTGAATGTTTTTTACCTGTTATTTTTTTGGGGGCCAGTACTACCTGAATGTTGCAGTCTCTCAGTTCTCCTTTTCCTGGAGAAAAAGGAGATATTGGGCAATGGATTGTCTGCCCTGCAGATACCTGTCCCTCTCTTCCAGGCCCTCTAAAGAAGTGTGGGTCCAGAGGATTCTCACTGAATCGTCACCTCCAGGCTGAGTCTGGCAGCAGCAGAAGTGATAGGCATGTGGTTTTTCTAGGAATTTTCAACTGAATTGCCTGATGTAGAGAGGCAGTGTTTCTGACTTTAAATCAACTGGAAAATTGTGCCAGCTGCTGTCTCATGGGGGGTGTTTTTGTCTATTCAAGAGAAGTGTCAGTCAGATATTAACAAATGAGGTAAATCAGTCAAGTAGTGTTCCAGCTACTTAACTGTTTCTGTATGATTGCAATCAAAACTCCAAAGTATTGTGCGCTTTCTTCTGCCACCAAGTACCCCTTCCCCAAAGAAAGGTGAAAAAACTCAAAATTAATTCAGAGTCGCTCGAGTTAATTTAAACACAACTCCAGTAGTTAGTGACGTTCTTATTTACTTTTTGTTTGACAGAAGTACTTTGAGAGAGATTCAGCTTCCTGGTCTCTTTAAATAAGGAAAACTTTGCAAGGAGACAAAGCTAGTTTACACCTATAAAGTCTTGGAAGCCTCAGAGGTACAAAATAAGATATGCATTTTCAGTGGCTTTGAATATTACCTGTGAGGCTAGTAAATGTGGTTATGTTGTGCATGAGAAGGTGTACATACAGGAGAACATACAGAGCAGCAGAGTTTTCTAAGTTTTTAATGCTTCTCTTGCTAAGGCTGCTTCTTGTACTAGAAACAAACTCTTGTATATGGACAGTCTGTGAAGTGTGTTCAGTGTTGGATGCGTTAAGCATCAATCTGAGATGGTTGGTTATCAGGGAGTGGTAACCTCTACTCTGGTTATTTAGTAATTTTGCTGTAAGTTAAATTTGCCTCAGTGGCAAATGAATTGCAAAAGATGAGTTAGTTTGTAACAATATAGTAAACAAATGACTAATAAGAGGCAGGAAAACATTGCTTTAAGGATGCAGAATATTGGAGGGTTGGAAAGGGTAAAAAATACAGTATTCTCAAACTTCTGTTACTAGTACGCCCTCAGTATAAAATGACTCTGTTTATGCATCTGAAATAGATACTGGGAGCAAAACATTGTAGTGACTGTTCTTTACGTATTATGTCTACTGCAGTGAGAGTTGTGTTCAGTCCTTATCTCAAATAGCCCAGGTCTGGAAACCCCTGACTTGGCCTGAATTAGTTGATAGCATCAGGAATGGATCAACATTCCTGGTCTGGGTGAGTGATGACAGGGAAGAATTAAGATCCCCCTGGCCCCTAGGCCAGGTGGTGCTTTTAGTTTAAAGAACCAAACAGAGAGGCAGTGCTGTGATCTGTGTGTAGAATCAATGAATCACTTGGGTTAGAGACCTTTAAGATCATCAAGTCCAACCTTAGTCTAACTGCCTAGCCCACCTCTAGATCATGTCCTTCAGCACCTCATCTACTCGCCTTTTAAATACTTCCCAGGATGGTGACTCCACCACTTCTGCACATCAGCAGCAGGTTATGTAATGGGAGCCCTAAAGGAAGGAACATATAGGGGACTGCCATATCTACGTTGTGGAAAGAAGAAAACCTGATATCACTCTTTGTGAACACAGGCCATTGTAGACATGGCCTAGAGTATTGTCTTGAGTGCTTGCAGCCCCACAAAAGTGGATTGACTCCTTATCTATTTCTCTTGGATTTTCCTCTGATTAAATCACCTTATAGTTGGGTATTGTATGTGGTTATAAGATGCAGACCTAATTGGTGTGATTGGTGTTGCAGCATGAAAAGCTGGTCATGATAATGCATAGTATTGTAACTCAAGTTAGGGGCAAACTCTTCTGTTCTAAAGACTCACATTTATATGAAAAACCCTGATCTGTTGGCAGCCAGCTATATGTGAGAAGTTCTTCAAATGCTGCCTATCCCATCCTCTATGGATGATTGCTTCTTCAGCTCAGACATTTTGTAGCTCTCCTTGAACTGATATAATCACAGACTGATTTGTGTTGGACAGGACCTCAAAGCTAGTCCCAAACCCCTGCCATAGGCAGGGACACCCTCCACTAGCACAAGTTGCCCAAAGCCCCATCCAACCTGGCCTTGAACACTTTCAGGGAGGAGGCAGACCCAGCTTCTCTGGGCAGCCTGTGCCAGGGTCCCACCACCCTCACAGGGAAAGATTTCTTCCCAAGATCTAATCTAAATCTCCCTTCCTTCATTTTAAAGCTATTCTCCCTTGTCCTGTCACTCCATGTCCTTTTAAGCCATCACTCTCCAGCTTTCTTGTATGCCCATTCCCATGCTGGATGGCTTCAATAAGGTCTTCACAGAGCCATCTTTTTTTTTTTCCAGGCCAAACAAGCCCAACTCTCTCGGGTTGTCATTCTAGAAGTGCTCCAGCACTCTGATAATCTTCATGGCCCTCCTCTGGACTTGCTCCATCAGGCCTATGTTGTTCTAATGTTGAGGAGTCCAGACACTGTACTCCAGATGGGAACTTGGAGAGCAGAGTAGAAGGGGAAAATCACCTCCCTTGACCTGCTGGTCACCCTTAGCCCAGGATATGGCACTGCTTTTAATCCATTCTTTGCCCTGCCTGTAGTTTTGAAGTGCTCTGGATGTGAAGAGAAAGTCTCTGAAAAAGCAAAGCCATTGTCATGTCTTTATGTGGCCTGAAAAGTGCTTATGCAGGTGTTTGAGCTGACATGACCAAAGGAGTGGTTAAAAACCTTGGAAGTGTGGAAGAGGTAGAAGGTAGCAGACAGTTCTCCTAGGACATGATCAGGATCCCAGAATCAGCTTCACTCCATGCTGTCCCCTGTCCACAACCTTCCACTCTTTGTCACAGTAGCAACAAAAAGTGCTGTAGGCTGTAAGGAGGAATGGCTATAGACACAACAACTCTGTCATGGGTGGTGCAGGAGCTGGGGAGAACCTTCAGCCTCATACAGCCATTTCTGGAGGGCTGCAGCAAGAGTGTTTCTGATTCATGCTTTCGAATCCTTTGGGGAATCGGTAATCCAAGCAGTGAGGCCAAACTCTCCTGTGTGGGAGCAGGCTTCTAGAGCATCATTGTCTCCAAGGAGGTACTTGCTAGCTCATATGTTCAGCCATACTCACATAGACTCTGGACTCTTTTACAGAAGGGACAGAAACACAGCCTGGTGTCATCTTCAGTGTGGTGATGTGTATGCTCACCACCCAAGCCATTGCATGTACATAATCCCACCAGTGTGCCAGGGCCTGCCCGAGGAGGGACTGACGTGGGAACTGTGCTGCTCTCTCCATTTACTGCAGAGCTGGAGGAGTGTGGTTTGTCCTTTGCTGTTCTAAGAAATTTACTTAAATTTAGCTCGCTGTTGCAATCTAGAGAAAGAAAAGCCGACAAGTTCTTTAATCTTTGGAGCTGGCTTTTGCACTGTATGCTTAGAGCTGTGTGCTGTCCTTAACCTTTATGGACCCTTGTTTGCAGTGCTTGTTTATGGACAAATGTGCTGGCACAGGAGGGGTCTTGGTGTCACAGGGAAGGCTTTTGGAGAAACAGCCACACACAGTTCCAAATTCATGTTTGAGGACTTAAAAGCCTTTTCATACAGCTAGTATTAAAAAAAAAAAAAGTTATCAACATGGACTTTGATCTTTGTGAGGACCTGAAGTCCATAATAAGATTTTGCCAACTGTATCACAAAATAGCTGCTGACTTGAAACCGTTATTTTACAGTGTATTTGTAAATCTGCAGAGTTAAATCAAGGAGTTTTTTTCCTCCTGATTTTTCTCTCAACCCTTTGCACTCGCGGCTTTAGTGGTGACTAGAGAGTGGTGGTACCTATCACTAGGTGGCTGTCTAGCAAGTGATTTCTCGATTCGAGGTTTCTTGAGCTGCAGATCGGTGCTGGCAGCACCACTTGATGTTTCTGTATGTGTTAACTTTTTTGTAACTATTTTTGTAGCTGAAGGGGAAATGAGCTAGTGCCTAATTAGAGAAAGTGACAGCAATATAATATGTGAGCAGTCATGGCTGCTGGGGATGAAAGCAGGCTATGGCCCTGCCTCAGAGAAGACAGAGGGGAAACTAGACACTCAGGTGGGCTTCTTTCGTCTCCAGGAAGAAGACTGGATTAAAAGTAAAACCCAGACATGAGACCCTTCCCAGCTCACTGATGCTTATGAGGGCATCACTGGGTCATAATTTATGATGCATTTCATGTTTGTTTGCATTTGTTTTTGTTTGCAGGCCACAAACCAGTGTCGTGCCTTCCTTACTGGAGCATCAGAGGCTGTTCTTATAAATAGCTCCTGCTGAGCTGGCCACATGCAGAGGATTTCTGATGCTCCTTGAGGTTGCTGTGGTGGTGTTTTGGGCCGCTTGTGAACTCAGGCCTTGTTGTGTCTGTAGCTGTAGATGGCGCCTTCTCTAGGGGCTTGCAGCTGGAATGTGAGGAGAGGCAGTTAATGATTTCTCCACCCAGCAGATGAGTTTTTGTCACTTCAGCACAAAGAATTGCTATGGCAAGGCTTATGAGTTCAGAAAACTGTCACAGCAAGCCAGACTGTGTCAAGTCTTTTACAGAGGAGATTTCTAAAGAAGGTTTAGGAACTACCATTTGTTAAGTAAAATTGAAAACAACCTCTTAAGAGACTTTTCATTGCTTGGCCAACACAAACACCTATAATTATTTGGACCCTGATCCTGAGGTGCAGCAAAACTCTGACTGTGACTGGGAATGCATGAAGAGGGATGCATGAGTTGGGATGGAACAGGAGGCTCTGTGGTTCCCCAGAGAGGGGAGCTAGAATAGCCTCAGGGCTGCTTCTGGCTGGGCCAGCTGCAATCATCCTTTGGGACCAGTGCTGCTCCCATTTACCTTTCTTCTTGCCTCTGGCATTTCTGATTTGGAGTTCATAGTTGCAGGGTAGAGTTAGTTGGCTTCACTAGCTATCTGTCATCCTGGAATTTTACTGTATTTTCAGGAATTGCAGCCTTCTAGTCAGCATCAGCTACTTACTCTGTCCCCATACCCTTGCTGTCCCCAACTGGCACCAACAGTATTTCCTCCAGTCTGGAAAGCCCGATTCCAGTTGGGAAGTAGCTGATGTTTTGACACTGATTTGAAGGTAGATGAGCACAAGGAAACCATCTGTGTTTTAAACAGTAGGGTGATTGGAGCAGTGCAGATTTGCTAAGCATGATGGCAGTGACTTTCGTCTAAGAATGGTGGGTGGGATATGGACTGGAAATCATGTGGAAGACAGACCTGTCAAGCTTCTGATGTCCTATGAGGTTTGTTTACCTGGCCTTTGCCTCTGAGTATCTTCTACATTTGCAATGAAATGGCACAGACTAGACTACTTCCAGCACCATGAGTCCATCAGATGGGCACAACTGGTCAGTCCTCTCTGAACCTTGGCTGCCTCTGGTGAGAAGACAGAGCAGTGGTGCTGGGGCTTTTGGCAGAACTTCAATTTTGAAAGTGGACTTGGTACCAAGATATTCTCTACCACCTTCCCTGGGGAAGGATTGTGCACATGGGGCCAGAGAGTGATTGAGAAATTCAAGAGGAGTACAAGACAAGGGAGAGTGGTAACAGAGGCTTTCAAGCTGTCTGAGACTAATTTATCAGTGATGGGTACTAAAACATTGGATTGTAAACCGGATATGAGTTGACATCTCTGATTAACTCATCAGTGAATCCCCTCATGCTTCCATTTAAAAGTTTTGTTTTAATAACTTTGTCCTTAAACTTGTCTTCACTGAGGAGTTGACCTGAGTTTATAATTTTCCCTATCATTTCACTGATATCCACCTCCCTTTTCCATCCTGCTCCCATGGAAAAGTCTTTGCCTTGTTTGGAAGCTTCTGGACTGGGGGCATTGTCTCACATGAGTGTTGGCAAGCATAGCAGCAGACTGGAATCAGGAAGGTGGATCTAGGACTACAGCCAACCCACTCTAGGTGAGGTCAAGGAGGCAGGCAGTAGAAATACTTGATACTGACCAGCTGCAGAAGAGCTGTATCTTTGGGTGCCTCCTGTTCATTTAGCTATTATTCTGAATTTAACTGTTGTGGATTTGCCATCCTTTGCCAGGACAGCATGTGTGACAGTGTTGGCTGGTGCCTGTGGAAGACAAGTAGATTTGGTATGACATACATGGAAAGATGATTTGCTTTTGAGTAGGTGGTTTGAAATCCCAGGAAGTTCTGTGCAAATTTGGTGCATTTTTTTACCTTTGTATCTTATGAGACTGTGAAGAAGAGGGTGAGGAACACAACTGGGACTGATTTAAAATATTTTAATTTTTTTAATTAAGTTTGAATGAAAGTTCCAAAGTTTATTAGTGATTTATGGGCATTAATCTTACTTGGATGTTCCTAGGACTTGTGTACACAGGGCATAAGTATGTGTTTGTCAGACTCCCATTCTGTCATCCTTTCAACTATCAACTTATCACTGTATGAGAATTCAACCCTTCAGTTAACTGTGTTTTTTTCCCCTCTTCAGACAAGTGAGAGAGAGACTAAAGCAGCAAGTTTTTGAGATGAAAGAGAAATTTCCAGGCTTCAGACCAGGACTCGCAATTTTGCAGGTATTGTTTTCTTTAATGACAACTACAGAAAATCTGTGTTGCTTTTCAATGGTAAGTGCACAGCTGATGAGCTTTCTCTCAAAGCTGCCTTGTAATGGCAACATTTTGTAAAGAATAGAAAGTAGTTTCCTGTGGGATGGTAACGCAGTTCTGTGATGTCTTTTCCCCGATTACCAGGGCCCAGCAGTATTTTGGGGTTTGGGGTTGTTTTTCTTTCATCAGACCCTTGCAGTTCCCTGAGCAATATATCATGAAATGGTGAAAGTGGGATTTTTGCCTATTAAGAGGAAGCAGTGCTTGCAGACTGTTCCAAGTCTCTGCATTTGTGTGATCTTCAAAGCCTGTCAGCTTTCAGAGATGTGTTTGTACCAGAAATCTTTGAAATGGGGTGTTTAATTAAGGAATTTGATCTGCTGTTACATCACAATGTAGAGTGAGAGAAAGGGAGAAGAGTGGGATTAAAAGAAAAAAAACAACCAACACCACCTTTGTTCAAGGAGTTTTGAGGGCAGGGGATGGAACAAAATCACATTGCTGAACTTGGTGTCTGTCAGAAGTGTCAGTAAGTGCTAGAGGTTACACAGGAACACTTGCAGAGATAAAAAGCACTCATCAGTTCAGGATTTAACCTGTGTTTGGCAGAATTAAGGTGAGGGGGTTTTGTGGTTTGGTTTTTTGGTTTTTTTTTCTTCCAGCCATAAAAAATGGGAACTCTGCCCTTCGATCAGAAGGGGACTAGAAGTACTAAGTGTCATGTAACATGGCCACAAAGGATTGACAGACTGAAAGTGGCTGCTTAGATAAGTGGCTTCTGTCTTTATTCAGTATTTTGGGCTCCTGAATTGCTCTTGGTGCCTATGTCTGGATTCCAGTGCTAAGACCACTGCAGTACACAAAGACCACCTCTTCACTGACAGGAACAAATTTGTTTGTGACTTGTTTTTTTTTCTGGTTTTCTTTTCCATTAGCTTTAGGAAGACCATCCCAACAGAAAACTTGCCTTCAGGTGTTTATATGGAAGGAAGAAGGCCTTTTTTTTAAACTTAGTAAGGGATATTTTGATGGAACTTGCTGATATGCTGACCTTGTAAACTGTCTTAAAAAAATGTTGTTATTGGACTTTTTTCTTGATTGACATGTGTTCTCTTCAATCCTGGGTTTTACAACCTGTTTGCTCTTTGGCTTTCTGCCACTTTTGTAAGATCCCAAACAGACTGGGCATGGAGTTATCTCCTAATGCTGTCTATTTATCAGTTAAGCCAGGACAGTTAGCTGTTTCTGATATGAAGCACCCCATACAATATATGCTCCTTTTTTTAAGAGGTATCGAGTGTCCTCTGAGCTCAAAGAACGTCAGCTTGTTTTTTTTTCTATTTTATTTTATTTTTGTCCTGTAGTCAGGAATATCCTCTTTTGTGCAATATATGTAGTCTGTTTGCTAACATCTCCTGATGCCCACTCCCTTCTTTTCTGCACTGTATGAGGCATAGCTTTTCCCAAACCCATCAGACTTTGGGGAGACAGACCCTTTGCCTAACCCTAGGGAAGAACAGCCAGTGTGTGCTAGGTAACTGGGTCATGCTGTGTCCCCTGCAGTTTGTAACCTGTGTGAGAACCAGGGATAGCTACTAAGTAACAGGGAATGTGGTTACAAGAACTTGCTTATCAGCTTTTCCATTTTCTTCTGGTTACAAGGAGTATTATCTTTAGCAAAGCACACTGGATGTTGCAAGCAGTCTTCTGGAATGCAGTTGTGCTGTAATCACCCAATACTGCCAAAACCTACAGTCATTTGTTCCACTTGCTGCTTTCTCTTTGTGTGTCACTTTTTTTCTTGTTTTATTGATTTTTTGGGGCAGGAAAACTCTTAAGGTACAAAACAGCAGTTAAAGAAACCTCTCCATCAGGACACATGTCTGTGCATAAAATTAAGATTTCTGGATATGAGAGGCCCAGTTTTTCTCCGAGCCTTAATCAGATAATTGGATGTTATCAGCACCTGCTGATCACATTACTTAGCTAGAGATTTAACTTTCTCAGATCAGATGGCAGGCAGTATTTTTTTTTCCTGTGGAGATCACTTGTGTTTATTTACACCTGTTGAAAAATCTTATAGTGTTTATTATGTCTTTAACTGCCTCTTACTTGAAAGAACGCTTTCCTGTTAGCTCCAGCTACCCGTAGCCTGTACCAGTGTGTTTTAGTTATTCAGGACTCAAGTTACTCTTGTCTCCTTGGTGTACCTCAAAGGAAGATAAGTGTTAAGCCTATCTCACCCTGTGAACGAATCCCTCTTCTGCAGTGTGACTCAAGTGTCTTTTCATCCCTAGGTTGGAAATCGGGATGATTCGAACCTCTACATTAATATGAAGCTGAAGGCTGCTGCTGAGGTAACAGCCAAACTCTTAATATTTCATTTTGCCCTCCAACAGTAGGTCAAATCTGAATATGAAAAAGAAAACTGCAAGTCAAATAGTTTTGTGTAAGCTTTGCCTGTATTGGAGAAACCAGTGTTGGCCTGAACTTTAGGTTAAAAGGAAGTAGTAGAGGTGTATTACCTGACACTTAGCCAAGTCAGGGAACAACAGCGTGGCCTGATACAACTTCTTGTGTGATCATCACCTAGATTACATACGCCTGAAGTGCTGATGCTTCATCTTTTCTGACCTGTGCCCATGTGCTTACCCTACTTACCATGCCTTGATGCAGTTAGTTGCCTCGCATCTGTCACCAAGTGGTGCTTTCCATGCTACAGCAGAGCTGGGAATGTAGATATTTAGTTTTATTTCTTTTCTTGTCATTGATGATTATTTTCAAATAGACTCTAGCCACAGGAAAAGGAGATAGATATGGGAAATGTGGCAGAATGTAGCTGTGTCTAGGCTGGACTGACAGAATAGCCAAATGAATCTCTGATGTCAATTCAGAAATTGGATAATTCGCTTGTATTGTCTTTTGCAGATTGGGATCAGTGCCAATCACATAAAACTGCCAAACACAGCAACAGAAGCTGATGTAAGTGATGTAGCCAGCAAAGAAAAAAAAAACTATAATTTTTAGTGTTTTGGTCTCTGGAGAGATTAACATATTTGCCCTCTTGTTTTGTAAAAAAAAAAAGGCTGTTTGCCCATAGATATAAACTCATGTAAAAAAGAACTGGAGCCAGTTGAGTTTTATTTTTACTTTTAAAAGTAAAACACTGCAATGTAAAATATAGAGACTTTAACAGGTACATTTCTAAAAATTAAAAAATGTGAGTCATTTGTGCTCTTGGGTGGAAAAACTAAACATATTGTATGTTTCTTTTAATGCAGATATGATTGTGTTTTTTCCTTTGCATCAGTCATATTTCAGTTTGTGGTCCGTTAGATTTTTGGTCTTTATTCCCTTGTAGGTCCTCAAGTGCATTGCATCTTTGAATGGAGATCCTGCTGTTCATGGCTTTATAGTGCAGCTGCCACTTGACTCTGATAAACCCATCAATACAGAAAAAATAACCAATGCTGTTGCACCTGAGAAGGATGTAGATGGGTAAACTCACTTCATCCCTGGAGAGCATGACAGCTATTCCAGAAAGAAACTACTTTTTAATTATTATTTTTTATTTTTGAACAGTAATTATGAAGCAGAGAATCTTACTTGGTTTTTATTCTTTCAAAATACAGCTTAAGTAGCATCAATGCTGGGAAACTCTCCAGAGGGGACCTTGGAGACTGTTTTATTCCCTGTACTCCAAAAGGATGCATGGAACTTATCAGGCAGACAGGTAAGGTTTCCATCCATTATCCATGAGTGCAGTAGTCCTCAATAAAAGGAAAAATTATGTACCTTGCAAGACTATGCTTCATATTGAAACTTTTGTTCAGGTGCCACATTCCATCTCTGCTTTTTCAGGTGGGAAAAGAGCTAGTTTTAAAGTGGGCCTTCCTCTCTCTTCCTCCCTGTCCCACACAACTCAGAAGAAAAATGGTCTCCTGAAGTACCAGAGCCAGACATCCACTGAGCAAAAGACTTGAGAGCTGTTAGAGTTAGGTTGTATTAGTTTCCATAATGACCTGATTTTACTTTCTCCTGTGGTGTAGGTGTCCAGGTGGCTGGCAAAAGAGCTGTAGTGGTTGGTCGCAGTAAGATTGTCGGTGCTCCCATGCACGACCTGCTGCTCTGGAATCACGCAACAGTAACTACATGCCATTCAAAGACCTCAACGCTGGCTGAGGAGGTAATGACAGGGTGGATGTATGAGGCTTTAGTTGCCTGCTCAAGCCAGCACTCCCTGCTGCACATTGCTATTCTGAGTCATTTGGTCTGGGTCATTTTCTACCCAAAACAGCTTCCCAGTCCTGATGGTTGTGTAAATACATATGCTGGAAGAGGATCCTGATTATTTTTTGCCCTTAATTATAACAATAAAATTTATTTTTGTTTTCTTTCAGCAAGTGCTGAGAATTTAATCATCCCTTCCTAATCTCCAAGCAGTGGCTTGCAAGGCAGTGTGTTTTTTGGTTGGGTTTTTTTTTTTCTGAAAAGGCCAGGTGGTCTTTTTCATTAATGACTGGGAAATGCTAAACCAAATGCTTTTTCCAGGGTGGTTTGTTGGTTGTTTTTTGGTTTGTTTGGTTTTTTTTTTTCCAGTCTATTTTCTATGACAGGGAGTTGGTACCATTTTCCTCTTTAGCAGTGAGTGACAGAAATAGTGTGTTGCTGTGCTGCCACCTACTTGGATTTTGTAGAGCAATCAACACTGCCAGGCTCTGTAGTCAAGTACTAAAGCTGAAAAGAGGGTAGGTGTATTTGAATGTAACTCACAAGCAAGATCAGAAACACTGCAGTGCTTTGTGCTGTTAAGTTGCTGTTCAGTAAGGCTGTCATTAGGTAGATTAACAATTGAAGTGCTGATTCTTAATGAAACCTTTAAGAATAGTTAATCTCCCTTGAAGATTAAAAGAAAAAAATAAAAGTGATAGCAGCTTCTTAAGCGAACATGAATGAAGGGTGCAAGAGCTGACAACAAACTTCAGTCAGAGTCCCTAGCACCAGCTTTGTGACCAGATCAGTAGGTCTGTATGAATATTAGTACTGAATTACAGTCAGCCTTCACTGAAGTTGCATGTTACACAACAGGCAAGTCCTACCACAAGGGAAGAGCTGCTTGGAGTTCTGTGCAGGGGCTGTTCTTGGCTGCTGTCTGATGAGTGCAGGGTATATTTCTAGCATTGAAAAGAACAGCTGAATATACAGGGATATTTGAAGGGAGGAAGATAATATGCAGAAGGCTTTAATTTTATCTAAAAGTAGTCTATGTGACCCACTTGGGAATCATGGAGTAGTTCAAAGGAGGTTCTGAAGTGTTGACTAGCAGTAGTTTAGGGTAGGAGTGTGAAAATAGGCCATCGTTTCTAGCTGCAGGAATTTGTGCTTGCTGAGGAACTGCTGGCTACCTTTAATTACTGACAACGCCCTTCCATCACTGATGGCAATGGGTGAGCACACGCTACCACTGCAGCTGAAGCTGATGTAAGACGCTGCTGAAGCAGCTCTGCATTTTGTCCACAGTTGGTGTGATACAGAGCTGTTTATTTGGCTTTTTTTATAGGTTGGTAAAGCTGATATCCTGGTGGTTGCAGCTGGTAAAGCTGAAATGGTGAAAGGTGAATGGATCAAACCTGGTGCAATTGTAATAGACTGTGGAATTAACCATGTGCCAGGTGCGTGGGTAATGTATAAAGAGTGGGGATGTGTTTATTTGTATGTAAATGCAGTTGCTAAGAAAGTACATGGATACTGTTTCCTTGGTGTTTCTAGCCAGTGTGGACTTCTTTCTCTTTCAAGTCTGTCTTAAGTAATGGTGGCAACCTCTGAAGATGCCAGAATTAAAAAAAAAAGTCAGAAGTACTGTCGTAAAGCAGATCCCTGGCAGTTTTGTTTCTGCCTTCAGTGATTCTGATTATCAGTAGAGGAAGGAGTCCAAGGAAATACTACAGCAGAATATATCTGTGTAATTTGCTGCAACTGCATGATAGAGTCTTGCTGCTGTTGTCACTTGTGAGCATGGAGCTTTGCTGTCATTACTTAGAAATGAGTAATGCAGTTAGAACTGATTAAGCTGTTCTGTTTCAAATACAGAAATGGCAAGCAGTCTCTTAAAGTAGCTGTGGATTTGTTGAATCACAACATTAACTTCTTAGGTTTGAATGGCTGTTGTCTTGAAACAAAGCAGCTTTTGCGGGAGGGTAACAGTGGCTCTGACATAGAATAAAGTGCTTGAACATAATGGATTTTAGGGTAGAGTTTCACTTAGCTATTCCTCATAAAGGAGGAAGAGACAGTCTGGCAATTCTGTTTTCATCTCATTTTAAATCCAAATTACAGATATTGAATGATATGGAAAATTAGTCACCACCTAGCTATCTCTGTGCTACACCCACAAGGCTTTTAAAAGGTAGTTTTCATAATTAATCAGTCATTTTGTTGCCATTATTTAATGGGATGTAAAGAAATTTCTGTGCAGCAGTCTTGTTCCTCCAAGATGGCACTGAGTTGCATTTAAAAACATTAGTCCTCTGTCTAATTAAAATTAAAAAGTCATCTGCTGTTGCTGTTTGTTGCTTGATGTATCTGTGCCAAGCTACCCAAACTTAGGCAATGTGCCAAAACCCACGGGGTCACTGCTGATTTGCATGAAGCAGACTGGATTGCAGTCTCTCCCTCTAACACACCACAAATAAAACTACCATTGTGTTTCTGACATGATGGTGTGACTTTTTTACCAGGCTTCATGTGAACTGCATCTCCAAGGACACATCCCTCTTTCTTGGCAATTAGTCTGCCTCGGGCAATGCGCTGAGATCTGAGGTTTTTGTACTCTCAGCTGAGTCAGTGTTACATGGCATGATGCTTAATGCCACCGTGAGACTCGGTAAGCAGGGCTTGACAGAGTAGCATGGAAATTGTCAGATTTCAAAATGATGGATGCCACAGACTTTTGTTTTTCTGTGGTTTTCTGAAGCTGCTGAGTTTTCGTGTCTCTTTGTTCCCTTATAGTTTGTGAAAAAGTTTTCAGTTTAATCTTCAGGGAAATCAGTGCTGGAATTGTGGTAATTGCATTAATACAGAAAGAGCACTAGTTTTTTTGCCAGCTTCTCCAGCTCTATCACTGTCCAGGCAGAATATTGCTACTAGCCTTGGTGGTGTTAGGTCATGTATAGTCTTGTGTGCTTGCAGTCATGTATCCACCAGAAACACATTACAGCTGGGTTTACATTGGCATAAGTTTGCTTGGAAGCCATGTGGATAAATCCCATCCCTTGTCTGCTAATTAGCTCTGGTCCAGAAGATGCAGTCAGGCTGTCTATCATGCAGTTTCTCTAGTAATAGATGGAGATTGTCATACCTGCAGAAGCAGTGACTGGGGGTTTGTTTGGCTTGCGTGCATCACTGTGTCTGTTGGGGTGCCTAATTCATCACTTATTTTCTTCATTCTTAGGCTTGGAGTCTTCTGGCCAGGGTGGCTAAGTAAGCCTTCTTGTCATGCTTAGAAGAAAACAGTCATGTTTTTTGTCTGCAGTCCAGGCAGCAAAGCTGACAGGGGCCATAGGAACAAGCTTTGAACTTTAGGGAAAAGAAGTGTTGCTTAAAACACAAACACAGCAAAACATCCAAGCTGTTAATTGTCTGTAGCAATGCAGCTAAAATTTAAATGCTGCCTGGAGCTGCTTTTGTCCCTCTTTGATCTGACTGTAATCAGCTGTTCAGGAGCTTGGTTTGTCTTCCACTACTCCCTCTTTTCAAATTAAGGTTGTTAAAGTTATTGTGTTATCTTCAAACATACAGTTACAATACCCAGTAAAATATTTCAAATATGACAACAATAAAATCTGTCTTCAGGTTTTCCACTCTGCTTTAAAAGTTTCCTGGAGTCCTCATCTGAAATGAGGATCTACCACTCCAGGAGAAACTTAAATAAAAACCCAAACCAAAACAACATTTTTTTAATGCAATGTCTGTAATCAGTGAGATGTTTTAGATAACAACTCTGCTAGTTTATTAATTTTGTTTTTCTCTTGTTATGGGTGAACTTTAAGGTTACTGCTAGGAAAAAAAAAAGTGCTATATCTGCTTCTAAATTGTCAGGTCATTCATGTAGTGCAGCAGGATTTATCACTGCCTGTTTTGGTTTTTGGTTTTTTCCTTCCAGAGAGAAAGATTATTCTACTGGAGCTTTCTTAAACCTCCTGTGAGGTTTGTTTGGACAAGTCTCTGATTTCTTTGAACTGCAGTTATTTATCAGTCCATCTTTAGAATAGCCATGAATAATTGAAAAGTTTACACTTTCTGTCTTCAGTTTCTGTAAAGGCAGGTGATCTTATTCAGTAGTAAGGCCCACATTTCCTTCACAATGGAACATATGCAAACCTGTGTTTTTGGAACAAGTCAGCCGTGTTTCCTCTCTCAGTTCTCCTATACCATTGGTTTGTATCTCCAAGGTGGAAACTGGACTATTCAGAGCAATAACAGCAGGAGCTGTGAGAGGATGTTCAGGGGATGTCTCTATTACGTGTCCTATTTGTGTTTTATTGCACAGATGTAATATTTGGTCTGTGTGTTGGTGCCCCCACATTTGTTTTGGAATTATCTTCAGGCTACCTTGTAGGCCATGTGCCACTGAGAAGACACTTGCTTCCTCAAGGAAATGGGCATCTCTGTGGCTGAGGATAGGTGTTGCTTAGAGGGAAGATATGTTACATGAGCTGTTGACACTCCAAGCAAAGTATGATAACAGCCTTGTATTTGGATGTTGTTTTAACATATCTTTACTTAGATCTTTCTGGGTATACCTCTTGTTTTGGTGAAATGTGATATATAACTTGATTTTTCTTTAAATCCCCAGACAGCACAAAGGCCAGTGGAAAAAGAGTTGTGGGAGATGTGGCATACAATACAGCAAAGGAAAAAGCTTCCTACATCACCCCAGTTCCTGGTGGTGTTGGACCTATGACTGTGGCCATGTTAATGCAGGTATGTGGGCAGACTGTGAGATGGCTGCAGGTCATCTCTATGTTGGCCTTTTGGTATGTTGCTGCTGACCATCAGCACACTACTGAAGCAACTGGTGTTTCCTTCTTGCACTTACAGAGGTCTAGTTAGGATTTCCAGGTTCTAGTCCAAACAGTACAGTTTGTTAACAGAGAAACAAGATGAACCTTAAGGAAATGTTAGGACAGAGGTTTTTTTTTTTCATTTAGGGTTTTTTATTTGGGGAGGGGGGTAGAGTTGAAGGCAGAAGTATGGTCTCTCCAAACAGTGAGAAATGGGTACATCTTATAGTGCTCCACTGTAATTCTGTAACTATCCATGGGGTAATTGGATAAAAAGGAAGTGAATAACAGTATAAACCAGCTCACTCTGTTTCCTGCTTTGCTTAAGGAACCCTGCTGGCACAGAACACCCCAAAAAATCCATCACACTCAAAGATAAGTTGTTGAATAGATAGACAGATATGGTAGGGTTTCTTTGTTTGTTTTTTTTTCTTTTCAACAAAACTATGAGCAGAATCTCATTCTGTATTGTTAGCAAATCAGAGCACATAATCATGGACTGGCAAAAGCTTTCTGAATCTCATTGTTAACCAGCATGGTTCACACAGTGGTGGTTGCTATAATGTGTCCTCATGTTCATTTTAGAGCACAGTGGAGAGTGCACAGCGTTTTCTGGAGAAGTTCCAGCCTGGAAAATGGAACATCCAGTATAGCCAGCTCACCCTGAAGACACCTGTTCCAAGGTAGTGCTTTCAAATGAAGCCATTGGCAGCGTTTGTGCTGTCTTCACTTCTGTTCCCAAGCTTTGCATAATACAGGGCATGCATCTGTGTAGACTGCAGCTGGCATTGAAGTTTGGAGAGAAATAGAGAAGGCACTGTGAGGCTTTCTGAATAGAGCAGAGCTATAGTGAAGTGCTGCTGTGATATATGTTGAAGCGTTGGCTTGGGTCATCAGTGATAACGTTACAGCATGAACATGGACTTTAGGGCAGCTAGATAGTTGCTGATTCAGCAAATAGAAAGACCCTTTGATTTTGAAAAATGTTCAGTTTCACATGACAAAAAGATAGCATCTTGAAAGAGGAGTTGTTGGTGTCAAGTCCCCAAGGAGCATTTGCAAAATTCCTGCAAGAAGGCATTGTTGGGTTTAAGGTGGGTGGTGGTTGTTGGAGGTTTTTGGGTGGGTTTTTTCCTTTGGGCTTTTTTGGTTTGTTTTCTTAAAATATGTTATGAGGATGTGTCTATTCTAATGTAGCCAGTATTGATGGGTTAAAGCTTCCCTTTTAAAATACTGATTGGATGTTTGTAGGTTTTACAGTCCAGAAGCAGGGAATCTGTGAGAAGTCTTTGGCTTACAAACTGACCTTGCTCTCTTTCTCGAAGTGATATTGAAATATCGCAGTCTTGTCTACCCAAGCCCATTGATCAAGTTGCAAAAGAAGTTGGCTTGCTCCCTGATGAGGTGGAGCTCTACGGCCAGACTAAAGCCAAGGTTCATCTGTCAACTCTGAAGCGGCTGAAGAATCAGCCAGATGGCAAATACGTTGTTGTTACTGGGTAAGTACTTCCTTAACTGAGGCATCATTTACATGGCATCAAGGTGGAAAGAAATCTTATTAGCAAGGCATATTGTTGTATTGTCTTCTGGTGTGATGAATTTATGGGGTGCTCTAGATTTCACTGAATCAACATGAAAACCTAGTGGTTTGGGAAACATATCTGTCTTTTTGTGGTAAATAGTGGGAATGTAGTTAAACATTTCTCTTCTGGGGATTATTTGTTTTGCTCTGTGGATCAGGGGGTTATGAAGGACAGACTGGATTGTAGTCTGAATTCTCCAAGTGTAGTTGCCTGCCTTCCACAGTAATTAGCAAGCTGTTTCAGATTACAGTCTTCACTATCATGTGTTAATTTCACAATCTTGATCCAGTTTTGAACTGTTGAAGATTAGCTGCAGCCTGAACCAATCAAGAGTTTGAGTTGCCATTATCTGCAATCACTGGGTGACTGTTTTTATCTCTGTGTTTTGAGTCTCACCCATTACAAGGATTTTTTTTTTTTCTTTTTAATTGCAGGATAACTCCTACTCCCCTGGGAGAGGGGAAGAGTACTACTACTGTCGGTCTTGTTCAAGCCTTAGGAGCACACCTTCGCCAGAATGTCTTTGCCTGTGTTCGGCAGCCTTCTCAGGGACCAACCTTTGGTATAAAAGGTATGAGTCTTCTGTTGCTTGCAGTTGGACCAACGGGGAAAGATGGCATTCAGAGATTTTATTCTGCTGCTTTGTAGTTTTACAACTGCATTTCTTACAAGAATGAAAAACCTTGGATATATTCTTTACTGTTGTTTTCAACTGCTGTGCTGGGATTTACACTAAGCTTCTCGATAGTAGCTGCCTTCTTAAAGCCATTAAGCAAACATGTAATGCCACTCTGGGCTAGAGAGACCTTTATTTGCATGATTTGACTATTGTCTCTCTGTAGGTGGAGCTGCAGGTGGTGGCTATTGTCAAGTTATCCCCATGGAAGAGGTAATTCTTAGTACAAAGCCTCATTGCACATGTAGCTTGCAGACCTTGAAGAGATACTGCAGTCAGACAATTTACAAAATCTTTTTTTGTTTATGGCCTGATGTCACACTCCCAAGAACTAGATACTTTATTTCAGCAAAGCTTTAATTTAAAAACAAAAACAAATAAAAAAACCCCAACCAACCCCCCCCAACAAACCATCACCAAAACCACAAAAAACCCCCACCTCCAATCGAAACATCCTTGGTTGTTTCAGTAGGGTGCCTACATGCTCAGGGAACTCCATAGAACTGGGAATTCCTAGTTCTTCTGTTCCCTCTCCTTCTCTACATTTGATTTGGTGCATACCCTTGAGCAAAGTACATACTGTGCCTCTTTTTTCCCAGCACTGAAATGAAGATCGTAATGACTTAATAAGTTTTGGAAGCATATTAAGTAGTTCCATCAGCAGTGGTGGTCACCAACTGTGAGCTAATTTGGTGGACTTGTGTTTTAGATTATTAACCTGAAAAAGGAAGCTGGGAATCAGTAATGCCAAGACCTCAGCCTGTGGGGGACTAGCACTGCAGCGTATTTCTGATGTGACTTGGCAACAAGTAAAATCCCATGTCTGGGGGCAGGGAATTGAAAGGCACGTGTAGCATGTGCTATCAAGCTTCTCTCAGCTCTCAGAGTAATTGCCTGCATAATTCTACCTTTGTCTTGTACACTATAGACTGACACAGAGCAATTCTAGGAAGAAAAGTAGAAATTATAAAAAGGCCTGTTCATTCCATTTGATGCAGAAAGTCCATAAAAGATAAAAATGAGAAGGAGGCAAAATACTGATTTAGTCAGGTGCTGAGAATGCGTGTGAATGATAGAAGTATGGGAAAAACAATCTCCTGTTTGGGAATGTTATCAAGACAAGACAAAATACTTGTCTGTGTGCAGCAGTGGGAAACTGCCTCACTCTTCAAACCATACTGGTTAAAAGGACTTTCTTTAAGTATGGCCCTTGTGGGGGTGTCTTTTACATATTTTGTAAAAACAGTTTGTAAAACCAAACTGTTTGGAGTCACTGGTTGCAGTAGTGATCTTGATATATCATTGGATATTTCTGCATGCAGCATTCATTCATCCTTGGAAAAGATTAACAAGTCAAAGACTTTTGAGTTTGTACTGCAGAACTGTTGCATGTATGTAGAATGAGACAACAATTAGCATTTGCTAATTAGGGATTATAATCTCTGTGACTTGCTTCATTCTGCTTTTAGCTATCTGTTTTTTAAGACCACAGTTGCAAGGCTCCAACAAAGTGGTACCGTAAAGTCTCCTGTCATATCACCCTTTCTAATGTCCCCTTTTCATCTTCCTCCTTTGCTGCTCTGCCACAGAGGAAAAGGACTGTTGTAACCACACCTTTTACTCCCCTGCCATAGTGCTGCTTTGTCACGTAAGCTATGTATCCCAAGTCTTCTCTCAGCATAGCTTCAGTGCAGCCAGATAATTCATGTAGACAAACCCACTCAAACTATCTTTTAATGAGATAGAATCAAGAAAACTACTAACAGTGTCACGGCGTAGTACGTGGTCTACAAGTTCTGCCTACAATACTGTGTGAGTGGTTAGCTTATGCAGAGCTCTGTGCAACCACAGCTCTGCTGCTAGCACTGCACAAGGCTGCTAGTTTCAGTTTAGCTCAGATATATTTGTAGGAGCAGCAGCAGCTTCAGTTACTGCATGTGTGAAACCTGTTGTGCAAATAATGAGAGTGGGTCAGAAGGAAGGTGAAGGAGGAACAATGCAGATGTGCCTTACCATGGTCTTCTTGGGTGCCAAGAAGCCTTTGAGAACTGTTTGGGGGGGGGGGGAACCCCAACTTTTTATTTGAAGGCTTCATTCTGCGAGTTTGTAAAATGACATAAATGTGGGGGAGGCATTTTTCTGTTTTAGAGAAATTCTTTCCTCTCTTCCACATACTGCACTGAGCAATCTTCCCCCTCCGCCCTTACCCACTTTAACATTGCTATTAATACTTCTCTTTCCATCTGTCTACAATGAAATTGAAAGAAATGAAAATTACAGCAGGATGAGGTAACTGATATGGTTTATGTCCTCTAGTTTAACCTTCACCTCACTGGTGACATCCATGCTATCACTGCTGCCAACAACCTGGTCGCTGCCGCTGTCGATGCACGTATGTTTCATGAACTAACTCAGACTGACCAGGTACGTTCCTATATGATGTCTTTGGGCCCAGCCCACTTTGGCCAAGATGTTTTTGGTATTCCAGCACTGCTAATAAACTACTGGTTTCATTCTGCAAGGCTCTCTACAACCGATTGGTGCCTTCTGTCAGTGGTGTTAGGAAGTTCTCTGACATCCAGATCCGAAGACTACAGGTAAGTTCATTGTTGTCACATTGGTTTCTGGTTCTGTTTCATTTATTCATCCTTCACATAGGAGCTAGGTTACAGAGCCCCTCGGTTCTCTTGTAGGTCATTCTGTTGTCATTTTTTTTGCATAAAGTGTGCAGAATTGAGGTAGCCCTTTTCATAGCACAAAAAGAACCGGTGAGATGCAGCCCCAAGGGGAAGAATCATTGATGCAGTGTTCTTCATTGGATGCTGTATGAGTAACAGCATGGTGGGAAGAGGTAAAGGGATTAGTGCCCTTTGTTAATAGTGTCATTTCGGTGTCCTTAATGTGGAAAAGACCACAATCAGTGTCTACCTTACACCCAGCTGCAGCTAGAGATGAATAGTGACAGCTGTGCAGATAATGCAACACACACAAAATAAGACAATTTCTAAAATACACTAAAAAGAGAACATACAGAATTTTTTCTTGCCCAGGTTGTGTAAACAGAAAAATGAAAAGAATACCTGTCCCCTACATTGCCCTCTATTCCCCTCCCCCAAAAAAAGAGTTTCCAGTTAAATGACCATCCCAGTTGTTGAGTAGCAGTCCCTGAGCAGACCACAGCTCCTCTGATCCTTGGAAATTAGTGTGAACTACCATGTGTCCCTGACTTCTGCAGAAATGAGGATTAACAGAGGAATAGTTTTGACCTTCTGACTAGGAGGACAGTGTGGGGGCTTGCTAAATTCATTCTGAGAACAAACCTGTTCAGGCTGGATCACTTGCCCATTTAGAGGTCAGGAGCCATAGTCAGAATATTTAGTAAAATAAAACTGTGATTTATTAATTTGATCTAACATCTCCACCATTAGAGAGTGTGTGGTTTGTTTCCAGTGCTGGGCAGAGAAGTGATATCATATTGCTTGGTGTTCCTGACGGACTGCTGAGGGAACTCTAACTACTCTTCTGGTTATTAAATGTCAAGATGTGCACAGGATGTGTTAATACTCTGGAAGGAGGATATAATTTTTTTTTTATTTATTCATTTCATTATTTTTTTTTCTCTGAATGATCTGCTTGAAGAGAACAGACTTTCTTCTTTCCTGCCGTTCTTCAGGAGAAAAATACAACTTAGCTGTCTAGTTAATTTAAAGAAGAGCTTGCTCGTTCATAAATCAACTAAATAGTTTGCCTTGTTCCTAGGCTTGTGCTTGTAGCGGGCTTCTTGAGATAATTCTTCTCTCAATTAAGCAACTTGGCAAACTGCCCATCCTCTCAGTATGTTCAAGATCAGCTTTCTGGGATGCTGACAGCCTTGTGACTGAATTGTTTAATTCCTCCTTTGTGCTGCTTAACCAGCGTGCTGAAAGCAGTGTCTTTAACTACGTATGGCTGTGTGCAGTGACCTTAGGCAAACTAATGAGAAATGGATGTGGGCATGTGAGACTAATGATTAGGACAAGGCATGTAAGGAACTGCAGAGCTTTTTCTCTCTTGCTCATTCTGGCTGTGTCTTGCACAAAGCTTGGTGACAGCCTGCCCTAATGAGCTGTTGTCTGCCTTCCCCTTTACTAGCTGGCCAGCAGCAGGCTCTGCTTCCAGGTGCACACTAACATGGATCATCCTATGCTGTTGTGGGGTCTAGGAAAAGGGGCACCAAAAAGGTAACCTCTTGTTATTTCTGCATCTGCAGATGCTGCTGCCAAAGGATCATTGCCACAGTGAAAGGTTTGTTTCTGTGAATCTTTTAATTGTACCTATTTTTTTCTTTTGTTTGTCCTTTCCTACTGCAGAAATTGGGCATTAACAAAACTGATCCTACCACTCTGACGAAGGAAGAAATAAACGCGTTTGTGCGATTGGACATTGACCCGAGCACCATAACATGGCAAAGAGGTACAAGAGCCATTAAATGAAAGAATTATTAAGAAACAAACTGTTTCAAAGGAGAGGCTTGCAAATGCAGCAGGAACTGCATTTCCTGGGAAAATGGGCAAGAGGGCAAGGTTGGCCTCTGCTTCTGAATGTTTGGCCGGATAGATGCTGGGATCCTGTTTCTAAAGGGCCAGATGTAGGGCCCTGAATTTACCCTGAATCCACAAAGATTAAGAATTCAGTCACTGGTGCAAGTTTGTGTTTCTGGATTGGTCGGTCACAGCTGAGTTTGGCATCTGCAGCCAACAGCCTTTTTACCTGGTTGAGAAAGCTGAGTAAGGAGAGGGTTCTGACCTCTCCTTGATTCTGAAGGATCAAACTCAGTTTTAATCTACCCACTTGCTCTGTTGAGGACTGACAGCAAATAAAGGACAGATTTGTGAAAGGTTTTTAAAGATACCTGAATATAAGATCAATCTCTGGTCTGACAGATTTAATACTTCACTAGCAGAAGAATTTTCAAATGTGGGACTTTTTTCCTGATTTAGATCCCAAGAGTATTGCATTTTCTTCTTTTTATTAAAATATAGCATGAAACACATTCTCCAGAATTTGCTTCATAACCTGTAATGGGTCTAAAACAGTCTGCCTCATGGGAAATATAAAATACTTATAATTTTTCAAACAGATATGAAGAAGTGGCAAATTTAAGCCAGTATTTGGTAGTGTTTCCAAGGTAATTTGAGTTAACGGGGCTATGTGAAACTATTCTCACTAAATGCTAAATATGACCGTTTTTATCACTTAAATGATGGGGTTTGGGGTTGGATTTTTTTTGTTTTGGTTGTAGTAGTTTTCTGATTTCACATTGACTAATGATGGTGAAAAAGCAGTTGCAGTAATACTCTGATTTTTGGGGAAACTTCGGGCTTGTAGTTAATGCATGCAGTGCAGGGTCTGCATGTGACTGGGTATCTTAACTTCATTGCAGTTCAGTATTGGGGAAAAAAAATCATGTTGAATAGCACTTGCCATTCTTTAGGAGAGGATGGTATCACAAACTGCCATCCTCTCTTCATAGGTGATCTAGCTGGGTGTTTGTAATAGGGCGTAGATGTGACTTAGGACTTCCAACATGACTTCTCATCTTTCTCTCTGCATTCCTTACAGTACTGGATACAAATGACAGGTTCCTTAGAAAAATCACTATTGGACAATCTCCCACAGAAAAAGGCTTCTCACGAACGGTATTTGTTTCCTTTTCTTGCATGTTTAAAAAAGTACTTTGAAAAGTGTGTTCATAAAGCAAGTTTCTGTAACTCCAGGTATTGCTATCTTTTACCAGTACCTTGTTAAAGAGAAAGCAGAAAGTGCCTTCAACAAACCAGTTACATTTTCTGCCAGTGCCACATTTAATTTTACTTGCTGTTCCCTCCTTCCCCGTTCTTTCTGGAATGTTGGCTTCCCAACCTGTGGCATCGTAGCAGTGGTACACAGATGCCCTCTGTCAATATGGTGTTCAGCAGTGGCTAATCTTCACCACTGAAGATGCTTTGAGTGGGCTGTATCTGCACAAAGCTAGACACAGTATCTGAGCTTGTTCAGATTCATTATATAATCAATAGAGTAAAATAGGCAATCTGGGCTGTGACTCCTCTTGTCCCTTAAGTAACTGTCAAATTAATGGTTCAAATTAATTGTGCTCAGAAAAGCCTTTCTGTTGACTTGGGATGTCCCTCGGGTGCTTAGCTTCCATGGAGGTGTCAGTGTTATGTCAAATGAATTCTACCTTTCATTATAAAATCTGATACTGGGTATTTTTGTCATTTGCTGTAGTGTTTAGTGAGAGTCAGATGAGTTACTAAGTTCAGTCTTCAAAAGTATAATTTGTTAGTGTTAAGCGTTCTGACATGAATCACTAATGTATGTGCCAGGAGAGAGTCATGTAGTACCAATGGAATGTTTTATCTAATTTTGCAGAAGAAAATCCAGCTTAAAATGGGCAAGTTAAATGCAGTATACTCTGAGATTAATGCTTTTGATTTCTTACATATTAGTATGTCTGTATTTTTTTTTGCTGTTGTTATGGTGGTCATATATTGTTTCAAGAATTTAATGGAGATAATGGCTGCTACTAGGGAATCTTGAGTTCATGTTCTTTGTTTATCATTGCAGGCTCAGTTTGACATCACGGTGAGCAGTGAAATCATGGCAGTTTTAGCGCTCGCTGATGGGTTGGATGATATGAAAAAGCGACTGGGCAGAATGGTGGTAGCTTCCAGCAAGAGAGGAGAACCAGTTACAGCAGATGACCTTGTAAGAGAGTCCTTTAGTTTTTAATTGCTGACTTTTTCCCTGTTCTCTTGAAAATCCTTGGATTGAAAAGACCTTAGCATTTAGAAGATCAAAGAGGAAGTCTTAGTGCCTGGAGTTAATGAAGGCTTTTTACTTCAGTGGGGCCAGCACCTTACCCAGAGAGTATATGTCTGTGTGGGTGACCTGGGCAGGGACGAAGGGTCCTGTGTCATGTGCCATGACATACAAGGTGGCTTCTAGATAAAAAGCCCATGGAAGGGTGTTGGAACTTGATGATCTTTAAGGTCCCTTACAGCCCTAATCATTCTGTGATTCTATGATTCTGTATTTACAAATCAGAAAAACTCAAAATGCATCCTGCTGGCCATCTTGTTTCTCAACTCCCTGGAGTGAGGAAAAGATTGAACAGGAACAAAGCCTCATGCATATTTAATTACTGATAATGAAATATCTATTCAGAGAAACTATGAATGCTGTAAAAGCCAAACCCTTTGCAGACAGTGCAAGGTCTCCATAAGGCAGCCTTTGAGACACAAATCCCTTAGTTCCACTGCATGACACGCTGAATACAGCAGCACCGGTGGTACCTATTACCGGTATGCAAAGCAGTCCTGGGCAGGAGTTGCAAGCAGCAGCACTGTCATGCAGCTGTCCATGCAATAATTATTAGTGCAGTTCTTGGCATGCTTGTGGAGTGTGTCAGCTAGCACTCACAAATGATGCTTCAGTGTGGTTTCAGGGAAATGGCCTGTGGCACAGTCACCACTTCCAGCAAGCGCTTTGAAGATAGCAATCCTGTTTGGAGAAAGCAAGGGGAATTGAGCCCTGCGTGTGAACTGTGCCCTGCCACTTGGCCTCAATACAGAGATCAGGTTCAGGACTTGCACTAGTCAGGAGAGATGTGCTGTTCTGCATAATAGACTTTCCACAGCCTGATTTGCAAAAGACATGAGTATTACAGACTTGCTCCTTGGGGTTGGGTCTTGCATTTTCTGAATGAGCCTTTCCAGTAGGACAAAAGAATCTTCAGGACGGGTGTCCTGACCTATTTTCTGCCAGCTCATGCTATCTTGCAGTGGGTTTTAGGTTTTTGTGTTTTGCTGGTTTTTTTTTTTCCTTGGGGTTGGGTTTTTGTTTGTTTGTTTTACTTCCTGAGCCTAAGAAACAGCAGATTAGCAATGTGGTCTGATTGTGGCCTTGCAGGAAAAGGGCTAGGCTGGGAACCATGTATCTGTAAGTCTCCTTATGTGAGACATTTGTTGGGAATGAGGGAGGGATGTGCCACACTTCTGTAGGCAGCTTTAAGATTTTAATTCCTACTGCTAGCACACTGCCAGTTTAACCTTAGGTACCTAAGTTAAACCATTTTCTGGAAAACAAGAATGTCTCCTGCTGCTTGTGACGAATGGAGGCAGATGGTGCTTGGGTAGGGAATTGGTTTGAGTTTTATGTAGTGTCCAAATGATAGAGGTCTTTCATCTCAAGTATTTATTTTTTTAAAAATCTGTTTATGTTTAATTTTGTCCATTACAACTGTAGAATGGCAGATGGCATCAGACCTTTCCAACAGGTTCACTTGAATGTTAGATATTTGCACTGATGGCAGCTGTTGGCTTGCATTGTTAGAACTATGGCTTATACTCCTCATACAGACAGAAATATGGTGACTGCAGAGCACAGGCTGGCACAGTAAGATGTCTGGGTTATTCTGTGATATAACCAATGTCATGACTGTGTTACCAGGAAGCCTAAAGAAACTGGAAAGAAATGAGGAATCAAAAACTAACTGGGTTTTTGGAATAAGAAGTGTTGAAGTGCCACTGAGTGACACAGGCCTGAAGTGTCGTCCTGGAAATCTTGCTCTGCAGTTTTCATTATTCTGGAGATGACTGAAGCTTAAAGCTTATCCATTAAATGCTAAATATCTTTCATGTGGCAAGAATGAAACAAATCAGTGAAAGTCTTTTAAAAAAAATTAAAATCTGTCATATAATTGACTGCTGCAATCCAATTGAAACTAAAAAGGAAGAAAAATCATGGTTCCAGGTTTTTATAACTGCTGAGAACATTTGACTCTGTATGCAAGATAACAATTCTAGTTGCTTTTGCAAATGCTTAGTAACAGTCAAACAGTTTGGTTTCTACTTGACTACATCAGTTACAGAGATGACCAGACCCTCGTTTTTCTCTTCCCAAAGCAGATAGGGATGAAATTACAAGTTTTCACTTTGCAGTAAGAGCATTGCAGCATGATGTATTGCTGCACCTCCATGGAAATGTGACTTTTATGATGTCAGACCGGTCTTGCTCATGAACAGAGTTTCATTTTAAGTTATTTTTGCCCAAAAGACTTGTCCAGGGTATAGCATCTTAATACATTTTAAGGCCAGTATGTAGAGACAAGTTGAGAAATGAGGAATGAAATTCCAAGACAAAACTACTTGCAAAATAGAACATTGATGTGTATGTAACTTTAAAGTTCTTGGTGTGTTTCCAAACTGCAGGAGAAAGGCAGTAATGTTATGATTGAGATATCAGGGTGGTGAGTGTGGTCCAGTACTTCAACATGTATTTCAAGTGGCCTGAAAAACTCCCTGCTTTGTACCACTTAATAGGCTACCATAAATCATATGTACATTAGGGTTACTATCTCGCTCCTGTTGTTTATTAACCTTGCTACAGCACTGAGACAACTCTTGTTCTTTATGCCTTCACTGAAAAGTGATGGCTAAGCAAGGTCCCAACCAACAGGCTGCACCCAGCAGAAATCACAGATCCTCTTACATGGATGTGAAGGTCATTATTCTGCTTTGCCCTGACTGTAGTTAGTTATATCTAGAGCAACTGTTGGTCCTGGTCCTGGAAACTCACCAGGACAGAAGCAAAGCCTAGACACAGTGCAGAAACTATCCCAGGTATTCAGTACATTTGGAAACTGATCGCCCCTTTTTTTTCTTTTAGGGAGTGACTGGTGCTCTGGCTGTCTTGATGAAAGATGCTGTTAAACCAAACCTCATGCAGACACTAGAGGTGAGCACAGATGACTTGTTTTATGTCCATGTGTAGCCAAGCTTCTAGCCAAGAACAGCTAGTTTAGTTCATTCATGACAAATCAGTGTGGGCTTACTCTGCTTCGAGTTGAAGGCTTACTGTGGTTTCCTACGTAAGGTTCGGGGGTAGGGGAGAAGGGTAGTGTCTTTCTAGGGGCATGTGGGATGACCCAGAGTAAATGGACTAAACTTTGCTGTGTCTGTGTTCTGTTGTCTTTAATGCCAGGAGTTGGTCTGGGTATCTAAATGGTGTTAGATCAGGAGAATTGCAGTGTTGCTCAGATCTAGCCATCCTTTTCCTAAGCAGATTAATACCTACACTTGAGCAGATTATAATAATCCTGTCTGCCCTGTAGCCCTTATTACTGATAACAAATGCTTGATCAGAAGGCTTTAAGATCTGTCTTCTGAAAGTGTACTTCTCTACCTTCAGGTGCCATAGTAATAAGCTCCTGAAATGCTACAGATTTGCTAAATGTTATGCTCTGATTTTTATTTTTTTCTTGTCTCCCCCACACCCCCTTTTCTAGGGAACACCAGTGTTTGTTCATGCTGGACCTTTTGCCAATATTGCACATGGAAATTCTTCAGTGTTGGCAGACAAAATAGCACTGAAGCTTGTGGGTAAAGATGGGTTTGTTGGTAAGTATGTGAGGTATCTTTTTGTTCCCTTTTTCTTTGTTTTCCAGGGAGGGATCTGCCTTTTTTTATCCTGACTCTCTTTGGGCGTTTTGTCTTGGAAGAAGTGTTTGATTTATATAATCAGAGCATTATTTCTCCACCCATCAACCTCTGACAAGTTTTTCTTTTAATTCTTACTCTAGTTACAGAAGCAGGTTTTGGTGCAGACATAGGCATGGAGAAATTCTTTAACATTAAGTGCCGTTACTCTGGTCTCCGACCTCATGTGGTGGTGTTGGTTGCTACTGTCCGAGCTCTGAAAATGCATGGAGGAGGGCCTGTGGTAAGCACTGAGCAAGGTTTTCTTAGGCCTGAGGGGCTATTACTATTCTTCTGATCCCTTAAAGCCCTGTGGGGTTTGATCTGCTTGTAATTGTCCTGAGATTTGAAGTTGTAAAATGAATCCACATGTCCAGGTTGCTTGTAAGATTCTTCATTGTAGTATCTTACAGGTCCATGCCTGCTTGTTTTATTGTCCTAATGAAGTGCTTCTATGCTGGAGCATTTGTGATATTTCTTCAGTCAGTCACTTGTGTTGGGAACACATCTTGCTGTCTCTTATTTTTCCTTTTATTTTTGTTCTTAGAATAAAGGATCAGCCTGGAGTAAACTTCTGTATCTTGATGCTATTTAATAAGGAACAAGCATGAATTACTGTCATGGATAAAAATTGTACGGAGTTCCATGTATTGTTTTCCTTTTTTTCCCAGGTCACTGCTGGGGTACCTTTACCAAAGGAGTACATGGAAGAGGTAACCTTCTTTAGCTGTTGTGACAGTTGACCAACTGTACTGTGGTCATGACACGATATTGTCATGCAGTGCACGCCTGGATAGCTTGTGTGTGTCATCTCTGGCCGCCAGGGAAATGCTTCCTGATACAAGCTGTAATGTTCTCTTCTTTTTCTTTTTTTTTTTTTTATTTGATGATGTTTCATTGGCTCTGTTCTTTCAAGCATTTATTGTACTTGACCCAGCTGGTATTCTCAGAGCCTTTTTGTTTCTTCTGAGCCCATGCAATTGTCTGTGTGCTCAATTTTTCATAGTAATATCTACTCTGGGTCCCCTGACCCTCTCATTATAAAGTAATTACTTGGCTGAAAAATTGTCTCTGAAAATATTCAGAGTGCCTCTCTAATTGCTATCTTCTTAGCAGCATCGTGGTTTTGTTTGATTTCCATCCCCCTTCTTTGCAGAGAGGAAAGTGAGCTGAGGTCTCAGCTCCTGTCCTTGTGTCTTGAGTGGTTGTGTACACATGGAAAATTGGTCTCTCTCTTTACATTGCTGCAGCTTTTTCTGTCTTGGAGCTTCTGTGTGGATTATCCTTTGCATAGGAAGGGATATGAAATATCTGGATTTCCATAAACAAGTCTCTGATGCAGCAAAATGCAAATATGTGCAAACCAAAAGCTGTTGCCACAGACTTCAAACAAGTGTCATGAAATTCACTGCTAGTGATATGTAACACATAAAGGACTGTATCAGAGAGAAAAACAAGACTTTACTGTGGGGAGTTAATAAGCACAGGTGTTAACTTACTAAGAATAACAAAAAAAAGATATAAAGAGTGATTTCTCTTCCCTTGCCTTGGCAGTTGAAAACAGTGATGAGTAGAAGTAGTTATTCCTTCTCTCTTTCATCCAAGGGATGTTGGTCTGGACTGTTCAGACAGCAGCACTGGGGATTTGCCTTTATGGTTTCATTCCTATTGACATTTTTTATCATTAGCTTTGGACTTGGTGGATTTGGAATAGAAGTTTCATTGCCTCTGATAAAATGTGCTTCCTGCTTGCTGTCTTCTTTACAGAATCTCCAGCTGTTGGCAAAAGGCTGCAGTAATCTCAACAGGCAAATCCAGAATGCACGGATATTTGGTGTCCCAGTAGTGGTGGCTGTCAATGCTTTCAAGTGAGTCAGTTGGGACATGGAAGTGATGCATGGGAATAAAATTGTGGCACTTTATATACTGTGTTTTAAGAAAAACTCTAGTTTTCGGTAGTTTGCAGCATTTTTTCCTTCTTGTAAGATGCTGAATAAACAGAGGAGCTCTGCTTAGTCATTTTAAATTAATTTCTTAATTTAAATTAGTATTAGTGACTTACCTGCCATCACTTACACCCTGACTGGCCAAATTACCATGGACAAAAGGTGCCTGTGACAATGTGGAATCTAAGCTCATAATAGATGGTGAGGTGCCTGTTGGCCATGCTGTATTCAGCACTTTGCTGTATGGAGTAATTATGGCCTGCTAAGAAGCATTTTGGGCCCTGCACATTGTCCTGCACAGGAAATGGGACCTGTGTGTGGTCACTTTATGAAAGCAGAAGGGCTTTGAACTGGTGTGCTAAAGCTGATGCCAGTTGAAGCAGAGTGGCCAGCTAAGATTATTCAACAGAATTGAATACATATTGGCTGATTTAGAGAAATTATGGGTTTTAGCTGCTTGTGTGCACATGATATAGCACAACTTAACATCTCTAAATTGGTGATACTAACCTCTTTTGAGTTCACACCTGAAAATGGGAATTGCTTTGCCAGTACAGCACAGAAATGGCAGAAAGCGGATCAGTACTCTGTACTACTGTCTGTAATCATGGGTTTCTGCATGTAGTACCTCAGCTAGTCATTGCCATGTGTTCCTCTGTGGAGTAGTCTCCTTCACCAAGCTGGAGGAGGCTCCTGGTTGATAGCCCTTCAGCAGCTGCATGGCTGGGTTCTGTGATGTCTTTGGACAGGGTTTGGATCTTGTCAAAGAGTGAAAAACAGAGCAGACTTACTGCGTGTGTGTTCTGATACAAATGTGCAAACATTTCTGATGACAGAACAGATACAAAGGCTGAGCTGGCCCTTGTAGTACAGCTGGCAAAGGAAGCGGGAGCGTTTGATGCTGTGGAGTGCACTCACTGGGCAGAAGGAGGTAAAGGAGCAGTTGCACTGGCCCAGGCTGTTCTGAGAGCATCGCAGACACCCAGCAACTTCAGGTTCCTCTATAATGTGGAGGTAAGAACTTCGCAGAATTACAGAGGTGCTTTGTTTGTAAGGTGAAGATCGGTTGGTTTCGCTAGCTCAAGTTGCTGAAGGCTGTCTAAAAGGCTGCTCTGAGAAATTGGGATTTAGAATATAACACTTCCTCCATCAGTCTCACTGACCCAGTTAGTTCTTGATGTTTTTACTACCCAATGAAACACTAGTTACTCTTGACACCGAAAGGTGTTGCTGTGCCTCTGCTAGAGATGACAGACAAGTTTCTACCTTGGCAGCTGTGTTCCAGGGCAGGGTGATGTTTAGTGCTTGAACTGCCAGAGCAGGGACTGGAACAAGCCTGACCAGACCTGCTACCTTACAAAGAGCTTCTGGGTGTGCTTGTTGCTCAGGATAGGAATCTGTACAACAGACTATGGACCAGAATTTGTCTGTTTGTAACTTTTTTTTGTCCTCTGCAAGTAAGGCTTATGGAGTCACACTATTCAGGGTGTAGAAGAGAGTGTGTGTCTAATGACTTGAGAATATTTGACAGATTACTTGGAGATAATGAAGTCACTGTTAGTTCCCAGATTGTGGCCTGAATCTTCCTGTAATAGCCAGCACCTATTCAAGAACTTCATGAGGCACACAGCTATGTCATAATATCTGTTTCAGCTGCTTAACAGATGCTTTCATTTTTTCTTCTTTAGTCTGTTTTATTTGTGCTTTTATTTAACTATTAACTTGTATTCCCTCAAATTAGTTTTGTCTGCTTTTCAACTTAGGCCTCACAGGTAATAAAGATGGGGGTAATAAATATGTAAGCAGTTTACAAGAAATACTGTTGTATATATTTTTGTTTCTTACTGTAGTAAATTAGTTTTACCCTCTTAACCAGAGAAACTACAGCTAGAGAAACGAAACATGTTTTGAAAATCCTCAAATTACTGTATAGCTTTGTCTTGCAGCAAATGGGAATAGTTCTTACCTGCAGGTGGGCATTGCAAAACATGTATGAAAGATTGTGAAGCTGCTGTGATGTTGCAGCCCACAGTAGATTGGCCATGCTGACTTGTGTGTCTTTTTTATTTAATTTTTTTCCTAGCTCCCTGTCATAGATAAGATCAGGCTTATTGCGCAGCAGATCTATGGGGCAAAGGACATTGAGCTGCTTCCAGAAGCGCAGGAGAAAGTCGCCTTGTACACTAAGCAAGTGAGTCTTCCTGAAACCAGTGGTGCCTTTCATTTAAAAGGTTTATAATCAACTGTGCATGAAGGGAATCATCACTCAAATCATGTCCTTGTCTAGGACTCGCTGGGCTGTGCTGTGGCAGGTTGTATGGGGAGGCAGAAACTGGCCCTGGCTTCTTGTAGGGAATACAGAGCTCATCTGGTCCAGTAGCACATCTGGGACAGTGTATAGTGAGAAAAGAACTGGAGGATTCATTGATTTATCAGCTGTATTCTCTAGTCCTTCACCAATTTGGGAACTGGGGAACTACAAGTGATCAGACTGGTGCTAAATAGTTTCTGATGATTTATTTTTCAAACTTGTTCCACTTCATTGTCTAATTTGAACCCATATGGATTTTTGGCAGTCAAAATTATGTTGGGCAAAAGTTCCACAGGTGGTACCATATTAATTGTGGAAAAAAAAGTCTACTCCTAGAAGTTTTGAACATGCCATCTGGTTGTCTAATTAGATGCTTTCTGGTTGTGGCGTTGCTTTTACTTTCCTTTAGCATTACATTTTTGTGAGTTTACCTGCTTCTGCATTAATGAAGGTCTGTAAAGGGCTTTGAAGACCAGCATGAGAACTAGTCATTCTTTTATTTACAGTGTGCTCAAATAATTTCACTTTTTTGGTCCATTTACTACTGGCATTTATAGTTCTGGCTTTCATGTTTCTTGTATATCCCTTTACAAGTCTATCAGAATACCATAGCTACTTCCTTAGACCTTGCAATTATGACGATCAAACATTTATAATTAGCTGCCCTCACCAGAACAAGGACTTCAGTTTTGAGCTGCTTAACGTTTTAGGGAAGAGAGTAGAAACTAAATTACCTATCACAGCAGTATATCTAGCACTTACATACTGTTAATTTTTCCTCAGGTGGGTGTGCTGGAGGGTGAAGGTGGTTCTTTCTTCAGTACTTACTGGGGACAGGGAGAGAGTTATTGAGAAGTAATGGGGATGTAGAGTGGTCAGTGGATCTGACAGGCTGTAGAAGAAGCAGTTGGTGAGGAGTAAAGTGGCCTGATAAAGTGTCTGATGTCTGCAGAGAATGGGAAAATAATTGCATTTGTGTACAGGAAAAGTTACTGGATTTTTACTTATCTCCCCTCTCTTTTCATTGCCTTTCCCAGGGATTTGGAAACCTGCCAGTCTGCATGGCTAAAACTCACTTGTCACTGTCTCATGACCCTGAACAGAAAGGAGCACCTACAGGTTTTATTTTGCCAATCCGAGACATTCGGGCCAGCGTTGGTGCTGGATTCCTGTACCCTCTGGTAGGAACGGTACGTAACGGGGTGAAACCCTCAACTGGGGGGCGAGGAAAAAACCTTCCCGTGCATTCCAGTAAGCAGTTACAGAAGGTATCTCAAATCAGAGGAGATCTTGTCACCCACAGTTGGTGTTTTAACAGTTCAGTCTATTAGATGCCCTTAATAGTCTATTTTAGCTTGGAAAATAGCAAATATCTGGCCATTTGAATACTTAGCAAGCCCCCAGTATGCTACATGCATCCCACCTCTCTGTGCTCCTGGATTTTGAGTAAAGGGTTAGTTCTGTAGCTAATGAATTCTGGGAGCTGCAGTCTGATATAGGGGGTGGGAGAAATCCTTGGCACACTTGTTGCCATTGTGACTTTCCATTCCTGATGAAAGCACTTAGCAGTGTTGTAGATCTGGGTACACCTGCAGATCAGGGTACAAGAAGACAACTCCTACAAAGCTTCCAAACCAAGCAACTTTTGATGAGACAACTCCAAAGTGAAGCTGACCTGTACTTTTAATCATTTGTCAATCCCCCCCTCCATCCCATTTGGTTCCCATGGTTTTGTTGGCCATCTGTTTGCTGTTCAGCCTGCATTGGTTCCAACAATTCATTTCACTGTGCCCTTGGGTTTTTTATTTCTGTTGTTCAACGTGATTGGCATGTCAGCTGAGAGAACATAGTAGCTACAATGGGAACAGAACCCTGGAATAGCTTTGGTATGAGTTGCCTGGCAGAAAGAGGAGCTACCTGTGAAATGATCTAATGCTAAGGTTTGCATCCAAAAAAATGTTAGGATGAAAGGATCCACTGGAAATCTTAAGTCACTTATTATATTATTTTAGGGGATAGAACAGTTGGAGCAAGCAGCTCTGCCTTTTTCTTATTTCTTTGGGCCTGAACCTTTTTTCTGAAAGTCTTTTTGGCAACCTGTTTGTTTTAGTAAGTTTTCTAAAGCACTGGGGATACGTGGCTCAGATGAGGAAATCCACTGGTTTGAGAGATGGATCCCTTCTTCCTTGAAATGCTAGCTAGAGCCAAATATTGGATATTTTAATTATTAAAAAAAAAAAGTAGGTAAGGGTTTCCAACATAAACAAAATAACCACATCTTGATAAAGAGGTGGATGAGAGATTTGAAGAGTAATGTATGCTTGGGGATGAAATGAAACACAGCATCCTAGTTCCTGTTATTAATGGGTTTGGGTTGGGGTTTTTTAATTTGCTTGGTTGGGTTTTTTCAATCAAAGATTTAATTTTTTAGAAGCATTGGAGATGAGCCACACAAAAGAAAGATGTTTTCAGACTTGAAAACTAAAATTTTGTGTCAGATGAGTTCTTCAGTTTCTATCAAGTTGGACTCTTTCTGCTCCCTTCCCAGATTCCCAGTGTTTTCTTGGTCATGTAGTAAATGATAATGGTAATTCTGCCAGGATTAACAGTTAGGGTTAGGTTAAGGACATGAAGATTCCACTTCTGTGGTGCCTACAAAGCCAGGAAAGTGATGACCTTTTGAGAAGCAATCCAGGATGTTTTTGAATCTGAGCACTATTTAAAACCCATTCAGCAGGAGGTGTGTTAGTCTCAGAATAAATTTTTGGCAGCAATCATTGAACTGTGAGCTGAAAATGCAGAAAATATGTAGCTCTGTGGAGAAGCCTTTATAAGAAATTTAAGGTGAAATTAATTGCTGGTACATGTGTATTCTTGTTATCTGAAGGTAATCACAGAAGTATGTCACACTTTTTACTTTTTCTCAGATTCTGAGTTTTGGGGTTTTCCCTTTTGGTCTCAAAGTTGAAGCTGTTTAATGAAATTCTTTGAGGTTTTAAAGGAAACAATTTCAAAGATTATCTAGGTTTAACTTTGAGCATGAAAGGTAATGAAAGTAAAAAAAAATGTTGGTTGGGTTTCTTTTCTGGTGCTGCTGCTAAATTGAAGCATTATTTATTCAGGTATGTGTTTGTTGTGTTTAGGGTTTTTTTTATTCTTAAAGACTTTTTTTTCAGAAGTTCCAGTAATAACACATTCCTAGTTGGTATTGGTTTTATTTGATATCTTGTAGATGAGGATTGATGTTTTCCACACAGTCTAATATTTCAGTGTAAGTAGATAGTGTCAATTGCCCTGTGTCCTTTTTTCAGCACATGTGGTATTGAAGGGGAGGAAGATAATGGCGCACAAGTTCATTTCTTCAGCTCTGAAAACATCAGTGTATTAAGCAGTTACAGACACTCATACAGAAAATTAGTAGCTTGGTTAGAAATTATCTGCATAGAAAGTCAGGGTTTAAACAGACTACCTTTCAGTAACAGCAGAGGAGACACTATGGGCTGCCCTCGGATAGGATGGAGGAAAATTGACTGCTCCTTTTGAAATAAAAAGTGCAAGAAATAGTCAGGCCCATCTTCAGCAGTGTGGCACTTCCTGCTCTATTGAATGTCAGTGCCTCTGCTCCTGCCCTGCCCCTCTGAATCTCTTAGAGATGTGCAGTGGTGATTCCTCATTGAGACATAAATCAACAGGAACTTCCTCGCTCTGTGTGACCAGTGACTGGCAGTGAGAGCAGGAAAACCTTTCCAGGTTCTTTGTATCTTTTAAAATTAATCAAATATTCCTACAACTGAAAACAAAGACAAGGAGTGTTGTATCTCTGTCTCTGAAAGCAACAGCTCTCACAAAAAGCTAGCTCAGTCCTGTAACTCACTCAAGAGTGGATTTGAAGGGATTTTTACCTCTGCATAACCTATGCAAGACCAGCAGTGGTACGGTACGTGTGGGACTGGTGTTAGCCCTTGTAAATGAACTGGGACCCAAAACTCCCCACCAAACAGTTTTGGGAACTGCAGAAAATGCCTAACCAATAAAGCTTTGCCTCCTTGCTGCTTAGCTTATTATCAAAGGGAGGGTTGGGAGGTAATTTGATTAGTGTGCGAAATACTCACTGGGGGAGAAAATACCAGGTTGCCAAAGAGATCTTTAATCTAGTGGAGGCAGGCACAGCAGTGCTGGTGGGGAAAGCGGAGGCCAGATGATGCAGGCAGCAAATGAGACCCTGAATCTTTGTTTACGGGGTGAATGGCCACTGGCACAAACTACCAAGCACACTCATGAGCTGACCACCTTTGTAGTGTGCCCATGTTGGCCTGTATGTGCTGCTGGGCTAAATGCCATCAGCTGCATTAGTAAATCTGTCCAAGGGTGTGTATTGCTGCTGGCCTTGAGTTCTGCGCCCGGGAAGTGGGTACTTAGCAGTGGGACAACTGGAGAGGCCTGGCCTGAGGCAGGTGTAGTACTGCAGCTGTTTTGCTTCAGTTCTGCTGCTGCACAGCTCTTCTAACTTGCATACTTCAGAAATGCTCCAGTCAGGAGAACTGACCTCTCTATCTTTCTTTAAGCTTTATACCAGTTAAACAACAACAAAAAATTCCATTTGAACTTTCTTCTCAGCAATAATTATTCCTAATTATTTAATACTTCTAGACTCTTAAAGAATTGCAATCAACTGAGACTTCACAGTTGACAAAGTTGTATAACCAGGGACCTGCCACAAGTAATTACTGTCTCACCACAACTAAGTCCATGAACACTCACCTAACAGTTAGCAGGTCAGCTGGATATTTAAGTACTTTGCCAAATCTTGGGCTCAGTTACTGGCAGAGGCAGAAGCCAGACTAAATCCTCATGGTAAAAAAAAAAAAAAACCAACCAAAAAAACCAAACCAAAACTCAGATCTGTCTGCAGAGCCAGAAGTTCCTGACTTGATGATATGATTCAAAGTGGTACATGACCATCATCCAGCTAGTAGGTAGGTGTGTGAGGAGCTGCATTGGCTGTTGCCATCGTAGTCTTCAGCAGTGATACAGTATTCTGTCTTCTGCACAAAGCTGTGCTGCTTCAGTTTTAACATTTTTTTTTCTTTTGTTGTCCAGATGAGCACTATGCCAGGACTTCCTACAAGACCCTGTTTCTATGATATAGACTTGGACACAGTGTCAGGAGAAGTAAATGGGCTTTTTTGAAAGGAATTATTAACCAAAGGTAGGTGCCTTCTTTTGAAGGCTTTCAATATATCTGGGTTTTATTTCTCTTCTTGAGATAATGGAGTTAAGCCAATCTTGTATAATGCCATATGTTTCCAAATGACATTTGATTATAATGAAAGTTGCCTGCAGTACCATATAATAGTAATTAAATTTATTTTTCTTTTTAGCTTCCAGAAGAACACCTGATGAGTCATGTAAACTGAATTATGCCCTGATTTTTTTTAAGTCAAAACAAGATGTGACTGACAATACAGAGCAAGTCACTGGGAGGAGTGCTAAAGAATCAACCACTCTACTTGTAATCTGTAATAAATTTTAAACTGCTGTGCTCCAAGCTAGTTGAAACTAAGTATATAAAACATACTTCCTCTGCAAACCTGCTGCTTCATAAGTGTAGCTGAAGCAAAATGCTGAAGCTTGGGTTTAGTCACCTCTTAGTTCAGTGACATGACTTAAATAATTAAAAATCCTTAAAGCTGGAGCTGTTTGGAACAGTCTTGAGACTTAATTGTCTTAACCATAGGGGTTTTAAACATGTGCATGTTTGTAGCACATATTATCTTTGAAAGTCTTGTACACTGCATATTTGTAATTGCCATACTGAATTGCAAATCCCATCTCTCACATTATGGGAGAAACTACTGTACTCTGAAACTGCACCAGTGTCATTTAGAAGAGGAAACAAAGAAGAATCCCCTTTGCATCTCATCTCTCTCCAGGCATGCTTACTCCAGCTTCTGCTGCAAATTATTCCTGCAGATACCTGAGCCACATCAAATTTCCCTTTTAGCAGAAGTCAGGTGGGCTTTCTAACGGAAACTGAACCTCTGGATATCAGATCTGTAGGGACTGGATCTCTAGCCCAATATCTGTGGCTTTCACCAAATGTGTCTTTTGAACCATTTGATGCTGAACTCTTAAGTACAATTACACTGCTGACGAGCTTTGTTTCCTAAGGTACTTTTCGGTGAACAAAGATGACGTGAGTAGTGATCAAGTTAAAAGGCCAAAAGTAATTTTGTAACATAAAAATACCATTGCTGCTTATTTTTTAACTAACACAAATAAACTGGTAAATACTTCCAAGTGCTTTTGGGATTTTAATGTATGTGCTGAGCTTACTGAAGTAGAACTTATTTCTGTGAATAACTGTACACGGCAGCAAACCTTGTATTGACAAGTAGGAGTGATTATTGCAGTAATAAGTTGCCTGCAATGCACCACTCTATGCGTGCACTTAATCTTGTTTCCTTCCCTAGATGATGTGTGTCATCTATAGGAAGTAAACTTACCTGAATTATTCTATGAATTTGAGATACTTGCAGTTGGCTGCAGAAAATCTGCATTAAGATTTGCAAGGCCCATCTGTTTGCATCAGAGCTGAATCTAAAAACATTCGGATTTTGGTGAGACCTGGGAGAATTGGGATGTAGGTGCACACCAATGTAAGGGCACAGCTGTAGCACACATACATAGATATGGAGAGCAAGATCTATCAAGTTATTCAGGAGGGGGGAGTAATAATAAAACCACCTGGTTGTCACAGGTGCAGACAGAATAGCTTAAATGGTCATAAGACCATTTGAGATGCATTTGCAGCCTCCTAAAATTTTCATTTCCATGGTGTTCAGCTGAGGATTTACTGGCAGCCGGGTTTACCACTGTGCCCACAGACCACTTGCAGGGGGTCAGAAGGGCTGTGCCCAGTTTCTGCCCCAGGTCCCATACTGGGCTGAAAGTGCCTCTTTACCTGCAGCACCTCGGCCAAGCCTTCCCAGGAAGCAGGTTGCCAGAGCGGATGCTGCCAAGTCTGCTGTCAGTTCCTACATTTAATCTTCCCTGCTACACTGCTTTCCTGCAAGTGCTCTGTGTTCCACCTTCATTTTATGCTTATGAAAGATGGGATAAGTGCAAATTTATGCTAAGATTAGCCTCCTTTTGGTTTAGCATGAGATCATAGCTCTGTGCTTGAGAGAGATGGTTCAAGAGGTTGCTAGTCCACCTCCGGCAGAAAGGCAAAGCAGGGGCACAGGCATGAAACTGCAGGAGAGTTTGCTGAGCCCTGAGGGACTGGTGACAACAAAGCATAGGGACCAAACCCATGAGCATCTTTGGAGATTAGTGGGGGGTGCTTTTCTGACCTGCACTTTAAATCTGGTGGGATGCAAGCTCACCAGTGTCCCTACTCCAGGTCTTGCAGAACCGCTCCATAAATGGGGTGGGGTTTCTTAATGTTCTCCTTTTCAACTAAACATGCTGGCTAGTTCTTGCCCTATCAAATAGGGCACAGAGGACACTTAATCTCTTCTAACCGAATACTGGAAGGTTGTCTTCTGTTGCCTAGAGAAAAAACTAATTATGTACAAATTCGCTCTTGGTGGGCTATTTGTGGGCCCAGAGGCCTTAGCTGGTGTTACCAGCTGAGCCGTAACGCCACATAATGACACTCCTGCATCATGCTCTGTAAGAAAACAGAGATGGGTTTTTTCCTAGCTAGGGACAAAAGCCATAGGAGAAAGCAGTGCTTAGCTGGCTTGCTACATGTAACCAGCACTTCAGTGTGGGCCCAGAGAGAAAACCAGGGCCTACAGCTGGACCAAGATCTTCTTTCAGGCTTATCTATCTTCTGCCCCCATCCTCTACTTGCCACAGCCCCTGTTATTTATTTCCCCTGCACCACAGCCTTTGGCACTACCAGGAGTGGCAGCAGTAATTGAATTCCAAGCGAGATGCTTCTGAATGAGATTGATGAGAACCTGCCTCCTTCACACCACCCCTGAGGCAGCACACACATGTTGGCCATGCTCCTTCCCGCTGCCTGCTTTCCTCCCTCCTGCCTCCGACTGCAACGAGGGAAAAACTCTTCCTGGGTACCCGGGGTCCCTGCTGGTCTTTACTGCAGAAATGTATCGTAATTAGAGCCCATCGTGCAGCCCAGGGAGAGAAGCCATTCCTAAATGAAGGTTATTATCCTGAGTGAACGTGAGCAAAGGCATCTCAGAGGAGCTTTTAAAAAAGGAAAATCCTCGTGCTTGCTTGATCCACGTTTCTACTTCATGGGCTGAAATTTCAGCCAGAAAAAAAAAAAAAAAACCAACCAAAAAAAACCCCCAAAACATTTTGTACCTTCTTTTCCATGAGAACACTGGGTGAGCTGTGTGTTTTTCTGAGGCTGGCCTACCCTAGAAGCCACTTGTGGGTTCAAAGTTGCTGCTTCGCCTGGTTTCTTATGTGCAAACATGCTGTGAGGTAGTTTGCGTCCTTAAAACATTGGTGGGCGTCAGTCAGCTCCCCGCGGAGATGAATGGTGAGAGTCAGGCATCCTGAACTATAGTTTCATGTAGTTCATCAGCTGCACGGGGTAGCCCTTTTTCTGGAGGCCCTACCATCAATCATAACAGCTGGAGATGCGATTTTTTTTAAGTCACATCTCAGCTGCTCTGGAGGAGAAAAAAAAAGGCTCACATGCCAGAGGCACTTTCTTTAGTATTTTGGGCGAAGATTAAAGCTCAGAACTGGCTGTCCTTACCCCCACCACAGCGAGTGCTTAAAGCTGCAGAGCTTTCAGGTGCGACAAAAAAAAAAAAAACAGTTGTGAAGAGCGAGACCCCCTTCGGTCCCACACAGCCAGGCAAGCGCGAATGCCAGCAGTCTCCCCCTCCCCGTCCCCTTGGCCATGCGTGTTCCTGCAGCCTGGAGCCGAAAGCCCCAGCCCGGTGCCCGGGATGACCTCGGCCGTGGGATGAGTTTGCGTGTCCGCCGGCGCTGGGCACGGCCCGAGAGGGGGAGGCAGGGGGGAGAGGAGGGATCCCGCCCCGCAAGCAGCGAGGATGCTGCCTTTCCAGAGGGGAGGGGTGCTGCCCCAGGCGAAGGGGGTCCAAACGGGGAGAGATGCTTTCCTGGAGGAGGAGGAGGAGGA